>OY757318.1:69114448-69714448 GCA_963583905.1 Stenurella melanura
CGTAATTTCCATAATATTCTTGCAGTCAATTATATTAAGATTTGGGGACTCAATAACTTCAATTAGAATTTTAATTTTGTACATTACATTTTTCATGAAAAATAGAGACACAATAAAATCAAAATTTAAAATTTTCTTTAGTAGGCCCAAACTTTTCATCTGAGTCATTTTATCGAAATTGCTGCTTTGTGATAATTCGTCTAAAACATCTAATATTTTTTCGTGTATGATGTATGAACAGCTTTAATACTTTCAGCACGCGCAGTCCATCTTGTTTCCGACAAATTTTTTAAATTTAGTGCATTTTCGACTTCAGAAAGCTTCTCTTTCAAGGCGTGATGTAAAAAATACGAAAAGTTCTTCAAGATAATTAAATAATTCTTTTATAAGAAAACTTGAATTGCAACAATGTTCAACTGCCGTATTAATATGATGATCCTGGCATGGAACATAAGGAACTCGATGTTCTATAAGTTCATTAATTTTTTATTGAATGCCATTATATTGGCGAGACATCACTGATGCGAAATCATAAGATTGAAAGGAAAATCTGTTGGTATTGATCCCATTTCTGTTAAGACATGTTACAATATCTAAAGCAATATCATTTCCAGTTTTACCTTTTGGCTCGAGAATATCAAGTAATCTCTCACGAAGCTCACAGTTTTCATCAACAGTGCGTATAACTATGGAAAGACTTTCCGTTTGAGAATAGTCTGGTGTTGTATCCGCAAAAACTGTAAAAAAGCAGCTAGTTTCGATCTCCCTGATTATTTTCTTTTTAAGTTCTTTGGCGAGAAGATTAATAAATTCATTTTGGGATTGAGGCGATAGATAAGCCACGTGGTAGGGGCGCAGTTTTGCATCTTGTAGCCATTTATGTAAAAGAGGGTTATATCTTGATAATAAACGAATAATAATTTGATATAGCGCACTTGCTACTTAACGTCGGGCGAGGGCGCATTGCGCATTGTATTAGTTGGAAACGGGCCGGGTTATTTATTACGTTGGCGCTCTCAGCGATTAGCGAATGATCAAAGATAGTTACTTGTTTAAATCGAAATTAAGAAGAAAGAAAGAATGAAAATAAATGTAAATATATGAATATCGATATTCATATTTTTGCGCGTGCCGACGGCGCCCCCTTTTAGATCGTAATGGGGGTTGTGGCTCCCCCCCCTCCCCCCCCCCGTTCGCTCCGGCCCTGAGGCGAATATTGTATTTATTAGATAAGTAGACGTTGTAATGTAAAGAGTAGTAAAATAAATGTTTAATAAAAGTTGGAGTACAGTCTTAATAAATAATAAATCGAAGGAGAAACAAATAATAAAAGATACATATTTATGGTCCATCTCACGGATGAAAATCAGTGAATAAGTGTTAAGTAATTCATTAATAATATAATAATTAACAAGAAATTGTCGACGTGCAATAAGATCGTCGCAGTGAAAGCAAGCGCATGGTTCTTGAAAGAGAAGAAAGATTGGAGAGTCCCCAGTAGGAGTGAGAAAACAGAGGTATCGCCAGATTTCCAAGCAGTGGAGAGCGGTAAGGCAACAAAGTGAAGTCCCTAACCACCACCAGTCCCACAGTAAGATGATTTTTTTCAATTAAATTACTTGTTTATATACCTGTTTTCAATCAACTGCCTTTTTTATTTGTGTTAAAATGGCTGAAGGCTCGATTCAACAATTAAGAGCAAAAAGGGGTAATCTCAAATCAAAATTAACCAGATTAATAAATTTTTTCCAAACACTTGATAAGGAAAATGTAAATGATGAAACTATAAATAATTTGCAATTAAGACTTGATAAGACAGAACCGTTATGGGACGAATTTAACGAATTACAATCAAAAATTGAGGAAATTGAACCGTCGCAAGAAAATGATGCGGAAAGAGAGCAATTCGAAAATAAATATTTTGAAATAGGAAGTAAAATAAGAGCTTTAATACAAAAATGTCAATTAAGTAATGAAAGTGTCGATGTGGTTAATTCGGCTAGACATAGCTCTTGTTCTAGCAGTCATAATGTTAACAATGGCACGTCTTTGGTGAAATTACCACCCATAAAACTACCCACTTTTGATGGTCAGTATTGTAACTGGCTTGAATTCAAAGAATTATTTATAGCACTCGTGGATCAGGATGATTCCCTGTCAGGTTTACAGAAATGTTACTATTTAAAAGATTGTCTCTCGGAGACAGTAAAAGACAAAATTAAGTCAATTGAGGTTTCTGCAAAAAAATTATGATAGGATTTGGAAAATGTTGCTTGAAAGATATGAGAATAAACAATTAATTATTCATAACCACATTCATTCAATATTTGAGCTTCCTTCTCTAAAAAAAGAGTCCCATAGAGAACTAAGAAATCTAAATGATAATGTAAATAAACATCTCAGAGCTTTAACTAGCCTTGGGGAAAAAAACAGATTGTTGGGACAGATTAATAATATATTTGTTAACATGTAAATTTGATCCATCTACTAGGAGAGGTTGGGAATCGTACAAATACAAGGGCAACTTGCCAGAGTTACAAGATTTACAGGACTTTTTGAAATTAAGATGTGACGTCTTAGAAAAGATGGAATTAAGTACTAGCAGTTTAGATAATGCAAGTAATAATAAATCGAGTCCTAATAAATCTCAAAATAGAAATCAAAGTTATAACAAAAAGTATGTTAGTAACACGTTAGCGTCCACGAATGACAATAAAAATTATAAATGTTATTTTTGCAATAATGATCATAGCATTTTTAAATGTGATGAATTTTTAAAGTTAAATCCAAACGATCGGGTTGCAGAAATTAAAAAATTAAAATTATGCCTAAATTGCATAAGGCCGTCACATCCTTCTTGGAAATGTAAATCGTCAAAATGCTTTAAGTGTCAAAAGGCGCATAACACTATTTTACATTCAGATTGTTTTGTTAATAATCAAAGTTCGTTAAATAAATCAACCGCTGGTGCAAATTCTCCTGAACAACATGTCAGGTTACCTAGCGCGGCGATTGAAACGCAAGCAGAGACAAGTGTAACCTTGAATTCGCAAGAACACACGCCGAATTGTTGTCAGGTACTGCTATCTACAGCGCTTATTAAAATAAAAACAAAATCGAATAAATGGATTATTTGTCGCGCGTTGTTGGATTCGGCATCTCAAAGTAATTTCATTACCGAGGATCTTTGCAATAAATTAGATCTTCCAAAATTAAAATTAAATCATGCTGTCAAGGGTATAGGACAAGGTTTAACAAACATTAGCAATCAGGTGGATGTATCAATAAGATCGAGTTATAATAATAAGTTTAGCATAAGTACAAGATGTTTAGTATTGAATAAAATAACAGATAATCTGCCGTCGATATCATTCAATAGAAATTGGTTAGAAATTCCGGCTAATTTTAAGTTAGCTGATCCAAATTTCAATGTTTCTTCGGAAATTGACATTTTACTAGGCTCAAATGTCTTTTGGGAAATTTTATGTAGCGGCCAGGAGCGGCTTGGCTCAAAGGCACCAGTTCTACAAAATACTCAGTTTGGATGGGTAGTAGCTGGCAACTTGCAAATACCTTTAAACCTTAATAAAACGCAGGCGCGGATCCACCGTAGTGGGCACGGTGGGCATGCCCACAACCCTAATTGAGGTCGATATTATTTTCAATGCCTTTTATTAAAATTAAAAAAGAAAAATAATGAACCGTGCGTAATTTGGAACGCAGCGCATTACACACACATACACATTGTGAGCGATTATATTAGTACATTTTCTTGCTAGTCGCTCAGTCGCTGCGACCACCTGACTCGCACTTGGCCGATTTTCAGATAGCCGTGCCCACAACCCATTTTGAGGGTTGGATCCGCGCCTGATAAAACGTCAATTAGTTGTTGTACTACAAATTCTCTTCAGGCATCAATTGATGATAAATTAAAAAAAATTTGGGCTTTGGAAGAAGTAAATAATAAAAATCTCAATTTAAGCGTTGCAGAGAAAAGATGTGAATTAAATTTTGAGAAAACTACGATTAGAGATGGGACGGGAAGATTTATTGTAACCATTCCATTTAAAAATACGATACAAAATTTAGGAGAGTCTTATGAGGTTGCGCGTCAGAGATTTGATTTATTGGAAAGAAAATTAGTGAAAAATAGTGAATTAAAATCAGATTACTGTTCGTTTATTGCCGAATATGAAGAATTAGGGCATATGGCGGAAATAAAAGATTTCGAGGCGGTGAATTATTCGGATGGATATTTTTTGCCACATCATGCGGTGTTAAAAAAGGATAGTCTAACAACCAAATGTCGTGTTGTGTTTGACAGCTCGGCTAAAACGAGTTCTGGACTATCGCTAAATGATGTACAATTTATAGGACCTACGTTACAGCAGGATGTCTTTTCTATCTTAGCTAGATTTCGCACTTATTAGTATGTTATGACCGGGGATATTTCTAAGATGTACCGACAGATTTTAATAAATGAAACCCAAAGGAAATATCAAAGGATATTATGGCGGGCGGAGCCTACAGAAAAATTAAAAATGTTTGAGATAAATCGGCTTGTATATGGAAACGCTTCGTCTCCATATTTGGCAGTAAGATGTCTATTTCAATTGGCATATGAAAATGAAAATAAATTTCCTGAGGCCTCTGAAATAATTAAAAGAGACTTCTATATGGACGACTTGTTGACAGGAGCAAATTCCGTTGAGGAAATATTAAAAATACAAGCCGAGGTATCACAAATACTAGCTAGTGCAGGATTCGATTTGCGCAAATGGTTGTGTAACAATAAAGAAATTATGACTAAATTTCGTATTAATAATGACTTAGATGTTAGTGTTTTGGAATTAGGAGAGAATGAACAAAATAAAACTTTAGGGGTTTATTGGGAGTCAAATAATGATTCGATTAAATATAAATTAAATAATAATACCTGCTATAATAAGGTAACAAAAAGAGTAATTCTATCAGTTACTTGCCAAATTTTTGACCCTTTAGGATTATTGGGGCCAATAATAATAACCGGCTTCGCGGATGCCTCAGAAAGGGCGTATTCAGCATGCAACTTCGTACGTTGTATAATGTCATCGGGTAAAGTTATTTCAAATTTATTATGCGCCAAATCGCGAGTTGCGCCCATCAAACAGATCAGTTTGCCGCGTTTAGAACTATGCGGTGCAGTGTTGTTGGCGAACTTAACAAATAAAATAATTTCGATATTAAACGTAAACTTTCATGAATATTATTATTGGACAGATTCCATGATAGTATTAGCTTGGATCAGAGGGCCATCTAGCAAGTGGAAAACTTTTGTTGCCAATAGGGTCAGCGAAATTCAGACTCTGACGGAGATTTCGGCATGGCGACATGTACGTTCTAATGATAACCCGGCCGATTTGCCATCTCGGGGGATATCCATGAAAATTTTAAAGGACTGTAGATTATGGTGGCACGGGCCGACATGGTTAAATGAGGAAAATTTGACGTGGATGTTAGATTCAAATTTTAAAGTAACTGAAGATATTCCTGAGCAAAGGACAGTCTCTTGTGTAGTTGCAAGGGGGGAATATGACTTATAAAAGGTTTGATCACTAATTACTCCTCACTAATAAAATTACTCAGGGTTATGGCGTATATCTTACGTTTTGTGGCTAATACAAAATTAAAAAATAAAGAGGAAAGGTTAGTGGGGGCATTGCAACCAAAAGAACTTGAAAATTCACTACATATGTTAATAAAACATTCCCAAATTGAAAGTTTCCCTCAAGATTACTACAATTTAGAGAGTAAGAAACCTTTACACAAAAAAAGTAAAATTATTTCTTTAAACCCGTTTATGAAGGACGGTTTATTAAGAGTGGGAGGTAGGCTTAGGAATGCTCAGGTAGCTTATGAAAAAAGGTATCCAATTATTCTGCCAAAAGATAATAGATTAACTACGCTTTTGTTAAGATATGAACACCTGCGTCTATTACATTGCGGAGTGCAAGCACTGTTATGCTCAATTCGAGACAAGTATTGGTTAATATCGGGAAGAAATTCTTGCAAGAAAATAATAAATGAATGTGTAATATGTTTTAAGGCGAAACCTAGGGAAAATACTTACCTGATGGGCGATCTACCTGATGTACGTGTGAACAATTATTCACCTTTTTTTAATGTGGGGGTAGATTATGGAGGACCCTTTTTATTAAAAGACAGGAAGACGAGAGGTGCCAAATTAATGAAATCTTACGTGTGTTTATTTGTTTGTATGAGTACGAGGGCAGTGCACATAGAGCTCGTATCCGAATTGACCACTGAGGCATTTCTCGCGGCTCTCAGTAGATTTGTAAATAGACGTGGAAAACCTAACAAATTTTTTTCTGATAATGGGGGAAATTTCGTTGGGGCAAACAATGAATTAGAAAAAATTTCCGAATTTTTGAACACGAATAATGAAAGTATTGCAAATTATTTAGCAAACGATAAAATAAAATGGAACTTTATACCTGCTAAATCACCTAATTTCGGTGGCATTTGGGAGGCCGGGATTAAAAGCACCAAATATCATATTAAACGTTTAGTAACACATCCTCTTACAAATTGAGGGTATATTAAATTCCCGTCCCCTTTGTCCCTTAAGTCAAGATCCTAGTGACATGTCCGCATTAACACCTTCCCATTTTCTAATTGGCAAACAAATTACCGCTCTCCCAGAAGTCGATCTTAAGGATATTCCGGAAAATAGACTGAGCAGATGGCAACGAGTCCAAGCGTTGGCGCAACATTACTGGACCCGGTGGAGCAAGGAGTACTTGTCCGAACTCCAAACCAGAGTCAAGTGGAGGGTAAACGCATCAAATTTAGAAAAGGTTGGTGCCTTGGTATTAATTAAAAATGACAAAGCACCTAGTATGGCATGGCAGTTAGGCAGAGTTTCGAAATTACGACCTGGAAGAGATGGAGTGGTTCGTGTGGTTGACATTAAAGTGGCCAGTGGCGAATTGACTCGCGCATTGACAAAAATATGTGTGCTTCCCATTGACTGTTGATACGGCATAGTGCGGATTGAGAAAGTTTTCGGAAGGTCGTGAGCAGGAAATGAATGAATTGAACAGACATTTGGGGTACTTTATTTTTTGAAATAAGATTAATTGTTAGATTCCATTTGTTTTAATTAGAATACTAATTTTGTTGTTTTTGTAAGTACTGGGTACTTCCAAGGCGGGCGGTATGTTAGAGCCATTCAGCGCACAGGTAGTTGAACGAGTTGATGTGAGTATGCGCGAGGACTTGACACCCGCGGAGGAAGGCGAATATTGTATTTATTAGATAAGTAGACGTTGTAATGTAAAGAGTAGTAAAATAAATGTTTAATAAAAGTTGGAGTACAGTCTTAATAAATAATAAATCGAAGGAGAAACAAATAATAAAAGATACACCGTACTCTACGGGCAATCCTTCTACGCGCAGACCGCAACCCAGAAAGTGCGGCGTCATCTCGCTGAAATTCTTAAATTTTAATACAAATGGAAAATAAAAATAAATCACTCTAAGACACAGACAATTACGTTTAACCGCAAATTCACTAATATATATACGGACATTTTCAAAATTAAAAACAGACGGACAGGAAATCGAGGAGCACAACAGAGTTAAATATTTGGGGGTAACCCTAGATAAAAGACTCTGTTTTGCTCCCCACATTACCCAGACAATTAACAGAACATACGCTAACCTCAGTAGACTGTATCCTCTTGTCAACAGGCGGAGCAAGTTATCCATAAACTACAAACTAATGTTCTACAAAGTCATATTCCGGCCACTCATGACTTATGCGTGTCCGGCATAGAACTTGATCTCCGCTACTCAGTGCAAGAGGCTGCAAGTTACACAAAACAAACTTTTACGATTACTTACGAACGCCGACAGATACACACCGATAACTGAACCACACAGAGCCACAAACATCTCCCTAATTAGGGACTTCATAGACGAGACGGCCCAGGCTTTTTTTCCAACAAAATTCAGTTATCGGAAATTACAGCCGACATTACAGACGTATGAATACACGACCACCCAACACATACACACAACTTACTACACCAGCGACTACCCGTATTTTACGAAAGACGGTGACAATAAGATAACACGACAACCAGACCAGCCCAGACCCCCAGACTCCGCTAACTTAACGGTTTACACACAAAAATGGCAAAATGCCCCAGTTTTTATCGGTTCGACATTGTCTATAGTAGGGTTTTGCTTGTTTTTCCCTATATTTCTTGAAGATCACCCACGTATCCAAAATAAATCCCAATAATTAATTATCTAAATTTCCCAAATGGGAAAAAATGTTAACAAGAAAGCACAATAAGTTACCGAAGTGTGCGATCGCAGCGAACAAGTAAAAAGAAACAAATAGTTTAAATCCTCAGCCATACCATCGGCGGCCGTCGTTTTTATGTATGCGTCGCATCCATAAATTTGACGAGAAAATGTAAAATTGAAAACATGACATATTTAAGCTAGTTTATTGAATTATATATAGGTAACAAAAATAAACATATTTAAATGGAAAAAATGGAAATGGACTTATCACATAGTTTATTTAGATCTTATTTGTGACAAATTGATTTTGCATTTAACTTAAAGTAAACATTCAGAATCTGCTGTTTTAGTTTCCTTTATGGTTTTGACTGGATTGATCACAGTTTATTTACATTTTATTTGTGACAAATTGATTTCGCATTTACGTAGTTTTTAGTGTCTTTTACTCATTATCTAGTGAAGTGATGAATAACTTAAGCTAGTAGAACATCGACTACACCTAAATGAATATGCCTAAAAACTTTAATGGCTTTTATTATGAAAAACTATTTTGAAAGCGTTACATCTCAAACAATGTCGGTTATCTTGACTTAACAATAATCATGCTTTCGAACTTCGAAATTTCAATTTTTTCAACAGCTATTTTCCTCACACAAACCTCCATTTGCATGTAAATCGAGTATCCTGAGCGCTCGCTCGTGTAAATTTCACTAAGTTGCGGTTTATCGCGCTTAAGAGTGAGTCTACTCCATCGACGAAAGCTCGCCGAAGGTGCTAAAAGGATTGGACTTCAGGCTTTACTATAGCCTAGGTTAGGTTTCTTTTAAGAAGCCCATAGAGAGGTAGAATATCAACATCCACAATGAAGATGACGCAGATAAACCTGCACCACAGCAAGGCGGCATTAAATTACCTCCCAAATGTGCAAACTAACGCAAGTAATATATGATGTAACGTATACCAATTCAAAATAGCTCAAATTAAAAAAAAACGAACAACATAACCAAAATCAAAACTAGCATAAATTGAAAATTCCTATGTTTCATGTGTACAGAGAAGACTGAATAAGAAACAGAGGAGTAGGTGTGACGATGTTTATATTAATATTAAAATTAGAAAAAAAAAGTCTACCAAGTACTGCTATCCTTCTAATTAGTGCTTCTTGCAAGTTAACAGTTTTTTAGTTTTTATACAATGTTAAGTTTGTGAAGTTCTTCTTTACCATCGGCAACCAAGTTGTACAGACATCTACGGAACAATTCGACACGCATCTATCTTCATTCAATAATATTATCGCGGATTCTTTATTTTTTCCTTTTTTGTTATCTGCCTCTTTTGTTAAAATTTTTGCCGAGTCCCAGTTTATTCTGTGTCCATTCTCCCAAGCTAACTATATCAACAGTTCTATGTAAATAGTAAGTATCTATGGATACTAAATATAACAAACTGTGTATTTATCATAAACAGCAAAAAAGATTTTTTTTAAAAGCCTTGAAAAGGAAACAGAACAGATTTACAAAACGTCGGCGAAATATTTAATTTCATGTTTTTATACTTATTTGTGTTGTTTATTTAAAAAAGCAACCTTTAACTGATCCTGAACTGAGCGTCACAGACGTAGAGGTTATTTACCAGTAACATACTGGTTAATTGTGATATTTTGTAGATTTCCCAAGCACCGCTTAAAAAGAAAACATACATGTGGCAGGAAGTCCCACAACTGAAGAAAAAAAATAAGATAATACCACAAATAACATTTAGACAATATTTTTAAATTCTTGTTATTTTTGTATTTCATTGCGTAAATTTAAGTTTTGTACCAAAGGCAAAGACCGAGACTAACCGCGATAGGTTAGATATAATAATATCACAGGTCAACATTTTGTCTAGGCTTGTGCACGGGCATCGGAGATGGTATCCCAGGGTTTTTGGGGTCGCTGATTATGATGAGCGGGTCTGTTAGGCTCCATCACGTCAAGTTCAAGGGCATTTGAAGGCTAAACGGCCAAAAAACCTTCCAAAAAATCTGAAAAAAATACATGGACATGTTTTGGTGGTCGCTGAATTCGAATCCGGTGTTTATTTTTACTTTGCATGCATCCTCGAGGTCATTCAAGGTCATCTCAAGGCAGGTATTCTAGTCCTGTGGCACAATTGTGCATTTCGCAGATTGAGATTGTTACCATGTTATGCATTAAGGAGATATAAGGTTCTTTGGAAAATGACTGCAGAATCCAGGTAAATAAGTAGAATCGGATTCGAATTCAGCGACCACCAAAACATGTCCATGAATATTTTCAGATTTTTTAGAAGGTTTTTTTACCGTTTGACCTTCAAATGGCCTTGAAATGACGTCGACTGACCTAAGATTCAGATTTAACAATCCGTAGGTAAGTATTTGCTAAAATACAGCACACCTTAGCTGCAAATCAATTTTTCTGGTAAAATAACTTCATTTCTCTTTAAAAGTGAATTATTTACTATTTGTTTGCTTATAGTAATGAAACATATTCTTTATAGGATTTTGCAAACAGTTGAAAAAACTGTCTATGAGAACTAAAAGAAAAACTATATGTAAAATATTAATGAAATCTTTGCATTCTTTCGATAACCTGAACTCTGATTATGCTAGCAAATTAAAATCCTAATATTTCTTATTTGATATTCTCATTATAACACTAGGGGACTATGTTGGATGCTAGTGTTATAATGGGAATGTCAAATGAGAAATTTTAGGATTTTAATTTGCTAGCATAACCAGAGTTCAGGTTATCGAAAGAATACAAAGATTTCATTTATATTTCTAAATACAGTTTTTCTCTTAGTTCTCATAGATAGTTTTTTCCGCTCTAGCATTAAAAGCCATAATTAACGAAATTGAAAATAATATTAATCTTTTTAATTCCGAAATCGAAAAAAGTAATCTCTTTAATATATCCACTGGAAAATTAGCAACTGAGACAACCAGAAAGTTTTTACTAGATATAACATTCAAAGAGATTTGAAGATACCATTAGAAAACAGCTTATATCAACATTTGCCTCCGACAATAAAGCCAAATTGAAGAAAGGCGATGGAAAAGTAGTAGAAGTTAGATTTGAACGTGACTTAATGAGTAGAATCTTAGCCTTATCGTTAGAAAATAAAATTAACCTTGTAACTATATTGTCCTTTCCATTAACTCCATTCCTACGTTCATTGTGCCATAAGGATGGTACCATGAATAGGACACACAAATCTAGCCTTTTTAAGGCTCTTGAAAAAGAAGTTAATTCTATTCCACCCAACCACGTCGATTGTAAAATTATTGACGGTTTCTTTTTACTACATTTATTAGGGGAAACGCCACAAACGTTTGGAAAATGAATGAAAATTATGTGTTAAAGAAAATTTGTCAACATAAAGGCAATGAAGTTCACTTCTCATTCATTTTTCGATAAGTTCATTAGCCCATCTGTAAAAGATATTGAGCGCGATAAAAGGGCTAATTTATATGAAAGAAGTGCCGAATTTTTAATTCAAGGTTGTAAACAACGACGGTCATCAGAATTCATGAAAGCACTTCGTGACGACAATTTTAAACAAGCTTTGGTCAAGTCTTTTTGTGACTTTTGGCAAAATGATATGCTTGTGGAAATACTTCATAATAAAACTTTATACGCAAATTGTAACAATGAGTGTTACAAATTTGCAGTAGTAAACGGGCATATCGAAAGAAAAACCATTGACATACTAACTTGCTACCACGAGGAGGCTGATAGCCGCAATATTTACCATTTATCCAAAATTAAACAAAAACAGTAATGTTGCAATTAAAGCCTCTGACACAGACATCCCAATAATTCTATTAGGAAATATGCATCACATTTACCAGTCTGTAACTGTATGGATGGAAGTTGGAATTGTATCCAAAAATACTTGTCGATTTGTTGATTTTAATGCAATTTTCAGTGCATTAGGATTTAATGTTTGTAAATCTCTACCACCATTCCATACTTTAACAGGGTGTGACTACACGGCAGCTTTCTCTAGAAAAGGGAAACTAAAACCCTTTGAACTCCTCGAAAAAGACAAAAAAATGCAGGACGTCTTTGGTACATTTGGCAACAATGAAAGCATTTCCAAAGAGCAGATTACGTATGTAGAAAAATTAATTTGTGCTATGGATGGGAAATCCAAGTTATGTGATGTCAATAAAGCTCGATTTGACATTTTCTACTCTGATTGTAAACCAAAACCAAATCAGAGTATAATCGGTAACCTGAAGAAGTTTGATAGTAGTATGTTACCTCCATGCGAGAACGTATTGCTTTTAAAAGTACAAAGAACGAATCAAATATGTTCCATATGGAATAGTGCCACCGAAAAATAAGCAAAATTTTATAATTCCTCAGAAAATGGTTGGAATTTAAATGATAGTAGGTTTTCTCCGATCTGGTTTGATGGACCTCAATTACCTAGTGCTCTAGACGAAATAGTTGTACGCGAAACTGGCATGGAGCAGAGGGATATTGATGATGAAAATGAAGAGGGTTTTCATGATTTATCTGATGACGATGATGACGAATAGTTATTTTTCTTTAGATTTATTATGAAACAAAACCTTGTTATTTTTATTTACTACTATTGTTTTGTATTGCTGTTGTTTCTTTTATATACGAAGTTGTTTCGCCTACATATTTACGGAACTCTAAATAATAATTGTAATAGTGCATCAAATTTCCGAACATGTACTTAATAAAACCATTTTGCTATTGCTATTTTTATTTATTGTTATGTACTGTTGTTGTTTCTTGTATACGAAGTTGTTTTGCTTATATAATTACGCAAGTCTGACAAACAAGATAATAGGTGTAATAGTTTTTCTAGTGTATTTTCAAATTTCCGAATATGTACTCAATAAAACTCTGTATCCTTAAGGTTACCTACATTTTCTAGAGAGTCTGCTCTTTATGGTTGATCGTCTGCCGATCTTTTTCAAAAATATCTATGATCTACATAAAGAGACCTTTGATTTGAACCCAAGTTTGTACATGTACCCCATGAGGTAAGAAACGTCGGAAATCTGGGCGTCGCGACGGGCGTCTGCTCTACGTATGCGTTCAAATACTGACGTCTGCCACACAAAATAACAATTGTAATGGTTTTCCCAGTTAATTGTCACGTTTTTAAGCATGTACCCAATGAGGTAAATTTAGCGATTTTTTTCGCCTTTTTGACAAGCTGTCATAATGAAGAGTTGACCATTGAAAAACGGCAGACGGTCGGTTTTTTGCACCTTATAAGTGGTACTTTTACTACAAAAACTCAAACCTTTTGTACCCGATGAGGTAACTTATTTGCCCCCTGGCCGTAGGTCTAATACGCTGGCGCCCAGTTTCTTTGTTTATTTTTGTTTTGTAACATTCAAATTAAATCTTCTCGCCACAGAGCGACCTTCGACCAACCCTGAACTAACCGGTTGCTACTCTTTCATAGCTTCTTCAGTACCCAGCTGAGAAGTTGTGGTTGCAGCCGGCACACGCGGTGGTCTGCGGTGTTAAAGCAAAGGCCTTGGATCATCGACCGCCTCAACTGAACTGAGGCAATTATCAAGAGGTAAATAATTCGTTCTCTCTTCGTGCACAATTGCAAGCAAATAATGGCCATATAGGTTTAAACAGAGCATTTCTTTACATGTGTGTTTTTTAATTTGGAACAAAATATTGGATTATTTATAATTTAGAAAATTTAAATGTGGTTTATTAACATTTGTAACATAAATGAGTGCCCTGGGTTAAAAGCTTACTACCTACCTAAATGATTCAAAATCTCTGCATCTGCATCAATACACAGTTCGGTACGTCGAATTAAGGACATACGCACCTCATTCAACACTAAACACTAAACTACCAACTAACGTTATCAATAAAGAAAAATAAAATAAAAACTTGGTACAAAAGCCAAAAAGGAATACAGGAAGAATTTGACAACTTGAACGGTAAGTCAATAAAATAAATCTTAACTATAAATATACAATGACGCGAAATTCAAAAATAACAAAAACAACGAACGGGTTGGACGTGTGTACATAACGAAACACCCACAGTAACTAAAACATTGCACAAGGGAGAGTTAGAGTATAGTTTTCTTCAGACCAGATCTAGATCTAAACCTTCCTCAACATTCCAGCAGTTCTCAAAAAATTTTATTGAAAATTTGCGAAATTCTTGTTTATTTTTTTCTCCGAAACTATGAGCTTTAGACCCAATGTTATATAAGGCTTTTTTTGTTTGTCTTGTCGTTCCCTACCACCAGTTCTTTTTTAAAGACATGAAACTAATTACACCCGGTATATGAAATCGGAACATAAAGAGATTTCAGATGAAATCGGTAAAAGCTCTACCATTTCTACAATTCTTAAGATAAAAATCTGAAACTTTCACACATTACTCTTGAAGTAATGTATAAAAAGATCAGATAGATAGGTATGCCAAATAATTTTTGTAATAAAAGTTACTAACGTTTATTTTGCCCCTAGTTTCACGAATTTTGGGGCAAAGAAAAATGTTTTTTATTTTCGTAAAATAAAGAAGGTTAATTCAATTTTTAAGGTAAATCCCCTTAAAACATCTTAGAGTACACATTTCAAAATTTAAAAATCGCACCTACAGAAATTCAATAACGCGATTTAAACCAGAGTACAGGTATATTCTGTAATTTTTCGGTTAAAAATAAACGCCCTGCTAAAATTTTAATTTTAACGGAATGCTAAAAATAATAACTGATATTTCTATTCTGTATGCGACTATCTAACGGACCTGTTAAACTCATAGTTTTTAACGACCGGTTATTTCTTTCCCTTATATGCTCAAGGTCAAATTTAAAGCAGCAAGGAAGTCTTTGAATGAGAGTAGTTAAGACAAAGAGTAGAGTATTAGATTACGACGGACAATAATCCCACAAAATATATAATACAGACAGATAAAATTGAATACCTCCCGCATAAAATTATCGTCAAACAGGACCCGCGCTTCTATTTGAGGTTATGATCACGATTATTTGAAGGCGGAAAAAAATATTGGATGTAGGTACCTAAATAAGAAAATGGGTCATCAACTCATTGACAAACATTTTATTCAAGTGAAAAGTCAAAAAATTTCTGGAGTAATATGTTGTCTTCGGAGTTATGCAAATAAAAATTTTTCGGTTGGCAAATCATTTCAAAGTTTAGATTAAATATTTTGTTTCTGTATTTTGAATTGAATGTTCCTGCCAGTTTCTTAAATAAAGTGCCATTTACTGAATGATATACATTAGAATGAACAAAAAAATAAAATACGGTGTTCTTGCCTCTTTAACGGTACCTTTAAATTTTAGTGGCAGGTCCAAAGTCGCCTCTAATTTTAAACGATGTTGGTTAAATTTAACCTTAAAAAAAGCATATAGAATACCACTGACCGTTAACTTCATTCCGCTAATTATTTTAACAGTGACCTTGCCGTTAAAGTTTAACAAAAATGTTACAGAATAGACCTGATAATAGGTTAAAGTTAGTTATACATATCAAATTTTATCACTTTCTCAAGATTTTGAAATTTTGGAAGTGTACATCTTCAGAAATAAATTTTTGAAAGTTTCATCACTCATCGGATCTTTTTATACTTACACTACTTCAAGAGTAATGTGTTTCAGATTTTTATCTTAAAAATTGTAGAAATAGTAAAGCTTTTACCGATTTCATCGAGAATCTCTATATGGTCCGACTTCATATATGTACCATTCCTACATACATTCATTTTTATAATTGAAAATATGATAATCCAATAGCCACATGTTTCTTGTTTCATTCAAGCTTTGTTGAGCTCAATTTCAATTAGTTCAAAAGTTACAACAAATTTAGCGTAGCGCGTCCATGACCGCGCACGCTTCGCGAGCCATACTTATGTATCGCCACGTTCCATTCTCGTGCGTTAAACAAAAAAATCTGGAGCCTACATTTTTGATCGTACAAAAAAATTTCATATACATTTTTATGTGAAATTTCCGCCTCTATCGCCTAGTCCTATTAGTTTTTTGATATATTTTATTTATTTATTTTTCGAAATCGTATTTCGGCCAGTATTTTCACTTTTTTTTAGGGGTCGCCGGCACCTTACAGCTGTAAACTTTTTTTTATCGTATTCTTTACCAACAAAACTACTTATTCTGAAAAAATCAGCCATATAACATTTAGTAGCACCTTAAAACCCTTGACGACTGGGGTAATATAGAAGTTTAAGTTTGTTTAATTTCTTATTTTAAATAACAATAACATTTTGAAGTTCATTTTCAAATACTTATACAGTGTAACCCATTTGTCTTGGAGTCACCTGTAAAATCTTTATTTAGTTTGCGATTTTCACATTAATTTTTAAATTGTAGAGCTTCTTGAACTGCATTTTTGGAGCAAAAAGAGTCAGATTCCTACAAAACTTAAGGCCTACTACGTCAGTATTTAGGAGTAAAATTTTAATAATTCATATTAGCGATTTTTTAAAAAAGAAATGTATGCCCTTCACTAGATTCTCCAACCATTAAAATTAACCTGTACGAAATTTCGTGTAAAATTTTTAAATAATAACGCTTTTGCAGACATTAGAAGTTATAGAGTTTTATAAGCTACCACACTTCATATTTGGTGTGGCCACACCTTTAGCTGGTAGATTTTTTTATATACATTTTTTTCTCTTTAATTTTAATAAGCAACACACTACCTCCACAGTTGGAATAGTAATTTTAAGTTAGATATATAGATTGAGTAAGTGGTACAAAATAGTGAGTTATTGCTATACAGTGGTGTGCATTTTTTGGATATACATTTGTTATACCTCTCGGCATCGAATATCAGAGAACATCCTAATCCTGTCTATCTATACCATCCCTTACTCTTTCTCTGATAGTCCAAGCAGAGCCGGAACTGCAGAGTTGCCGGATTGAGGGGTAAGTTTTTTGTTATAGTTAATATTACCGAACAGTCCACTAAAGTAAATAGCGCGTGTGGTCGCTACACCAATATTACAATACGAACTTTTAGAACAAAAATCATACTTATCAATTTTTGACGGGTTAAAAAATGTTTATACATATTTTAATAAGGATGGCTCCCCCCAGAAGCAAAGCGTAGGACCGCCCTTGCCCCCGATATCTGAAAAATTGCATTTTCTGACCTTATGCTCATGAAAACTTTTGATCAGGAGGTCGAGAGGAATAACATATATCGAAATGAGCATCCCCTTTGCACCCCCGATATCTGGAAAACTGTCCACCTTGTGCCCATGAGAACTTTTGATCCGGATACCAAGATCTACAAAATCCTGCAGTATGAGCAAAGGCCGAAAGCCACTTTCCATAAGAAAAGTGCGGGATCCTTAGACTTATGAAGGAAAATAAACTTGTTTGTTGTGAAGAAGAAAGTATGTTGAATGACCATGACGAGGAAAAGGAAATATGAAAAAATAAATGAGCTGACAGAAGACAATGAATTAAAAAATAAACATATAAGGCAAATTCGAAAAGGTTCAAGGAAGGAGATTTGGTTTGGCTATATAATTTTCAACGGAAAAAAGGTATATCACCGAAACTAACTCCAGCGTGGGAGGGCCCCTATATCGTATCCAAGAGAATAAACGACGTTATATACAGGATGCAAAGTAGTTCAGGGTAAAAAATGGAGGTGGTGTATTTAAACCGGCTTAAGCTTTTTAATGGAGGATTGACAGAGGAATCGGATCGGGACGATCAGATCTAAGATGGGGTAAGTGTTACCTGGCATTCAGAATAAATCCGAAGTGTTCAAGTTAGAATATAGGGTAGGGGTGTACCGCAAGGAAGAGTGTTGGGTCCGCTTCTTTTCATAATATTTTTAAATGATCTAGTAAATGTTATAAGTGATGAATCAAAAATAAACATTGTAAATTATGCTGACGACACCAATTTAATAATAAGGGGTAAAACCTTCTCAGAATGCCAGCAAACTACTATTCAGACATGGGAAAACTTAAAAGACTGGTTCACTTTTAATCAATTAATCTTAAATGAATCTAAATCAACATGTGTCATTTTTAATACTCACAAATCAACAATTGAAACTCCTGACTGTTTTACTAATGAGATACCCATTCCCACTTCAAACACTACGAGACTGTTAGGCGTGGTAATGGATAGCAAATGTAAATGGGTCGATCACATTGAGAATGTTTTACGGAAGTTAAATAAAAGCTGCTATGCCCTCAGAATCCTGTCACATACATTTAATGCAGATGCTCTCAAAACAGTGTATTATGCCAACTTTTACTCAACTGTCAAGTATGGAATCGAAATTTGGGGCGGCTCCACCGATGTGTACAAAATTCATATAGTGCAAAAAGAGCTATACGAATAATTTTCAAGAAAAAGTTTAATGAATCCTGTAGGGGGTGTTTCAAAGAAAATGCCATGCTCACAGTTCCAGGCATATATATTTATTCCTGCTTAATGTATTTAAAAACAAACAAACCCGACTTTAAACCATCTCAATTTAGTAATTTTTATGAAACCAGAAATAAAGAAAATATATATAGATATCTAAACACCGTCTAACTCTGACTGAGAAGGGACCCTACTACGCAGCAATAAAAATTTTTAATAGACTCCTACAAGCCTCAAAGATAATTTTCATCTCAACAGTTTCAAGAAGCAAGCTTTCAAGTATATATGTGATATTGAGCCTTACTCCATTCAAGAATTTTTTAATTTTAAATTGTAATGTAATGTTCTTTACTTATAGGTTGTGTATTTTTGTATATACTTATTTATGTGTTTCTCTGCTTGTCCGAAATTTTGTGTTTTATATGTTTTTACACTTACATTTTATGTGTTTTTTTATATTTACATTTTATTAGTTATGAGCTAAGTTTGTTTAACTGACCTGTTTTATACATCTGTCCAATGAAACGGAATAAAACTTACTTACTTACTTACTTACTTACTATACCTATTACTATATACTGGTAATACACCATAAGCAACTATGTACGGATTTGAGGCTAGAGAACGAAATAGTTTTCTATCTCTACGGAGAACTTGGGATACAATGCGCAAGCTCTGACGATACGATCTGATGAAGAAGGAAGCGCGCGCTGTAACAGGTCAGTGGTCCCACAACAAAAAAATCTTCCGGCAAATGTGAAAAACGGAGATATTTCGTATACTATGGTAAAATATATACCACCCTTTTGGAATGATTCACATGCTACTAGGAAGCTTTCGTTTGTTGGTGTTTAAATTATTTAATCAATAAATGAATACCTAAGCAGTCCAACGGAATTAGCAAAAGGGTGGGTTCTTAGGGTACTAATGAAGGTTTCGATGTTCCGCTAAAAATTCTAATTCTACTTTACGAACATGCGTTATATATGTTTTATGTGTGATTCAACCGTAAAAAGGCAACACTGTTAAAAAACAATTAGACATTGAAAGAAATGATAAATAATTTTTTCTTTAATTTTTGGGACGGCATCTTATTCTTTGAGTAAAGAAAAAAATTGTTCTTGATATTTTTTCTAAAAAGTCAACCTTTTTCGGTAAAACTGGGTCAAAAAATCTTCAATGTTAAATTTTTGAGAATATTTAACTCCAAAACAACACACTTTATGAAAAAATAGAACAAAAATTGTTTGCAAGAGGTTAAAGAATAACTGATTTTTTTCAGAATATTTTAATAAATTTTTTTAAATTTCTTGAAATATGTTTTTTTGTTCATTTAATATATATACATAAAACCATGATGCGTATCTCAAATTTTCAGTGGAACATTCTGAAACCATGAAGTCGATTTGGCCCATCTTCGAACTAGGGATTTTTAATAAAAAATAACATGGTTGAAAAATTGTATTGAACTAAGTATACGATAAACCTAAAAGATACCTACATACTAATATACAGTCTAGGAGCTAAGTATACAATAAACCTAAAAGATACGTATACCAATTCAAAATGGCTCAAATTAAAAAAAAACGAACAACATAACCAAAATCAAAACTAGCATAAATTGAAAATTCCTATGTTTCATGTGTACAGAGAAGACTGAATAAGAAACAGAGAAGTAGGTGTGACGATGTTTAAATTAATATTAAAATTAGAAAAAAAAAGTCTGCCAAGTACTGCTATCCTTCTGATTAGTGCTTCTTGCAAGTTAACAGTTTTTTAGTTTTTACACAATGTTAAGTTTGTTTAGTTCTTCTTTTAACATCGGAAACCAAGTTGTACAGACATCTACGGAACAATTCGACACGCATCTATCTTCATTCAATAATATTATCGCGGATTCTTTATTTTTTCTTTTTTTGCTATCTGCCTCTTTTGTTAAAATTTTTGCCGAGTCCCAGTTTATTCTGTGTCCATTCTCCCAAGCTAACTATATCAACAGTTCTATGTAAATAGTAAGTATCTATGGATACTGAATATAACACACTGTGTATTTATCACAAACAGCAAAAAAGATTTTTTTAAAAAGCCTTGAAAAGGAAACAGAACAGATTTACGAAACGTCGGCGAAATATTTAATTTCATGTTTTTATACTTATTTGTGTTGTTTATTTAAAAAAAGCAACCTTTAACTGATCCTGAACTGAGCGTCACAGACGTAGAGGTTATTTACCAGTAACATACTGGTTAATTGTGATATTTTGTAGATTCACCACTTAAAAAGAAAACATACATGTGGCAGGAAGTCCCACAACTGAAGAAAAAAAATAAGATAATACCACAAATAACATTTAGACAATATTTTTAAATTCTTGTTATTTTTGTATTTCATTGCGTAAATTTAAGTTTTGTACCAAAGGCAAAGACCGAGACTAACCGCGATAGGTTAGATATAATAATATCACAGGTCAACATTTTGTCTAGGCTTGTGCACGGGCATCGGAGATGGTATCCCAGGGTTTTTGGGGTCGCTGATTATGATGAGCGGGTCTGTTAGGCTCCATCACGTCAAGTTCAAGGGCATTTGAAGGCTAAACGGCCAAAAAACCTTCCAAAAAATCTGAAAAAAATACATGGACATGTTTTGGTGGTCGCTGAATTCGAATCCGGTGTTTGTTTTTACTTTGCATGCATCCTCGAGGTCATCTCAAGGCAGGTATTCTAGTCCTGTGGCACAATTGTGCATCTCGCAGATTGAGATTGTTACCATGTTATGCATTAAGGAGATATAAGGTTCTTTGGAAAATGACTGCAGAATCCAGGTAAATAAGTAGAATCGGATTCGAATTAAGCGACCACCAAAACATGTCCATGAATATTTTCAGATTTTTTAGAAGGTTTTTTTACCGTTTGACCTTCAAATGGCCTTGAAATGAGGTCGACTGACCTAAGATTCAGATTTAACAATCCGTAGGTAAGTATTTGCTAAAATACAGCACACCTTAGCTGCAAATCAATTTTTCTGGTAAAATAACTTCCTTTCTCTTTAAAAGTGAATTATTTACTATTTGTTTGCTGATAGTAATGAAACATATTCTTTATAGGATTTTGCAAACAGTTGAAAAAACTGTCTATGACAACTAAAAGAAAAACTATATGTAAAATATTAATGAAATCTTTGCATTCTTTAGATAACCTGAACTCTGATTATGCTAGCAAATTAAAATCCTAATATTTCTTATTTGATATTCTCATTATAACACTAGGGGACTATGTTGGATGCTAGTGTTATAATGGGAATGTCAAATGAGAAATTTTAGGATTTTAATTTGCTAGCATAACCAGAGTTCAGGTTATCGAAAGAATACAAAGATTTCATTTATATTTCTAAATACAGTTTTTCTCTTAGTTCTCATAGATAGTTTTTTCCGCTCTAGCATTAAAAGCCATAATTAACGAAATCGAAAATAATATTAATCCTTTTAATTCCGAAATCGAAAAAAGTAATCTCTTTAATATATCCACTGGAAAATTAGCAACTGAGACAACCAGAAAGTTTTTACTAGATATAACATTCAAAGAGATTTGAAGATACCATTAGAAAACAGCTTATATCAACATTTGCCTCCGACAATAAAGCCAAATTGAAGAAAGGCGATGGAAAAGTAGTAGAAGTTAGATTTGAACGTGACTTAATGAGTAGAATCTTAGCCTTATCGTTAGAAAATAAAATTAACCTTGTAACTATATTGTCCTTTCCATTAACTCCATTCCTACGTTCATTGTGCCATAAGGATGGTACCATGAATAGGACACACAAATCTAGCCTTTTTAAGGCTCTTGAAAAAGAAGTTAATTCTATTCCACCCAACCACGTCGATTGTAATTTTGGAAATGTCCATCTTCAGAAATAAATTTTTGAAAGATTCTTCACTCATCGGATCTTTTTATACTTACATTACTTCAATAGTATATGTTTCAGATTTTTATCTTTAAAATTGTAGAAATAGTAAAGCTTTTACCGATTTCATCGAGAATCTCTATATGGTCCGACTTCATATATGTACCATTCCTACATACATTCATTTTTATAATTGAAAATATGATAATCCAATAGCCACATGTTTCTTGTTTCATTCAAGCTTTGTTGAGCTCAATTTCAATTAGTTCAAAAGTTACAACAAATTTAGCGTAGCGCGTCCATGACCGCGCACGCTTCGCGAGCCATACTTATGTATCGCCACGTTCCATTCTCGTGCGTTAAACAAAAAAATCTGGAGCCTACATTTTTGATCGTACAAAAAAATTTCATATACATTTTTATGTAAAATTTCCGCCTCTATCGCCTAGTCCTATTAGTTTTTTGATATATTTTATTTATTTATTTTTCGAAATCGTATTTCGGCCAATATTTTCACTTTTTTTTAGGGGTCGCCGGCACCTTACAGCTGTAAACTTTTTTTTATCGTATTCTTTACCAACAAAACTACTTATTCTGAAAAAATCAGCCATATAACATTTAGTAGCACCTTAAAACCCTTGACGACTGGGCTAATATAGAAGTTTAAGTTTGTTTAATTTCTTATTTTAAATAACAATAACATTTTGAAGTTCATTTTCAAATACTTATACAGTGTAACCCATTTGTCTTGGAGTCACCAGTAAAATCTTTATTTAGTTTGCGATTTTCACATTAATTTTTAAATTATAGAGCTTCTTGAACTGCATTTTTGGAGCAAAAAGAGTCAGATTCCTACAAAACTTAAGGCCTACTACGTCAGTATTTAGGAGTAAAATTTTAATAATTCATATTAGCGATTTTTTAAAAAAGAAATGTATGCCCTTCACTAGATTCTCCAACCATTAAAATTAACCTGTACGAAATTTCGTGTAAAATTTTTAAATAATAACGCTTTTGCAGACATTAGAAGTTATAGAGTTTTATAAGCTACCACACTTCATATTACAATACGAACTTTTAGAACAAAAATCATACTTATCAATTTTTGAGGGGTTAAAAAATGTTTATACATATTTTAATAAGGATGGTCCCCCCCAGAAGCAAAGCGTAGGACCGCCCTTGCCCCCGATATCTGAAAAATTGCATTTTCTGACTTTATGCTCGCTCATGAAAACTTTTGATCAGGAGGTCGAGAGGAATAACATATATCGAAATGAGCATCCCCTTTGCACCCCCGATATCTGGAAAACTGTCCACCTTGTGCCCATGAGAACTCTTGATCAGGATACCAAGATCTACAAAATCCTACATTATGAACAAATTTGGCCGAAAGCCACTTTCCATAAGAAAAGTGCGGAATACTTAGACTTATTAAGGAAAATAAACTTGTTTGTTGTGAAGAAGAAAGTATGTTGAGTGACCATGACGAGGAAAAGGAAATTTGAAAAAATAAATGAGCTGACAGAAGACAATGGATTAAAAAATAAACATATAAGGCAAATTCGAAAAGGTTCAAGGAAGGAGATTTTCAACGGAAAAAAGGTATATCACCGAAACTAACTCCAGCGTGGGAGGGCCCCTATATCGTATCCAAGAGAATAAACGACGTTATATACAGGATGCAAAGTAGTTCAGGGTAAAAAATGAAGGTGGTGTATTTAAACCGGCTTAAGCTTTTTAATGGAGGATTGATAGTGGAATCGGATCGGGACGATCAGATCTAAGATAGGGTAAGTGTTACCTGGCAATCAGAATAAATCCGAAGTGTTCAAGTTAGAATATAGGGTAGGGATCATATACCTATTATTATATACTGGTAATACACCATAAGCCACTATGTACGGATTTGAGGCTAGAGAACGAAATAGTTTTCTATCTCTACGGAGAACTTGGGATACAATGCGCAAGCTCTGACGATACGATCTGATGAAGAAGGAAGCACGCGCTGTAACAGGTCAGTGGTCCCACAACAAAAAAATCTTCCGGCAAATGTGAAAAACGGAGATATTTCATATACTATGGTAAAATATATACCACCTTTTGGAATGATTCACATGCTACTAGGAAGCTTTCGTTTGTTGGTGTTTAAATTATTTAATCAATAAATGAATACCTAAGCAGTCCAACGGAATTAGCAAAAGAGTGGGTTCTTAGGGTACTAATGAAGGTTTCGATGTTCCGCTAAAAATTCTAATTCTACTTTACGAATATGAGTTATATATGTTTTATTTGTGATTCAACCGTAAAAAGGCAACACTGTTAAAAAACAATTAGACATTGAAAGAAATGATAAATAATTTTTTCTTTAATTTTTGGGACGGCATCTTATTCTTTGAGTAAAGAAAAAAATTGTTCTTGATATTTTTTCTAAAAAGTCAACCTTTTTCGGTAAAACTGGGTCAAAAAATCTTCAATGTTAAATTTTTGAGAATATTTAACTCCAAAACAACACACTTTATGAAAAAATAGAACAAAAATTGTTTGCAAGAGGTTAAAGAATAACTGATTTTTCTCAGAATATTTTAATAAATTTTTTTAAATTTCTTGAAATATGTTTTTTTGTTCATTTAATATATATACATAAAACCATGATGCGCATCTCAAATTTTCAGAGGAACATTTTGAAACCATGAAGTCGATTTGGCCCATCTTCGAACTAGGGATTTTTAATAAAAAATAACATGGTTGAAAAATTTTATTGAACTAAGTACACGATAAACCTAAAAGATACCTACATACTAATATACAGTCTAGGAGCTAAGTATACAATAAACCTAAAAGATACCTACATACGAATATACAGTTTGGGAAAATAAAGACAGTGTTATCTAGTGATTTTTAAAAAGGATTAATTTTGTGTAATTTTGGCGAATATTATCGTCCTTTTGGGACCTGACCTTACCCTCATGGAATAACCTGATGGTAACAAATGTCTTAATAATCATTTGAATTAATTCGGTTCCGTGGTTGTCCACCACACAGGCAGAAATGTAAAATTGATATTTAATATGTTCAGTAAATTCAACGGAGCTAAACACTGAAAAAGGTGTTTCCCGAAGAATTTTTTTAGCGAGAAGTTGGGAAATGTTTTTAGTTTTAAATAAATCCGTGTAATATCCCCGAAACACTTGTTCCGCACGAAGGCAAATATCGCAGGCATCTTTCGGGGGATACAAAAATATTCCTCTATTTTTTAATCTTACAAGGAGAGGTATTTTTTCATCGTTCTCGGCAAAAAGTTGTTCTATATACATTTCACAATGATTCTTTTTTACTATTTCTTTTACAATGAACCCAGATATATATTTTACAACGTTTTCTACAAACGGTGTCAATGTCCACAATGTATTTAAATAATTATGGTAAAAAAACAGCTTGTAAATTATCATCACCACTCATTTCAAGAAGTATTGGTCTTGTTGATGAAATTTGCAAAATGGGAATTCCATCATCTGCGCAATTTGCATTTGAAGTCCTTATTTCACGGTGAATGAGAAGACGCTTGTATGCAGATTCAAATTGTTTAGCGGTAGGGTTGTTGCTAAACCCTCCCCTACTTCTCACTGCCCTAAAAAAAGTTTCTAAAAAGTCCTGAGTGTATTGTACATTTACGAATTACTAATCTAATTTTATCAAAAAAGTAATTAAGTGGAACTGTAGACTAAAAACTTATTTTACTCACCGATGTGTTGTAGTGTTGGGTTCCTATGGTGCAAAGTACCGGCAGGTTTGAGGGATGGGATAATAGGGAATTTTGCGGTACTTTAATTAAACCAACTTTAACACTATACTATAAATATAATGAACTAATTTTCATTTAATGCGGAGTTTACTATATGAATAACTATACTACTATTATTTCAAATTATGTTAATCTAACTAAAATCAAAGATAATACCAAAAGTAAAAAGTATCAACTTTTTGTAAGAACTTAAAAATGAATATATGAATGACATCTATTGAGCAGCAGTTCAATTGGTGAGTAGGAGTTTAGGAAGAAAACTAATAATAATAATTCCAACGAACCAGATGATAGTGATTTGTAAAAAGGATTAATTTTGTGTAATTTTGGCGAATATTATCGTCCTTTTGGGACCTGACCTTACCCTCATGGAATAACCTGATGGTAACAAATGTCTTAATAATCATTTGAATTAACTCGGTTCCGTGGTTGTCCACCACACAGGCAGAAATGTAAAATTGATATTTAATATGTTCAGTAAATTCAACGGAGCTAAACACTGAAAAAGGTGTTTCTCGAAGAATTTTTTTAGCGAGAAGTTGGGAAATGTTTTTAGTTTTAAATAAATCCGTGTAATATCCCCGAAACACTTGTTCCGCACGAAGGCAAATATCGCAGGCATCTTTCGGGGGATACAAAAATATTCCTCTATTTTTTAATCTTACAAGGAGAGGTATTTTTTCATCGTTCTCGGCAAAAAGTTGTTCTATATACATTTCACAATGATTCTTTTTTACTATTTCTTTTACAATGAACCCAGATATATATTTTACAACGTTTTCTACAAACGGTGTCAATGTCCACAATGTATTTAAATAATTATGGTAAAAAAACAGCTTGTAAATTATCATCACCACTCATTTCAAGAAGTATTGGTCTTGTTGATGAAATTTGCAAAATGGGAATTCCATCATCTGCGCAATTTGCATTTGAAGTCCTTATTTCACGGTGAATGAGAAGACGCTTGTATGCAGATTCAAATTGTTTAGCGGTAGGGTTGTTGCTAAACCCTCCCCTACTTCTCACTGCCCTAAAAAAAGTTTCTAAAAAGTCCTGAGTGTATTGTACATTTACGAATTACTAATCTAATTTTATCAAAAAAGTAATTAAGTGGAACTGTAGACTAAAAACTTATTTTACTCACCGATGTGTTGTAGTGTTGGGTTCCTATGGTGCAAAGTACCGGCAGGTTTGAGGGATGGGATAATAGGGAATTTTGCGGTACTTTAATTAAACCAACTTTAACACTATACTATAAATATAATGAACTAATTTTCATTTAATGCGGAGTTTACTATATGAATAACTATACTACTATTATTTCAAATTATGTTAATCTAACTAAAATCAAAGATAATACCAAAAGTAAAAAGTATCAACTTTTTGTAAGAACTTAAAACTGAATATATGAATGACATCTATTGAGCAGCAGTTCAATTGGTGAGTAGGAGTTTAGGAAGAAAACTAATAATAATAATTCCAACAAACCAGATGGCCCAAACATTCCCCCCACCCTGAAGAAGTTTCAGAAATATATAATCTAACCTAATAACCTAAAACTAAAACTATTTCGAAAAGCAAAATACAACAAAATTATTGTGTGGGCAATGGCCACTCTTTGACTACTGGTCTTTTATAAATGCCAGTTTGAGTTTTTACCGAAACTACTCTTACTTCTCCGTCTTTTCCAGGAAAAGTTTCAATGATAGTGCCTAATGGCCAGTGAAGAGGTGGAGTATTTGGTTGTTCCACCAAAACTATAGTACCACATTTAATTGGAGAAGCCGATGTAGTCCATCGTTGTCTGACTTGTAAGCTTGTTAAATATTCAAGACGCCATCGCTTCCAATAATCCGAAATCATCAGTTGAAAGCGATCTAGGCGATTAATATTTTCAGAGCTAAGATCTTAAGCAAGTAACGACTTCAATGGTGTTAAGGTGAGAAAATGAGCTTGAGTTAAAGATAAAGGTTCAGCAGGATCCGAACTGAGTACACACAATGGTCTCGAATTAAGAAGTGCCTCTATTTGAATTAATAATGTATTCATTTCCTCGTAAGTTAATAGCTGATATCCAATAACTCTAAAAAGATGCGTCTTTACCGACTTAACGTTACTTTCCCACAATCCGTCAAAATGAGGGGCAGATGGAGGATTGATTTTCCAATTTATTCCTCTGCAAGAGAGTTCAGTAGCTACGCTTGCATTAAAATCATTAGAATTAATTAATGAGTGTAACTCGTCCAAGTATGTTTTTGCTCCTATAAAATTAGTACCTCCATCTGAGTACATATTAGTAACTAATCCTCTACGTGATAGAAAACGCTTAAAGGCTTGTAAAAAGTTAGCTGTCGATAAACTTGACACGAGCTCTAGATGTATTGCTTTTGTCACTCAACAAACAAAGAGGCAAATATAAGTTTTTTGTGAACGGACACCTCTTCTTCTATAAGGTATGGTCTGAATGCGACCACAATAGTCTACACCGCTATGAAGAAAAGCTTTGGATTCTTGAACCCGACAAGAAGGGAGGTTTCCCATCAGGGGAAATTGTGCTTTAGGCTTTAATTTAAAGCAAATATTGCATTTTTGAATTCGGCTTCTTACAACTCCACGGGCTGATAAAATCCAATAACGCTGTCTAAGCAATGATAGAACCAAATTGGGTCCTGTATGAAGATTATATCGGTGATAGTGATCGATTAACAAATCTACAACGCGATCACGTTTAGGGAGTAGTATAGGGTGCTGTATATTAAAATTTAATTTGGAATTAACTAGACGCCCACCAACCCGAAGAATTCCATCATGTATAAAAGGACGTAAATGTCTCAAATAGGAAGAACAACTACCATTCTTTTCCAATTCCTTTACGTCAGCTGCAAAATGAAAGGTTTGTACGACTTTTAGCAAAACTGTCTCGGATTTATCTAAATCACTTGCAACAAACAAGGCTGCACGGGGTAAAAGTTTTACAAAACGAAGTACATAAACGATAGCACGTAATAATTTCATCCAAGATGAACACCGTTCCGCTAACAAATAAAAAGGATGAATTTCACTATTCGAACTTAACAATGCAACAGTTTTTTCTTCCAACATTGTGCAATGTTCTATACGAACAGGTTTAATAGGCCAAGATGAAATATCATACTTTAACCATTTTGGACTGGACAACCAAAATTTATTTTCCATAAATTGTGAGGGTGACATTCCTCTAGAAAGACCATCAATGATATTTTCCTTTCCATCAACATGAAACCAACAACTGGAAGCAACCAATACCTATATTTTAGACACACGGTTGGCTACAAACGTTTTCTATTTAAATGGAGGCGCATTTATCCAACTAAGTGTTACCGCAGAATCAGAGAGAGCTACTATTTTTTCTATATTCAACCTTGCTATATAAGTTTTTTTCTACAAATGAAAGAAGCTTGGCTAATAAGTGAGCGGCACACAATTCTAATCGAGGTATTGATATAATTTTCGTAGGGGATACTTTTGTCTTGGCACATAACAAATTCGTCTGAATAGAAGTCGACGATTTTATACGAATATATACCATTGTTCCGTACGAAGTTTCGCATGCATCAGCAAAACCAACTAACATTACTGAAGCTTGAGTTATCATGCCTAAATACCTAGGAACTTGAAAATTAACTAAAAGTTTCAAACAGTGTTGAACATCTCTACACCACTGAACTATATCGGCAGGGGGAGTTTCATCCCAACTTATACGAAGTATCCACAAATTTTTAATTAAAAATTTTGCTTGCAAGATAACAGGCGAGAGAAATCCTAATGGATCGAAACATCGGGCAACTGCCGAGAGAAAATTCCTTTTAGTACATTCCTTCTCTTGAATTTTGAGGGAAAAAGACAACATATCTAATTTTGGATGCCACTGTAACCCTAGCACCTTAAGGCACTCAATGTCAAAATCAATCATATGAGTAGAACGATTTTGTTCCGGTATTTGCTGTAAAAGCTGTTCGGAATTCGTTGACCATTTTACCAAATCAAAACCACCTCGCTTAAACAATTCAATCAATTCTCTATACAAAATTACTGCTTGATCGACTGTAGGTATACTAGAAACTAAATCATCAACATACATATATTCCGTCGAACAATTTCTGCAGCCAACGGAAATGATTTTTCTTCATTGTTGGCTTACTGGTGTATTGTTCGGAGTGCTAAAAATGGTGAAGACCTTATCCCGAAAGATACTGTATTCAATTCTGGTTCATTTGGAGAAAATCACCAAAGTATGCGCTGAAAACGTCGATGAATTTTATCTATAAGAATTTGTCTATACATTTGACGGAGATCAGCTATAAATGCAGCTTGAAACAATCTAAAATTAAGAAACATTGTTACTACATCTACTTGTAATTTTGGACCCGTATACAACAAATCATTTACTGAATACAGGGTGTCCGTTTTTGCACTAGCATCAAAAACTATTCTAAGGGGAGTGCTTATAGAATCTAATTTGTAAACTGCATGATGCGGAATATAATAAGATGGCGACGAACAATTATCTGTTAAAACTTTAGTCATATGACCTTGAGATAAATAATCATTAATAATTTCAACATATTGAGTTTTGAAATTTGGAAATTTAATAAATTTTCTCACCAACGACAAGAGTCTACGATGTGCCACTGCATAAGAATCACTTAGATATGAACTATCCCGCTGAAACTGTGTGACTATATAACGACCAGAACTATTTCGACTACATGTAGACTGAAATATTTTTTCACATTCAATATCATCGGGATTTGTTATTCCTGGCAACTGAATATCCTCAATTTCCCAGAAATGTTTTACCAAAGTTTCAAGCAGGGGTTCTATAACTGTCCAAAAGCTTTGAGTAATTTCGGGAACAGATAAAATGGGGGCCATATCCATCACAACAAATCCTAAACTAGTTTCCACAGCAACTGGAGTTTTGGCAGGACCAGCGATACGGAGCTGACCTAATAAATAAGGATATAATTCTGCACCAATAATACCATCGATTTGACTCGGTTTGTTAAAATTATTATCAGCCAAAGATATGAGCAAGATGTGAACAGGGAGCTAACCTCAACTTGCGGTAAACGATTTGTTATTTTATCAACAATTAAAACTTCCAAAGGATATCGTTTAGCTGAATCAATTTGGGAAATTATTAATATATTTGTACGTCCATAAATTCTACTAGAAGAAGTTCCGATACCATGTACTTCAGCATGAAGTTTTGAAATATTCAAGTGTATGCGCTTATAAAAATCTAAGGTTAAGAAATTTGCTTGGCTGCAACTATCTAATAAGAATCTAGCGACATGCTGTCTTCCAAAACTATTTAGAATATAAACTTTAGCAGTGGATAATAATACGGTGCTATTACTTGAAATTCGTGGATTTTCGGTGGTTGAACAATAATTTACAAATGTTTGATCAATTTTTGTATTGGAACCATCCAGACATGAATCATTCGACTTAACTATAGACTGCGAATTATGAGTAATACCGGTAGAAGTCGTTGGTTCTTCTACAAGTGTTCCAGAGTTTCTACTAACTGAACTATTAATTTCTAATTTATTTGGATTTCCTTCAACATTATTAATGGGTAACTTAAAATGCAATAATGAATGATGACGCAATTTGCATATTTTACAATTACTTTTACAATTAATAATTTTGTGCGTACCCAAACAGTTCAGACACAAATTCTGACCTTTAGCAAATTTATACCTATCTGTAGGAGACATTTCTAAACATTTTGGACATGCTACAATAAAATGTTAATTAATTTTACACAGTCGACATTTGTTCTGAGTTAAATTATCTTGGACAACGAATGAATTTTTGATTTACTAATACTAGAAGTATTTGGTTTATTAATACTTGGAGTTCGACTACAAATTTTGGCTTGCTCTTTAATAAAATTTATAACTTCTTGATAAGATGGCATTTCAGGATTTCGATAAGATAATTATTTTCGAATGAACGTTGTGTTTCAGGGCTAAGTTTTGAAATTGCCAGATATGTTAATATATAATCAGCTAAATTTGTCAAATTTAATGTTTGCAGGGCTCTGACAGAAGTATCACATTTTTCTAAAAAAGTATTTAAACTACTGTAAGTTTCTGTTTGAGCTGGTCTAAATGTAAATAATTGTTCCAAATAATTATTAGCTATAGCACGTTTGTCCGAATATTTATCAAACATCGCTTGATAAATAACACGATAATTCTCACCTGTGGGGGTACACCTGAACACACATTCAACGCATTACCACTCAAATTCCCAATCAAATAGTGTACTCTGTCAGTATCATTTAAATCTTTCCTATTGTGAATTAAGCTATTAAAGCATTCGATAAATATTGGCCACTCTTTAAGGTTACCACTAAAATTCGGAATCTGAAGTTTAGGTAATCTAGGAATCTCTTTATTAGAATTATTATTAGAACTACTATCATTTTCTTCACCCTTTAAAACCCTTTTTGCTACAAATTGAATATGGCAATAAAGTTCGTCAAAAGTGTCTAAAATTTGATGCGAAGGAACATACTCGGGATCAATATCATACTGCAAAAAATGGATGTCATCTACAACCCGTGCAAAATCCTCTTTTGTATTTTCTAACGTTTCATACCTCGTACGAAAATAATCTAATTGAGTTGCATCATCAACTAATTTACTAGAATCATACAATTTCTGAATTCTTGTAAAATATTGCTCCCTCTTTGACTGTAATGTTTTTAATTGTTGCTGTTTTTTAAGCTGTGCCATATTCTCAGCCAATTATATGAAAATAAAATATTAATTAATTATTTTGAAGTGCTATTATAATATCCTGAATTAAATATTCGGTTGAATATTTCCTAAAAATCGAGAAATATGAAGTTTCTCTAAGACCCAAACCAAATATTAAATGTATGATTGAAATTTGTGTAAATTATTAGCAGCCTTTACATGGGAGAGATTAACCGCGCAAATTTGGACGCGTAAAACCGACCGCCGAAAAACTTTAAAATTACGTCTTGCTTGCGTCGCGCGGTTTAGAATGTGTAAAAATGGATCACACGAGCAAAAGTGCCCGGGTAACTGGAGAACTGCGTTCAATCACTTGTTATTAGCTCGGCGTGTGGAATTTGTGAAATTTACACGCTTCTTTCAAAACAGAGAATTGAAATGTCAGCTTTTTTAGCAAATCATCGTGTTCTTGCAATAATTGCAGCAGGTTTAACAATGATGCCAAAAAAACAGAGAAGGCGCAGTCGAAAAGTTTGGGTTAAGGACTATCGGTAAGTTTTCTTTTGGATATAGGTAGGTAAATAAAAATGGGTAGTTTATTTTATGTACAATTTCAGAATAATTTAAGTTGAAAAAGTTCTTCCTAGTAAAGTTTAGTATATTCATAAACAGACTCGTCCAATATAGTCTTACTTAATTACTTCACATAGGTAGCTATTGCTATTATTGCTATTACACGAAAATGTCTATTCCATAAAATATGTTAACAAAAAAATATTTTTTACAGGATTCTTTATAAGCCTATGCCATTAACTCGACATTTGAAAGAAAATTTTCTACACGATTATAAGAATTATCTGAGAATGGATAGTTCTTCTTTTGACCAATTGCTAAACCTAGTAAAATACAAAATTACAAAAACTGACACTGTAATGAGGCAAGCTATTAGCGCTGAAGAAAAGCTAACAGCTACGTTAAGATTTCTTGCTACTGGACGTTCTTATGAGGATCTAAAATTTTCCAGTGGAATATCTGCTCCAGCTTTAAGCATTTTAATTCCGGAAACATGCAAGTCTATATATGATATATTAAAAGACGAATACATGAAGGTAACTTACTTTTATTATTGTTTAATGTACAACTAAAACGATATATGTACCTATAGTTTAAAGAACGAAAAAACATGTCACATAAGTACTGGTGTATTTCTGTTACTACGTATATATTTATTGTGTATATTGTCAAATGTTTATATTTTCATAAAATTCTTTCAAACTGTGAGATGAGTCACTTTCTTGATAATTTTCATAATTGGACCTACTTGTTGATGGCTCGAGCTGAGAAGATGGTGACGAAGTTGGTACGTACCGAGAATAAGGCAACGAAGTTGTTATGTACTGAGGAGATACCGGACTTGGAATAGATGTGAATTTTTTTACTTTGTTACACGAATCAGAACATATATCTGTGTTTTCACAAAGTTGATTTCTCAATCCCTTCATTACTACGGAATTTATAATTGATTCTGAATAAAGCGCTTGCATTGGTTCCATTCTCTGTAATTTCTTGGCAATATTCATGCCAATTAAGTCGAATTCAGTAAACGGTTTCTGAGAATTTAATGCAGTACTGCACGCCTTCATAAATTCAGTCTGAGTGTCCTCGATTGTTCTTTTTTTTTATTTTTTCTTTCTAAAGTTGACTTTTTAATTGCTGTACTACTTTCTTGACTTATCTAAAAGAACCAAAATAAGCATCATTTTACATTCACAGAATATTATGTTTTGTTTTAGTTTCCTACATCACAAGAAGATTGGATAAACATATCTAAAGGATTTAAAGAAAGATGGCAGTTTATAAATTGTGGTGGTGCAATAGATGGAAAACACATTCGAATTGTTCCACCACCACATTCAGGAGTTATGTTCTACAATTATAAAAATTTTTATAGCATTGTTCTTCTTGCCATGGTTAACAGTAATTATGAATTTATATACGTAGATGTTGGTAAAAATGGAAGAGTTTCAGATGGGGGAGTGATAAGTCATACTGACTTTTACAATAAACTAATGAATAGTGAACTTAATTTACCGGACAACAGTAAAACTGAACGTAATTATAACTTCGTATTTCTTGGCGATGAAGCATTTGCTCTTAAAGAGCATATTTTAAAACCTTATCCCCAAAGACAGTTAGACAAAGAAAAACGAATTTTTAATTACCGATTGTCACGCGCTAGAAATGTAGTAGAAAATGCATTTGGTATAATTGCCTCAAGATTTAAAATACTACATAGGCCTATTAACATGAAACATGAAAATATATATGTTATATAGTGCTAGCCATTTGTGCTTTGCATAACTTTCTTCGTAGACGTTCAAATTCTTATACAACAGCAACAACTTTTGATAGGGAATGTAATAACACAAAATGGTGACTGGCGTAATAATACAGTTGATATGCCAAATTTACAGAACCGCAGATTTACACAAGCTACTTTAGAAGCCAAACAAAATAGGGAAAATTATAAATCTTATTTCAACAATGATCAGGGTGCAGTACCATGGCAGGAAGAAATGTTAAGATTGGGTAGGGCCTAGATAAAAAAATTCTCCAGTATATTCGTGTTTGGTTCCGTTGTGAAAAAATAAATGAATTCAAATATTATCACAACTTACATTGTCTTGTTTTTGTTGCTCCTGACTTTCATCATTAACAGTGATTTTTCTCGTAGCTTCTACTGATGCAGGTGGCTCTATTGGAGCTTCATTGTTTTCCCCGTCCGTATCGTAATCTTCACCCTGGGTAAACTGGTTGTCAATTTTAGAGATGTTGCTTTCAGGGACCTCCTCGTCTTTAGTAAACATGAGTAAATCAAGAATTGGTACATAAACCTCCTCCTGAGACATTCCGGATCTCCAGTTTTCTTTAACTTTTTTCAATTCTTTTCTGAAATATCCCCTTAAACTTTGTATTTTTTTTACTACAAATTCGCCGTTTGCTTCACTAAAACCGCTGTCCTGACAAAATGTAACCAACTTATTATACGCATTATTTTTTAAATTTCTGTTTGTGTACATTTAGCTTTTAATTTGCCACAGGTACGGGTGCTCCTTGTAAATATTAATAAAATCAGTGACAACGTCTTTACTCCAACAACGACCATCAGCCATTTTCTAAAAACTATATAAAAAAATGTTATAAGTAAATAGATATAAAAAATACTTTATTTTTATTGTATATTTAAAAGTGAATTATTATTCGTTTGCTTATAGTTCTAATGAAAGATGTTCTTTACAGGATTTTGCAAAGAGCAGAAAAAACTATCTACGAGAACTTGTATTGTATACTACCAGAATTGAACGCGTGAAACAAAATCTCAGGAAAAATGACTTAGCCCGCTTTCCTTTGAACAAGAACGTCACAAATCACTCGGTTAAACCTGTCCTTTGCAAACGCATTTACACGAAAGGTTATACGCGCGCGATTGAACGGGCATTTCCAAATTCGCGCGGTTAAGACTTCTCGTGTAAAGGCGGCTATTATTTCTAATCTCAAAAGCAAACAACACTTTTCTTAGCGTATGCATACAATATTTTTTGGTTGAAAACTCCAATAAACAAAAAAAAACGTTGTTTTTATTCTGTTTCTATTTACTATACTATAGGTATGCAAGAACAACTGTAAAAACCAAACTAGTAGCAACCTACCATCCAACAACCACTCAATAAATGTTTAATTCTATCCTATATGAATGGCAGGAAATAAAATGATTAAATGAAATATTCACCCTAAGTTCCCACGCACATAAGCTACAAAATCTATATATTATAATATATAATTCTATTACTGAATTTATTTCTATCAAATCTATTATTTACTGGTAAATTATATGAAATATGAACTATAGCTATAAAATTATTCAAAATGAATTATTTTCTTTTATACCTATGTATATCTAATATAAAATAATTTAATTATTCATAAATGTCGAAAATAAAGCAATATTTAGTTCACAGAATCCGGCTTCGAGAACGGACTAAAAAATTTATTGTACATTTACGAATTACTAATCTAATTTTATCAAAAAAGTAATTAAGTGGAACTGTATACTAAAAACTTATTTTACTCACTGATATGTTGTAGTGTTGGGTTCCTATGGTGCAAAGTACCGTCACAGAGTAGTAATAATACAGAGTTTTCACTGATGACTTATCATGGTTTAAGTTTCTGTCTTTCTCTTTTCAAGTAGAAGAAGAAGAAAGAAGAAAAGTCGCAAAATTTTCGGAATACATAAAACTTTATATAAAGTGATAAATAACAGTGTAAAATTCATAAATACCACCTAGAAATAAACCTAACAGATGTTTATTACAAAAACATTCAACTAAAACATTCATAACAAAACTCGTGGAAAAAGTGTGGTTATGGTCGAAACGGACTCGAAAAATGCTTGCAAATTATGTAATTCTACGGAATCACCAAATTTACAATTAGTAACATGTGATTCCTGCAATGTAAAACTATGTCAAGAATGTTCTGAACTAACAAGCACAGAAGTTCGTGCAGTTGCGCTAAAAAGACGTATCATCAAGTATTATTGTCAACAATGCAGATCAGAAAGTAAAAGAGCTGAAAATGAACTCAAGTCTATAAAAAATACCATTGAGAACCTCCTAGCACAACTCCCAAGAATAGTTAGTGAACAGTGCAACAAATATTTCGCTGAATTAAAGATCGACCTTTCTGACCGACGATCAAAAGTTGACGTAAATCAAGAGCTACCAAAAACTAATATAGCAGTAAATAAAAAGTACTCTGCAGCTGTGTCGAACACCAATGAACCTAAAACACCAAATGAACATGCAGATAAAAGAAACGAAGAAAATATCAAACCAAAACCAAATGTACACAAAAAAAATATAAATAAAAATGAAAAAACACCACAACTTCTTAATGATGATGTATCAACTAAAGACAGCAAAGAACTAGAGGAAGGAGAAAGAGAAAATAACTTTCAAATTGTGCGGAACAGGAGACACAGAAGAAATACAAAAAATAAACAAGAAATTGGAGAAGGTCCTGCAACAGATCAAGACTTTTCAGGTGTAGAAAAGAGTATGGCTATTAATAACAAGGGTGAAAAGGCATGCAAATGCTGATAAAATCAAATTATACTTAAATAAGAAACCTGGATGTAAAGATATAATAGACTTTGTGCTGAAAGAACTTCCATCAGAAGAAACCCAGAATAGGTGCTTCGTGTTTGGAGCGCCATTTACAATGAAAGATGAAGTATATCAAAAAAAATTTTGGCCGCAAGGGGTAGGCTTTCAACGATTCGACTTTAGAAAATATAATTCAATCAGAACCAAATCTGAAAAAAATGAAGCTGATAGACCACGTGATTTTTTATAAATGTTTCTGAAAACACAGTACCTATAAGAACAAATAAAGGTATAGGCAAGGAGCAACCACCAACTTCAGGTACAAACAACATTAATATATTTCATCAAAACATTCAGTCTCTAAGAAATAAAATACTCGAGCTAGAGGTCTGCATAAAAACTCTGCTAAATTCTCCAGATATAATATGTCTAACAGTACACTGGTTAACACCTCTAGAGGAACCTTTTATAAAAATTAATGGATACAACTTAACATCGTGTTGGTCAAGAAATGAGAGAGAACATGGAGGGTCATGCATATATACAAAAAATGACATACAGTTCAGAGAGCGAGCAGATATAAAACAAGTAAGCCTTGAATCTGTTGTAGAATGCTCCTGTATAGAAATAGAAAGTAAGGGATTATTAATACTCTCCATCTATAGACCACCACAAGGTGACATTGACATATTCTTTGAATCCTTAATCAATATTTTTAACAAGATAGAAACCAAAATGATTAAATATACCATTGTTATATGTGGAGACTTTAATACAGACCTCCTATCAGAAAACAAGAGCAAAGCACACTTCATTGATTTAAAGAGCAGTTACGGCTTCAATAAAAAAATACATAAACCTACTAGAGAAACATCAACATCTCAAACAATTATTAACAATATCTTTATAAATACACACATTAAAGAAGAAGGGGAAGTCATTCCAACATCTCTGTCCGACCACCACGGACAAATGATTTCATTTTCACTCCCAATAGCAAGTAAAAATAAATGTACTAGTAATCTCAAATTCAGATGCTTCTCAAAGAGGAAAATAGAATATCTTAGACCGGGATTAATAAACCAAAATTGGGAAGACATATATATGGAAAATGATCCTGATATGGCATATAAACGCTTCTCTAAAATTATCACGGATATAATGGACCAAATATTTGCTGTAAAAACACTAAAAAGACGAAAACAACATACATGGATTACACAGGGAATCGAAATCACATGTAAAGAAAAAAGAAGACTCTATATACAAAAAAATAAAGGTCAAATTTCACGAGAAAAATATGAAAATTATACAAAAGTCCTAAAGAAAGTAATATCTGCGGCAAAAAAATTGGCCAATAAAAGATACATAAGAGAATCATCTAACAAAACAAAGGCAACATGGACTGTGGTTAGTGAAATAACCAGAAATAAAACAAACAATCATCAGTCGTTTAATCCCGACGACTTTAACAAAAATGGCGAAACAATAAAAGACATATTAAACAACTTCAACAATTTCTTCATAAATGCGTGCCCAAATATAAACAATAATGACGACATCAACCTAGAACATGTGATTCTAAACAATGCAAACATTCACCTAGAATAAACGAATCCCCTGGAGGTATATAATATTATACACTCCTTAAAAGACACAAAAGCAGTAGGAATCGACAGAATACCTGTTGTCTTGAAATCAACCGCAGACCTTATTGCAGAACCTCTAGCATATCTCATAAACCTATCCTTGGTTAATGGAATGTTCCCTAGCTTGTTAAAAATATCAGTAGTAAAACCAGTATATAAAAAAAGGAGATAAGAACAATATGGGCAATTACAGGCCCATTTCTCTATTGCCTAACACATCTAAAATATTTGAGAAAATTATATATATACGTCTCATTAACTTCATTGATAGATGGAAAATTCTTACAGATCAGCAAAACGGCCTCAGAAAAAATATGTCAACAATTAGAGCTATGTACCAACTACTAAGCAAAGTGCTAGAGTCATTAAACAACAGAGAATGTGTATCCACTGTCTTACTAGACCTGTCAAAAGCTTTTGATAGTGTCGACTATGAGATAATGCTATTAAAACTGGAAAAATATGGGATTCGAGGAAAATGTAAGAGCCTGATAAAATCATATCTTTATGACAGAGCCTAGTGTATCATACAAAATGACAACAAAACAGGTCATCAAATAAAATCGGAGATGGAAACATTGACTAAAGGAGTGCCACAAGGATCTATTTTGGGCCCCCTCTTATTTATACTCTACTCAAACGACCTACCAAATTGCATAGATGATCATGTGGTTTTATATGCAGATGATACCTCCATAGTCTTCAACCAAAAGTCGCAAGAAGATTTAGAGACGAAAATACAGTGAACAATATCTACTTTGGAACGGTGGTTTGTCCAAAATAACATGCTACTCAATGTGGATAAAACAAATATAATCAAATTCTCTTATCCTCTAATAGAGGAAAATAACCTTAATATTCAATTCGAAGAAAAAACTATACAATCAGTAAGTGATGCCTCATTTCTTGGATTACAAATTGATAGACGCCTAGACTGGAGACCTCATATAAATGTATTATCAAAAAAAATTGCTCAGTATTCCTATGCGATAAAGATCATTGCCAATTCAGTCAATAAAAATGTAGCTAAGATTAGCTACCATGCATATGTACAATCGAGAATACAATATAGAATCATATTCTGGGGAAATTCGAGCGAGGTAGATAGAATATTTGTTCTACAAAAAAGATGCATTAGAAACATTTATAATTTAAACCAAAGGGCATCATGCAAACCAGTATTTATGTCAGAAAAAATATTAACTTTAACCAGCATCATGATCTTCGAATCAGTCAAATTTGTCTGTGAAAACAAACACTTCTTTCGAAGTTGTGATAAATTTCATAAGTACAGCACACGTAATAAAGCAGATCTGTACCCTGTAATACCAACAACTACATACATTCAGAAAAATGTCTACCACACCTTAATCAAGATTTATAATAAACTGCCACTACCTGTAAGAAACATCAACAACAAAGTGATGTATAAAAAATTGAAAAACCTTCTGCTTAAAAAGGCCTAATATAGCCTCAGTGAATTTTTCGAAGACAAACAAATAGAAAATATGAACTGAGATACTCATAAGTTTTTAATATTTTAATGTTAATAATGTTTTATATTTGTCCTGTACACTTATCATGGTTTTATATTTTATCAACTTATTGTAATTTTATACATGAGTATTAGCTTGTTTTTTAATATTTTATATTTTGACATGTTCTACACCCTTATGGGTAATTCTACTGTATTAAGGAACAAATAAAATTGATTGATTGATTGACTCTGGGGGGCTATCGAATTTGAACTGATCTGCGCATCGTCTTTATTCGAATGTCTAACGTTGTGATTGCGTTTTCGATAATTTAAAAATTTTTCTTATTTTTTGTATATATTTATAAGTGATTTTGTGTAGTGTTTTTTAGTTGTATGAATTTACGTTAGTGTTTTTCTTAGTTAGGTGACTTTATGTTTAGTGTTTCAATGTTTTGACAATATACTTTAGTGGCTTAATTAAGCGGAGTGTCTACAAGGACGCCGCGGCGGGCAGCTACGCGTTGTGGAGCAACAGGTCCCGGGTTCAAATACTGCGCACTGGACTTTTTTTTAAATATTTTGTAACGATTAATATCATTTTTCACAAATTCTGGTTGGATTTCACGACAGAAACAATGTTCTTTTTTTTCGTATAATAATTTATCTCCTTCATGTGATGGTAGTTGGGTTAGTTAGGTTGATTTTTATACTGCTAAATAATTGTTAATAAATTATCAGCGCCGCAGGCAGCATTAGCGTCGCAGACAAAAACGGGGCGTTCGGGGGGTGTCCCCCCGCCTTGTTTTTCAGAAAATTGCATAAAATATTCCAATTTCTCTGTGCGGCGGTTCAATAAGTCGTGCAACTCCCTTAAGTAAGAACATTATTTTTATACGAGGACAACATGGGAATTTATTATTGCTGTGTAAAGGGCTGCTATAGCAACGCTACATTAAGGAATATCGTATTATTCAAGTTCCCCAAAGATCATGACAGGTAAGAAGAAATTAAAAATATAGCAATAAAATAAATTATATATACACCTATATGCTTCAGTAAAAGTGTAATTAGTAAAATTACTTATATATAACATATTTTTATGTGAGATGCTCAGCCTGGGTGAGGAATTGTGGACGGCAGGATATTGTACATTTATCCCCCCCTTCAATTATACAACAACTACAGGGTATGCAGCTTGCATTTTGAAGAAGATATGTGTATTCAAGTCTTCTCAAAAACAAGTTAAGAAAGAATGCTGTACTAACAATTTTCAAGTCTGATATAGGTAAAATTTATTTTCATAAATTAATTGCAAATCATTTGTAATCAATAACTATTAAATACCTACTTTACAATAAAGTCCATACATTTTAAGTTTCGAAATTATTACTTAATTTTCATTATTTACCATGTAATGTTTAGTATAGGGACACATCGCGAAAATTTTGTTTAGTTTAAACTAATGTAGTGTGTAGGTAGTTCCATTTAACTGTATTAAAAACAGCAAGCTGTTGGCAATGCATATACAAATAAATGTTTTAATAAAGTTAAGAAAAGGTTTAAGTAAATATTAAATATGGTTGGTATTTTTTTTAAATTGTACTTGGCATATTGCATGTAAATCACATTATGTACTAGCAACATTAATTAAATATACTTGAAAAAATTATAATTGCAGAACCACCGTCACAACCTAGTACCTCCTATTTGTTAACGGCCCAAGAACAACCCGGACCAAGCTTAAATAATCCTGATTCTCCCGATGAGGACGAGGAGACTGAAGTGACTCACGAAGAGTTACTCAGTCTTTCTGGTATGTTATATTTTAATGTCTAAAAAGTTAAAAAGTATAGGTAGTAACAGTTATTTGCTATTCGATTCTATTTTGATTTGAAATTTACCCCCTTAAATGTAATAAGAACAATGAAATGATGAATATCTTATTAAAGTCCTTTTTAATTTCCTGTCAAAAAGGAAACAAATATGCCTTTCATCCATATAAACAGGTTTCCATGTTTCTTTGTTTACAGCCCTTTTTATAAGTATGCCTTCACTGATTTCGATGTTCATATTTCAAAGTTGGGTGTTATTTTCACCATGTTTTATTGTTCGTGTCTACATACTAAATATAAATTAAAGTGCACTACTTGTTTTATATTATTTCCTATACGGATGTGCATATAATGTATATCCTAATATAAATTTAAATTTTTATTTGTGATTTTAGCGGATTAATATTAGAAGTAAAAAATGAAATTGTAATATTTTTTACCAATGGTATGATACATCAAAAACTATTTATTTTTAGACTCGTCTGCTCAGACCCAAACTCCACCAGCTTTAACTGCACATACCCCAAGGAAAAGTAAACTTTGAGATGAAGTGCGTAAACTTAAACGAAAAATATTCCACCAGGAAAGTCAATCAAAAAGGAGAAAAATGGGAGAATATGAATTTGTGAAGATCACCACTTCTCAAAAGGACTTGTAAATTTTATCAGAACAAATGTAGATCTTCGGCAAAGAAGCCCAAAAGGCTATCGCTATAACAATTATTATAAACAGATTGCTTTAACCATTTATTTTTTAGGACCAAAGGTGTACAAATTTCTTTCTAAAATGTTTTGTCTACCATGTAAGAGTACTCTCTATCGCATTACGAAAAATTGGAATATAACCTCAGGATTGAACGAGCAAATTTTTGCAATCATACAGTCAAAGGTATCAACACTGAATGATACAGAGCGTGATTGTATTTTGTGTATTGACGAAATGTCTATAAACATATTTTTGTTTTATAATAGAGGTAGGGATGAAATTATAGGTTTTCATGAAACATTAGATGATAAAAGCTATGAACCAGCAAGATCTGTTTTTGTCTTAATGGTTAGAGGCATTGCTCAAAACTGGAAGCAACCAGTAGCATATTTTTTTGTAAATAGTATTTGTGGAGACGAAGTGCAGAAAATTGTTTTTGAAACCATTAAGCGCCTACAGTTTGTAGGATTAAATATAGTTGCTTTGATTTCTGATCTAGGGGTAAATTTCGTCAATTTCACTGAAAGAGCTGGTATTACAGATAATTTTTTTTTTTTGTAAATAACAAAAAAATATTGTTTATGTTTGATATACCACATTTACTGAAAGCATTACGCAATAATTTTTTAAAATATGAAATAAATACAAAAGATATTGTAACAAATAAGAAATATGTTGAAATATTTTATGAAGAGATAAACAAGCACAAATTCGTTTAGCACCAAAATTAACAGATATTCATATCAATCCCAATAATTTTCAAAAAATGAAAGTTACATTGGCTGCACAGATGTTGAGTGCAACTGTTGCTGCTGCGCTATACACTTATGTTGCCCTAGGAGCACTACCAGCAGCAGCAAGTTCTACTTGCCTTCATTGAAAAAATTGATAATCTATTTGATAATATTCAATTCATCCAAAATAAGAGGTGCGAAAGATTACAATAGACCATTTATTGGGTCAGAAAAACAAACATCCTTTCTAAATGAAATGTTCGATTTTTTTTGTGATATAAAAGTGTTAGATAAAAATGGCATTGACATAACAGAGAAGATGAATTTTATAGAAGGTTGGAAAATTACAATAAAATCATTTTTAAATATGTGGGAAGTTTTAAAACAGAGGCATTCAAAAATTTATACAAGAAGAATGAATCAAGACTGGTTAGAAAATTATTTTGGAAAGATTCGGCAACAGTTTGGAAATTGCAGAAATCCAACAGCAAACCAGTTTACACAGGCTTTTAAAAAAATATTTTGTTTACAATATTTTGAAAATACAAAAGGCACTAATTGCATAGACGATTTTGAAGAGCTTTTACTTAGTGTTACCCCAGAAAAAATAAAATATTTTGAAAATGTTCTTCCTCAAAAAACAGTATTTTCGAATTTAGAGATTGGCACTACCGATTATACTAATCTAGAATTACCACGAAGAAATGCATTACATTATGTTAGTGGCTATTTAATGAAAAAATGTCTTGAAAAACATGATTGAGAAATATGTAGAGTTACGCTAAAGAACATGTATATTTATCAGAGGATGTTTTTTTTTCATACTTCAAAGCATATGAAAATAAAAATAAAGATATCTTTGGTAACCTCATGATGCCATCAGAAAATTTTGTTGAATTCATTTATACTCTGGAAAACAAATTTTATCAAATCTTTCCCAGTTTATTCATACAAGAAAATGTTGGTATCAGATTAAAAGATTAATTGAAATGTATCCTATTTCCACATCAATGCGAAAACTTCAATTTAGATTATTTTTTGTCCTTTTATGTTAGAATGAGAATATTTTTCACTCTAAAATATATAAACAGGGATCTTCGTACTGTGAAACGACGTACGAAAAATTTCAAATTAGCAATTGTAAAAAATGTATAGACTAATATAAAAACATAACATATTTACTCATTGTACTTCATGTTTTTGTAATTATTTAAAAGAAGATGTGAGGCTGTCCATTTTAGTTTAAAATTTGTTTATTTCTTTCGTAAGAAGTTGTTATATATAACTGCGCAGACCTATTCCAAAGCACGGAGATTAGTGGTTGTACAAAATGCTTGAAGCACTTTACTTTTCATCCTGAAAGCACTGTGCTTGTTAATACTCGAAATTGACTACAACAAAAAAATCAGCTTCATAACCATCTATTCGGAGATACCAGTAAAAAAATACAACTTAATAAGATGGAAATTTTAATGTACAAAATTAAAATTATTAGAAAATGTTCAGATTTTAAATCGGAAATTTCGTGTTAGAAACAATACATAAGTGTATGGCATTTTTCAGACTTGCAACATTTTGAAGTTACAAGTCAAAATGTATTAATTCTATTTCAGAAATTCTTCCCCAAGTTTTCCTACTAATATATCATTAAAAATTTGTGGTTTCCATTAGTCAAGTGTGTGAACCATTATACTAGTCTAGTGTTTACGTTTTGGGTACGTATTTGAAATTGTGATTCCTGACTCTTTAGTCAATGGTACTTCAATGCAAGGGACTTTTTAGTTAAATTAAAAGAGTTAGAACTAAAATGTTTTATGCTTAGCGTTCATGATTTTAAATTATTATCCAAAAGTGTTTAGTAATCGTACTTCATTATTTAAAGTGCTTGGTGCTCCGTAATTACAAGCACTTTTTTGTGCTTAATGTTTGACGCAGCTCTGTATGACCAAGAGGTTAATATTTCATTGAACAGTAACTATTTGATAAATTACTTGTTTCTGGTTGCTTTAAATATATGACGAGTATCAAATAAATTCAAGCAAGATGACTTTTACCTTCAGTAAATACAGGATTTTTAGGTGTAATACCTAATATATTTATGAGACGTATAAATTTACTTCCAATGTCATTAAAAACAGCATCGATAAGTAATCCTACATCTGATAATTTTAAAATGCATTATTCTACAAAATCTGGAAGTTCTTGTCCACGTAAGTAAGCCTTTTCCGTGGCGTACGGCTGTGATTCGTTACGTGCAGTAATGGGTGGCCGGCAATTTTCTTGCTGCCGGGTAATGGAGGCTAGGTTTGAAGTGGTCAGAGCCAGGAGTTGCGCTAATTGTTCATAGCTGGGTAGTCCCAAGCTCGGTTGGGGTTGGTCCGTTATGGCGGCAGAGGGGACTGGGATCGTTCCAGTCGTTTGGTTTTGGAGCACTATTTGTCTTTGGGGCGTAGCACTAGGTCTTGCCGTCTGGTACGGCGGGGTGACGTGGTAGGCGCCGGCCGACGAGGTAGGCGTGACGAAGTACTGTGCGTTGGGCGGCGTGCTTGGATTTGGGCTGGTTGCTGTTGGTGGTACCATGCAGTGAGGGGTGGCCAGCTGGCGGCGAGGTGTCAGCGAGGCGTCGCTGAAGAGTTGGGGCCAGTCGGGTGTGGCAGCAATGGTGTACTGACCGCTGGGCAGCCCTGAGCCAGAGTGGGAGGCTTCCCCATGTGTGGAAGCGAATCCAGCGAAGCGGCGATCTCCCAGCGTCGAGGAATCGTCGTTGGCCCGGGATGCTGTTGGGTCCACCATACAGCGAGGGGGCATCACCATATCCTCATCACCATCCAATCTCTGTTCCATCGCCGAGTTTCCGTGCCACGATGCTGCGTTGCGCTCCATGCAGTAATGGGGCATCGCCTGAGAATCGTTGCTACTCCATTCCATATTTGTTGCCTGGGCTTCATGCCAGGTGGCTGTGCTGCGTGCCATGCAGCGAGGGGGCATCGTCGTGATGACGTCATGCGTGACCCCAGTGTCGTGTCCTATGTTGGTGGCGAGTCCTGCCTCGCTATGCCTGGGTGCTGAGCCCGGCGACGCACAGTATTGGGGCGCCGTCGTCGCGACGCCATGCGTAGCACTTGTGCCTGTGGAGAAATCAGAGGACATGCTTACCTCGCCGAGCCGGGTTGCTGTGTTGCTTGCTGTGCAGTGTGGGGCCACCGTCGTGGAGACGTCGGGCGTGACCCCCGTACCCCTTGTCAGGGCGTCGTGTTGGCGGAGCACTTCGTGGTCAGATGCTGTGAGGGGCGTCGTGCAGTGAGGGGGGGCCGACGTGGAGACGTCGCTCTCGACCCCAGTGCCTACTGCCTTGCCACTCCGGGTATGCATTGCCACTTGACACTCAACACAATAAAACTCAATTAAAACACACTGTCTGGTTACAACACAAGAGGAAGGGATAACCTCATCAGCATTGGCGTTGGCGTCTGTGCTCAAATGACTTCTGTTTCGGCAGAAGACTATTAGTTGCTGAAGGCTGGAACATTACTACTTGAAGGATCGATCACTACTTGCTCGCTGAGAAAAAGTGTTTTCTTATATAGACTTTCTTTGTGCTCAAATGACTTCTGCTTCGGCAGAAGACTATTTTTTGTGCTCAAATGACTTCTGTTTCGGCAGAAGACTAAAACATGAGCACAGCGCGCTAGACAAGTCATAACTTGTTCGCGACGCCGACGCCGATGACACCACCCCCCTTTTTTGTGACTTTATTGAACATTAATAAAGGCATACAGGTTATGTTTCAGTTCAATAATTTCAATTATATAATGTAAGAGTGAGTGGATACAATATTTTCAAAACTATAAACTAAGAGTAAGTGTTAAGATATTTCAACAACTAAGATATTTTTACATATATAGACTAAGATTAAGTGTGGTAAGATATTTTATATAAGTAACTAATAATAGGTCCATTAAGATATTTTAGGTAAAACAAGATATTTAAAATTAAAGTATTTTATGTGACAAATCATAAATGTATTCTAGTTTGAACAAAGTTTTCGCCCTGTGGCGTTGAATTATTTACAATGGTATATTATCGCACGTTTCGTTTTTTCTGGACGTCGTCTCCGCGACGCCCGGGGCTGCCTGATCCTGTTGTGAATTGGGGGCTGCTAAGTCCTGCTGTGTTGCTCGCTAAGGCAACGGGATTCTGGAGCGAACCTGTGAGGCTGCAACGTCCTGCTGTGTTGCTTGCTAAGGCAACGGGAGACTGGAGCGATTTATTGAGGCTGCAACGTCCTGCTGTACTGCGGGCTAAGGCAGTGAGATACTGGAGCGCCTCGTGGGGGCTGCTAGGTCCTGCTGTGCTACGTGCTAAGGTAGCGGGATCCTGGAGCGGTGCGCCAGAGCCGGCTGAGCTCGGGCTGGCGTTAGAGTTGACGAACACTCGCGTCCGGACTGGGACAGGCATCTGGCTGGCGGATGGCTGCTGTCGGTCGTGGCCAGGCGTGGTCACGGCCTTCGCCCAGAACGGCATCGGGAACAGGATTGGTGTCGTATAGAGCGGCTGCTCTTGTCTTAACGTAGAAGGCCCAGGGTCTGCTGGCGGCGGCGGTGCGGCTGACAGCGCCGGGGACTTCTCCTTCTTGTTTGTTTGTTTCCTCTTGGCTGAGGTGGATGGGCCAGGCACGACTGGGGGCAGTCGGCGGGCTGGTAATTTTGGTTTAGCGGCGGCTGTGGTGCTATGTCCACGTAGATAGTCGCCATGTCCACGGAAGTGGGTACCAGGTCCACGGATGTAGACTTGTGCGTTGGCATCTGGCCTTGGGGCAGCGGGCACTACTGATCCTGTGATAGTAGGCGTGACTGGCTTCTGGGCAACGGGCGCTACTGGTCCTGTGACAGTAGGCGTGGTTGGCTGTTGGGCAGCGGGCACTACTGATCCTGTGATAGTAGGCGTGACTGGCTTCTGGACAACGGGCGCTACTGGTCCTGTGACAGTAGGCGTGGTTGGCTGTTGGGCAGCGGGTGCTGCTGGCTCTGGGGCAGCGGGCTGGTGTCCTGTGACAGCAGGTGCTGCTGGTTCTGGCGGGGCTGGATGTCCTGGATCCTCGGGATCGTCATCCTCGTCGTTGCTGTCGTCATCGTCGGTATTGTCATCTTCGGTATCGTCATCTTCGGTATTGTCATCTTCGGTATCGTCATCTTTGGTATCGTCATCTTCGGGATCGTCATCTTTGGTATCGTCATCTTCGGGATCGTCATCTTCGGTATCGTCATCATCGCTATCGTCATCATCGATGTCGGTGGTCTGTTGCAGAGATTGTTGGATTGGGTCAGTCTGGCTGGACCGAATCCTGGGAGGCGGCTCGGGGCCTGGCAGGCCGAGTGGAGGTGACCTCGGGGGAGATGGCTTCGTGCTGACATCTCGGGTATGAGTTGGCGGGAATACCTTGTCGAAGAATACAGAGGCTATTAGTGGGGCAGTGGTTGGCAATACTGACCTTTTATCCTTCCAGGAAGGTCCAGCGTCCTGCTGGTCCGGGAAGGCGTCCATACTCGCTACTTCCTTGGGTTCCTGTTCACCTGGCTGAGGCTGAGGAATGAGCGTGGTTGACTGGTCTGAGCCGAGGGAGGTAGCATCTTGCGTCACGGTGTTGACTGGTGACCGCCTGTCCAGGCGGCCCGGGCAAAGGAAAGCAAAGGCGGCGGCTCTGTTGCTTTGTTGCCGTGGTGTCAACGGGCGTGGTTGATGCGTGTCCTGCTCCTGCTTGGCTGTAGCTTCGTCAATCTCATTCTTCTTGGTCGGTGGTGGAGACACCAAGGTTGCGGCTTGTTGCTGGGCTTGTGGTTGCAGCACTGCGTCCTCTGTCTTGGTTGGTAATTCTAGGCTGTTAATTTCCAGCGGTGGGGCCGGGCGCCCTAGTTCTGCCCGACCCATTGGGAGTTTCCCGATGGCGGTGTGTTGCGGGGTTCTTGCCGTGTAGTTGCCTGACTCCTTTGCTGAGGTGGTGCCGTGGATGTCTGTCCTGGGCCTGGGTTATTGGTTGGACCTGCTTGTTGGCTAGGGTTGTTTGAGTTGGTGCCATGCCCTCGGAAGTTATTGCCCCCTGTCTGGACGTTTTGTTGGCGGAAGCTAGGGTTTTCCTGCTGATTGGAGTCGTGTCCACGGAAATTGGGGTTGGCTCGCTGGTTGGAGTCGTGTCCGCGGAAATTGGAGTTGCCTTGCTGGGGCCCTGACTGAGTTTGGTTGGTGGGGCAGTCTCGGTGATAGTGGAATCCCGGGCACTTGCGGCACTTTGGTAGACTATTGGTATTATTACTGGCAGGCGGGATGGTGGCTGGCCTCGGCAGCGGTCGGAGTTGCCTCTGAAATTCCCTGTAGTCACCCTCGGCGTTTTCAGCCACTCGGCTCAAGCTTTCCATCGTGGCCACTGGGACATTTCTAGTTGCGAATCTTAGTTCCGGTCGCAGGAGCTCGCGCACCTCCATAACCATCTCTTCTTCCGGCGTATACCGTTCTACCCTCAGCCAGAGTCCAATTTTGCGTTGTATAAAAACGGCGGCGGGTTCGTCGTCTTTTTGTCTCTCCCCGTGTAACCTGGAGCGTAGCTTCCCCAGGGTGGCAGTGTCATTGAACTGCCGCAGGAGCTTTTCCTTTAGGAACTCGTATGTGATGTTGTGGGACTTCCACATCTCCAGGGTGCGTCTGGCTTGACCCTCGAGCTGTTCTATAGCTACTCTCACTTTATCCCTGCCGTGGATGTCTTCATGGAGCATCGCCCCCTCGAGCTCATCCAGGAAGTTGACTGGATCCTCCCATTCCAGGCCTGAGTAAGTGGGCAGCGCTCTCATTCTTCTTGTGGGCATCCTGTGATGACCTTGTATTGCGTGTATTGCGGCTTGCACGCTTCCCTCCATTAGTCTTGTCATGCTCTCTGCTAGGTTTTGTGTTGGGCGCCACTGGGGGTCCATTTCCCCAGAATCTGTATAGTCGGGTCGTCGTGGATCCTCTTCCCTCCGGAAAGATCTGGCCTCACGCTGTTGGTCGCCATGTCCACGTAAGTAAGCCTTTTCCGTGGCGTACGGCTGTGATTCGTTACGTGCAGTAATGGGTGGCCGGCAATTTTCTTGCTGCCGGGTAATGGAGGCTAGGTTTGAAGTGGTCAGAGCCAGGAGTTGCGCTAATTGTTCATAGCTGGGTAGTCCCAAGCTCGGTTGGGGTTGGTCCGTTATGGCGGCAGAGGGGACTGGGATCGTTCCAGTCGTTTGGTTTTGGAGCACTATTTGTCTTTGGGGCGTAGCACTAGGTCTTGCCGTCTGGTACGGCGGGGTGACGTGGTAGGCGCCGGCCGACGAGGTAGGCGTGACGAAGTACTGTGCGTTGGGCGGCGTGCTTGGACTTGGGCTGGTTGCTGTTGGTGGTACCATGCAGTGAGGGGTGGCCAGCTGGCGGCGAGGTGTCAGCGAGGCGTCGCTGAAGAGTTGGGGCCAGTCGGGTGTGGCAGCAATGGTGTACTGACCGCTGGGCAGCCCTGAGCCAGAGTGGGAGGCTTCCCCATGTGTGGAAGCGAATCCAGCGAAGCGGCGATCTCCCAGCGTCGAGGAATCGTCGTTGGCCCGGGATGCTGTTGGGTCCACCATACAGCGAGGGGGCATCACCATATCCTCATCACCATCCAATCTCTGTTCCATCGCCGAGTTTCCGTGCCACGATGCTGCGTTGCGCTCCATGCAGTAATGGGGCATCGCCTGAGAATCGTTGCTACTCCATTCCATATTTGTTGCCTGGGCTTCATGCCAGGTGGCTGTGCTGCGTGCCATGCAGCGAGGGGGCATCGTCGTGATGACGTCATGCGTGACCCCAGTGTCGTGTCCTATGTTGGTGGCGAGTCCTGCCTCGCTATGCCTGGGTGCTGAGCCCGGCGACGCACAGTATTGGGGCGCCGTCGTCGCGACGCCATGCGTAGCACTTGTGCCTGTGGAGAAATCAGAGGACATGCTTACCTCGCCGAGCCGGGTTGCTGTGTTGCTTGCTGTGCAGTGTGGGGCCACCGTCGTGGAGACGTCGGGCGTGACCCCCGTACCCCTTGTCAGGGCGTCGTGTTGGCGGAGCACTTCGTGGTCAGATGCTGTGAGGGGCGTCGTGCAGTGAGGGGGGGCCGACGTGGAGACGTCGCTCTCGACCCCAGTGCCTACTGCCTTGCCACTCCGGGTATGCATTGCCACTTGACACTCAACACAATAAAACTCAATTAAAACACACTGTCTGGTTACAACACAAGAGGAAGGGATAACCTCATCAGCATTGGCGTTGGCGTCTGTGCTCAAATGACTTCTGTTTCGGCAGAAGACTATTAGTTGCTGAAGGCTGGAACATTACTACTTGAAGGATCGATCACTACTTGCTCGCTGAGAAAAAGTGTTTTCTTATATAGACTTTCTTTGTGCTCAAATGACTTCTGCTTCGGCAGAAGACTATTTTTTGTGCTCAAATGACTTCTGTTTCGGCAGAAGACTAAAACATGAGCACAGCGCGCTAGACAAGTCATAACTTGTTCGCGACGCCGACGCCGATGACATTCTACTGCTTCAAACGATAGCTGTACAAAATAATACGGCAAAGATTGCTTCCATTTACAAGATAATCCTCTTACCATGATAACACTGGCATTGTGAGCTGGTACAAATTCTTTTCAATCATTTGTAACATCCGTGGTGCCTATTATTTCATCTCTGACAGTATAATAAAATAAAATCGTCTACTGCCTAACTTCTGATACGTTTCAGTTAAGTGAATCTTGTTTACAATTTCTCCTGATAACGATGCGAGATTCACCAAATAAGTTAAAGCGTGACGGGGCAGCTGGCCGGAATTTCTCACCTTCCTTCCAGTATATTTGACCAAGAAACCAACATCTGTTGGTTTGACTGTAGCAGCATACTCTTGCATTTTATTTGCAATAATACTGCACCCTAAAATTTTTTTGTAAGGTTCTGCATTAGCAATTGGGTTTTCTACTTCTTACAGTAGGTTAGCTCCTTCCCTGCCATAGTCGTCGATACTTGCTTTCTTCACCATAATGGCTATAACTTGTAATATACGACCTCTCACGAATGACGGTCTTCTCTTCTTCTTCTTTTAGCGAGGCGCCTGGAGGTCGCCGCACTCAGGCCTTGTGGCCCATTGTGCTACCGCTAACAAATTAGGGAGCTCCCCCGTACAGACCGGATTCCAGCCCAAAGGCTGAAATCCTTCCCACGGGGGAACTCCTTATTTCCTCCAGCATTGGAAAGCCAGTGCCGAAGTGTTTGTGCCTCAGGTTCATCAGTCCTGGGCAAGAAGTGAGAACGTGGATGGAAGTCTCCTCCTCGTCCTCACAGAACCTGCAATCGGGGTGGTCAACCACCCCCATTGTGTGTAGGTGTTTTTTAAAAGAGCCATGTCCGGTCAGGAGGCCTATTACGGCTCTAATTTGCTTTCTGCTTAGACGCAGAAATTGCTTTGTTCTCTCCGGCAAGGGTCCTGCGATTAGGAGCTTCGCTTGCCGGAGTCCAGGATAGGAATCCCAGAGGTCAGTGAACTGGGAGCGAGTCCAGTTATCTATTAACCTCTTGGCTTGGGATCTAGGGTAGCCGAGAGCCGGCTCCGGACCGAGCAGAGGTTTACGAGAGCCCCTTCTGGCCAAAGCGTCGGCCCGCTCGTTACCCTCAATGTTGCTATGTCCAGGCACCCAGAGAAGCCTGACCCAGTTTGATGAGCCAAGTTCGCAGAGGGCCGTTTTGGACCAGTTTTGACTTGGTCCGATTCGATGCAAGGGCCTTGAGGGTCGTGTGGATATGTTTACCACAGATTTAATAAAATAAAATTAAATATCTTGAATTATCATATATTGCAAATGTATAATACAATAATATAATATTGTTTCAAGTTAAAACAAACAGTAAATTAAATCTTATGAATTTTTTTGTCAGAATATTATTCTTGAAGTATTTCTTATTTTCTTTCTTGGTTACCGCTTTTCATTTCTTTTTTGGGGAGCTCTATATGAAATGTACATGTAGCTTCTATCTTAAAATGAGTACGCTACATATACCCCTCTGCCAAAAGAAAAATTACCGCAAGCAATCAATAACAAAATGAACACGTTTAGGTAAAGAAGTAAAAGTTTGATCCACCTCATCAGTCAACAAATAAGCGGGTTTAACTCTGTCAAGACTGACAGTGACAGCTTTACCCCGTTTAAGGATAGTCATAATCTTATCAGTTCGAGAAACTACCTCAAAAGGCCCATCAAATAAAGGTGAAAACTTAGATTTCAAACGAGCTTCTCGAAGGAAAACGTATGTACAATTGTTAATATCAGAGCTGATAAAAGATTTTTGACAAAATTGACGTTTTGAGGCAGTAAATTGTAAATTATCAAAATATTCACGTAATTTAACAATAAAATTAGAAACTTGTGGGTCAAAATCGACAGATGAAGAAGATGCTCTACAAATCCCTAATTCTACCATATGGGCGAATTCCTCCTTAGCAATATCAAATTTCACTGCATCCAATCTACGTGGACGGTTAAAAGGTAAATGACCCTCAGTCACAATAAAATGTTGAACAGTATGTTTTACAGGTAAAAAATAATCTGGTGTTCCCACCAATTGCGGAAAATCATGCAATAATGCCGTATATTGGTCTTCAAAAGAAAATAACCTTGTGGAAATGACAGAACTAGTTTCGGCGTAACAATTCACTGACAAACTCGTCTTGTTATCGATCAAAATACTGTTCTTCAAGTCCACAATTAAACAAAAATGTGCCAAAAAATCTGCACCAATAATCGGGATCTGTATGTCAGCTATATTAAAAATGAAAGTAAACACGCGACGTAATCCCAAATTAACTTTCAAAAGTTTCTTACCGTAGGTGTAAACAATTCCACCGTTAGCCGTGGTAAGAACTAAATCCTTGTTTACCTTTAAATCTGTAAAAGCATTTCTCGGTATAACCGACAAATCTGCTCCGGTATCAATCAAAAAGCGAAAATTATTTGACACATCAAAAATAAAAAGGCGACGTCTGCTGTCAAGCTCTCTAGTGTCAGCAGACATGACAATAGAACTGTCTAGTTTTTGAATTATTCGATTTATTTGATTTATTATCAAATAATGGAACGTTATAAAAAGTACACCAAGGACCGCCGCACATATATGCTCGGTCTTTATATACTTGATGATAATAGCAAGTTTTGTTGCATGAAGGATCAAAATTATTTCGATTATTAGAAAATCGTTAATGTGAACGACGTCGGTTATGACAATTAGTACAACGTGTCTCATTTAGAGACGTGGAAGGACGAATCGTATCATTCGAAGAGTGTAAAGTAGACAATTGTGATTCAAGTGATTGTTGTCTTTGTAAAACTTGATTTAAAGTCAATTGGAAACTTGTAGAAAAGTTATTAAAAGTAGTTAAAAGGTCTGATAATGTTGTGGGCGGAAACGTGTCAGGGATTGAAACAGGCAAAGCGGAAAAGTTAGATTGAACTGGAGTCTGACAAGATTCCCAAACTTTATCAGCTATGTCGAGAACTACTTGCAAATCTGACTTTCCCGAAGCAGTCAAGGCAATATAAACTGTTTTCGGTAAACGTCGCTTCCACAAATTCATTAGCAAATCCTGACTCACCATGTGGGAACCGCCAACAACACCTAACATAGAACGATAAAAATCTGAAGGCTTCCTGGTTCCAATTTCTGAACCGGTTAATAAATCTTCAAGCCTTTTCTCTTCACTGGAGGAAAGGCGTGAAATTACAATAGTTTTCAAATTACCATACAAATCTCGTTCTGGAGGATTAATGATAACATCGTAAATATTATTGATTATCTCCAAGGGTAAATGGGCAACAATTAGGTCGTATTTTTTACGATCAGAGGTTATTCTCGAAACATTAAATTGTGCCTCAACTTGCATGAACCATATCAATGGATTTGACATCCAAAAAGGGGGTAATTTGACAGACGTTACACATTGTTGATTAACAGGCAGGGATTCGATTAACTCGACAGTTGTCTGAGGTGGATCAACCATTATTAATATCACAAATCGACAGACGTAGGAAAAAAATAAAAAATATTGATTGCTTAGCAAATCTTTAAGTAATGGTGAGTAATATATGCAACGTACTCACTTGGCCTCGCAAATAACACTTAGCATCAATGCTAATAAAAACAACTCTCAGACTGCCAATTCGGAGGGATCCAAAACCATAAATTCAGCTATAAATTTCAGACGAGACTTCCTCTGCGCCGGGCACCAAAATGCTCCAACTGGTCAATGGTCTAGACGAAACCACGCCAATTGTATCACGTCGGGGTCACCAATTGTGGATATGTTTACCACAGATTTAATAAAATAAAATAAAATATCTTGAATTATCATATATTGCAAATGTATAATACAATAATATAATATTGTTTCAAGTTAAAACAAACAGTAAATTAAATCTTATTAATTTTTTTGTCAGAATATTATTCTTGAAGTATTTCTTATTTTCTTTCTTGGTTACCGCTTTTCATTTCTTTTTTGGGGAGCTCTATATGAAATGTACATGTAGCTTCTATCTTAAAATGAGTACGCTACAGGCCGCTTGGCTATCGCTACATATATATATGTGTTTATTAGAGTACTCCTTTCGGATATTCTCCTGTACGCAGACCAAAATGGCAAAGATCTCGGTCTGGAATACCGTGGCGAATTTGCCCAGGGCATAAGAAAGCTCAGCCCTGGGCCTTTCCCCAAATATACCCGCTCCGGTACTTTCCTCAAGCCTCGATCCGTCTGTGAACCAGACAATATCTGCAGGCCTTAGTATGTCCTCGAGTTGTCTCCAGTCTTCCCTTTTCGGGAAGACTACCTCGAAGGGTTGTGCGAAGGAGAAGGAAGGTATCACGTCGTCACTCCTGGCCTCCAGAAGTGAGTGGGCTCCTATCGCATCAGCTAGGGCCCTAATGTGACCTGATTGTTCTCCTCCTTTTATCCACTGACCTCCACATTCCAGTCTGTAGGCCGCTTTCCGAGCCTCGGCCATAATCACTAGGTGAAGGGGCGCAAGGTCCAGAAGGACCTCCAGAGCTGCTGTGGGGGTCGTGCGTATTGCTCCTGTGACTCCTAAGCAGGCAAGTCTTTGGAGTTGTGTTAGCTTCTGTCGTATGGTTGACCTGGTTGTGGCAGGCCACCAGACAACAGAGGCATACGTAATCATTGGTCTAACTATGACAGTATAGTACCACATAGCCACCCTGGGGTTTAGCCCCCATGTTTTGCCAAAGGTTCTTCTACATACCCATAGGGTTGTAGTGGCCCTTTGTACCTGTCTCTCTATATGATCTCTCCAGGTCAGCTTAGAGTCCAGGATGACCCCCAGATACTTCACTGTCCTTGAGATCGTTAGAGTCGTGTTGTAGAGTACGGGTTCGACGAAACCGTCTAGCCTGCGTCTCCTAGTAAAAATGACCATTTGCGCCTTTGAGGGGTTGACTCTAAGGCCCTGGTCATTGCACCATCTTTGTACGATCTGCAAGGCCCTTTGTAAGAGTCCGCTGATTGTATTTGGGAATTTTCCCGAGATGATGATTGCAAGGTCATCTGCGTAACCTTGCGCAAAAAGATCCTCGTTTTCGAGTTCCTGTAATAGGCCATCGAGAACGAGGTTCCATAGCAGAGGAGATAGGACGCCCCCTTGTGGGCAGCCTCTCCTTACTGAAACTTTAACTGCCGTTTCCTCATTGGCAGCTGTTATTTGCCTTCCCGCCAACATGGCCCTCAACCATCTAATGATGGTGTCTTCGATGCCATGATAGGCAGCGGCGGCGCAGATTGAATCGAAGGAGGTATGGTCAAAGGCTCCTTCGATATCTAAGAAGGCTCCGGCCGCAAGTTCTTTGTGGTGCAGCGCCTTTTCGATCCTCAAAACGATCGGATGAAGGGCCGTTTCCACTGACTTGCCGGCCTGGTAAGCATGTTGTGACGGATGCAGAGGTACTGAGATCAGTGCTCCGTCTTTGACATACCTTTCAACCAACCTCTCTAAAGTTTTGAGTAGGAAGGATGTTAGGCTGATAGCTCTGTAAGAGTTGGCAGTATCGTAGGACGTACGTCCTGCTTTAGGTATGAAAACCACCTTGACGGCCCTCCAGGGTATAGGAATGAACCCCGTGGCCAGGCAGGTTCTCAACAAATGATAGACCGGACGAATGAGTGTCTCTTTCCCCTCTTGCAGAAGTGCCGGAAACACTCCATCCGGTCCTGGGCTTTTGAACGGATCAAACGTGGAAATAGCCCACCTGACCCTTTCCACTGTTACCACCCTCGAGGCTGTCCTCCAATCCGCTGCCGTGACAGCAGCGCGGGGGGGCCGAGGGGATGGTGCTTCCTCCGTCTCCACTACGGATTCGGGGAAATGAGTTTCTAGTAGATGCTTGAGGCGCTCCTCATTGGTAGCCGTTAGTCTACCGGAAGGAAGCCTCAAGTCCTCCAGCCGTGAAGGTCTATCTTTCTTAAGGGCTTTGCAGAGCCTAGCGGCTTCTGGAAGATCTTCAATGCTTTCGCAGAATTTCCTCCAGGCTGCCCTCTTATTGCTACGAATGTGGCTTTTGTAGAGGCGTTAGGATCGTTTGTGGTCGTCCCAGTCCTCTGGGAGTTGAGTGCGCATAGCCCTGTTAAGGAGCCTGCGTGTCTCCTTGCGTAGGTTCAAAAGTTCCCTGTTCCACCAGGGAACTTTATTTTTACCCTTGCTTCTTTTTAGAGGACAACTGCTCTCGTATGAGGCAGTGATCGCTCCATTGAGAAGTTTGGCGGAGGATTCTATCTCCTCTGTGTTTCTGGGTATAATAACCCTGTTTATTTTGTCCGAGAGGGCTCGTCTATAGACGTCCCGGTCGGTGTCCCTGGGGTTCCTGTACCAGCTCTCCTCTGAGGAGGGAGCGCAGTTCAGTTTGAACCTGATGTGTCGGTGATCCGACAATGAGGGTTCCGTTGATACGTACCAATTTTTGAACAGGGGGACCACTAGTCTGGATCCCAGTGTGACATCGATGACCTCCTGCCTCCGTTGGGTAACGAAGGTGGGCGTGTTGCCCCGATTTATTATCTCTAAATCGGTAGTGTACAGGTACTGTAATAGACTACTGCCTCTAGGATTGACCCCTGTGCTGCCCCAGCAAATGTGGTGAGCATTCACATCCTATGATGAGAGGCAATCGTCTATCAGCACAGAATTGAACCATCTTCTCCAGTTCGATTGAATGTGGCGGTGTTGGCGAGTCGTAGGGAAGGTAGACAGAGCCGAACACGATTTCTGCTCTGTCAGTTTCCTCCCTAAGACTCACCTTAATAGCAAACGCGTCCCTGGAACAAAGTTCGGGAATTGCTGTTGCTTTAATCTCCTTCGAGACATATATGCATACTCTGGGTATGTTGTGTGCGGAGGAGAAAATGGCTCCGTGCCGCCTGTCTAAACCTCGAATGGAGCCATGGCGAACCCAAGGCTCCTAAATCAGGGCAATGTGTGTCTGTCCCACAGCGGCCTGTCGTCCTACTAATGCGGAGGACGGCTCACTGTGTTGCAGATTGATTTGGAGTATTTCCATTTTTTTTTTTTTTTACTAACTAACTACCCTACTTTTCCTCCGAGCCCGACAGCCCCTCCATCGCTGTGTCCGTCGTGCTCGGCGGCGCGTTGTTGCCGCCGCTTGGGCCGGCCTCTACTGAATCCCCCCGGGGATGTTTCGGGTCCCAGAAGGACACCTTGATCACCCGCGCCTGAGCGCGGTACCCAGGCTCGCAATCTTCGCAGCGGAAGCCTCATCGATACCCAGAATGAGTCGAAGCCCCTTGGCCTCGACAACCTGAGTACCGTGGACCTTCCACAGCTCTGTCCGGAGCTCTGGGTTGTGCCGCGTAAGTCTACTGAAGATGGTGGCTTGGTCCATGGGTTTGCCCGGGACCGTAACCACCATCTTCTTATATTTGGGGAGCTTGTCCCCTTCCAAGAGCTGGAGAGTTACGCCGTCCACGGGAGAGATGCCGCCTATGGCCGATCTAAGCCATGACAGCGACATCTCGTTCCCGCAGAACAGCTGCACCACTCCTTGCTCAGTTAGCCTGAAGCCGTCGAAATCGGGGAGAGGCCCCCCTGCGGGGAGCCCATCCATCCGAGTGTCGAGGGCTTCTTGCAAACTGTCGGTCAGGGCAGCCGTTAGCCGCTCTTCTGGAAAACCAGCTACGGCCACCGCCACCTTGACCCCTTTGCTAGCCACCTGACTGTATGAAAGGTCAGGCCTAGCTCTTTTATAGGTTTAGAGGTGCTGGGGGGGTCTCTTCCTCGGGCCGTCCCCTTTTGGGAACGTTTGCCCGAGGTGTACCCTCCCCAGAAGTCCTCTCCACCCGCAATTTCCTGGCTCTCTTTCGAGCCGCGCCGCTGCGATTACGTCGCTTGGGTTGCCCATCCGTAAGGTTGAGCCCTCCAGCGACGTCCGAAGTAGAGGGAGCCCCCGAAACGAAGATTCCCTCTTGTGTGGGAGGTGTGGGATTGGAGAAGGTCCCCCGTGAGGAGCCTTCTCCGGTGCCACGGGATAGGGTTGCCCCATTTCTGGAGCCACCCTTTCTAAGGAGGGGGGAGATCCCTGCAGAGGAATCTTCCCCGGAAGAGGTGGGGGAGGAGGCCCTGTGATCAGAGCACTCCTCGGAAAGGTTTTTATTGTTTTTATTGTTCATGTTTGTTCCCACGAGTAAACAGGAAATATGGTCGACCCCCGCAGAGCCTGTTACGGGGGCAAAGCTAAATACTATGGGAGGTCGCCCGGTTTCCCATAGGCATCGTTTGAGGTACCATCACCCCGGTACCATTCAGCCCTCGGCACGATGGCTTACACCTTGGCTTGGGGGATATTTATTGACCTCCCGGTCTAGATCCGCCGCCTTTTGTTTGAGCAGTGTCACCTCGTGCAGGGTGTGGTTCTTCACCACATGCTTACCAGCACCCCCGAAGAGGCATTGGTGAAGCTGGCGGACGGTCTTGGACGGTGATAGGCTGGGGCCAAAGCACTGTATTCGCATCAGCCGTCCCTGGTGTGTGTCAACTCACCACGGTAAACCCAGTTAAGGGGCCGAGTGAGACAACACACTCCTTGACACCCACGAATGACGGTACTTCTCTGGCAGTAATATATTGCAGCAAATACTGCCTTAGAGATACTTTATCAGAATCAAGCAGAAAAGACGATTCCCTAATCATGGTTTCTTTTAAAACTTCGGCAGCCTCAAAGATAACATAATGTTCTGGAATCTTTCCAGAATTTCTCGACATATAGGATAGGGGGACTTGCTGTTCCTAAAATCTAAGATAATTCTCTCGATTCCATGTCTTTGTTCGTTTGTAACAACATTCGGGGTAGCCATTATAATGCTCCCTGTAGTTTTCCGCTCCGAAATTATTTGTTGAGTCATTTTTCTAGTTCCTTTACCTCTAACTAATCTAATTGTTTACATTTAGAGATAACAAACCCCTAACAAACAATTCTTCCCTCGTAAATACTTCAAAAGAAGAAAAAATCAGGGTGCAACATTATTGCAAATTTAATGCAAGAGTATGCCACCAGAGTCAAAACAACAGATGTTGGTTTGCCATGAGGGGTTCATTTTAAAGCGAAAAGGCAATTTGAGGTCCCAGACTTGAGGAGAACATTTCAGTTTTGCATTTATTTACTGTTGTAGGTAGTGAGAAATGGCCCTCCGTATTCAGACACGATGGTTGTACTTACTGAGCATCTGCTGAAAATTATAGAAAACGTTTTAACATGGGGTTATGTTTCACCAATCCTTCCCAAAAGGCTAATAAATAGATATTTACGAGTCCGTTCATGAAGCTGACACAGCTTCAGCCCTAAAACAAACGGATTCTTGGTCAGATATAATTTTAACCCCTGAATTACTCCCGTTGATGTTCCAAATATACTGGGAAGGTGAGAGATTCAGACCAGTTGTCCCATCACGTTTTAACTTGGTGTAACTCGCATCTTTATCAGGAGAAATTGTACCGTGGGAAGAAGTTAGATTGAAGTATCTTCACTCCTACTTAGTGACTTTCTTCAATCTTATATCGAATGTTACAGTAAAAAATAAGGAGTCTCTTGGGATATGAAACATAGTGAGAAAACTAGTTATATTGTACATACACGATATTACAAAACTCCCCAAAACTATTCAAGATACTCTACTTGACGAATTCATAAGATTGACGTATAACTTTTGCGATGAAGCTGCCTTAGAAAAGTTGCATTCGGTAGAGAATACATATCTTGGTGATGCCCTTGCTAGTATGTTGGAGACCTGGACAATTATATTAAAAGAACTTGGAAGTTCTTTATATAACAATCTCCTGGAATGTACAAAGCAAGTATTTAATAAATACTTGCAGTGCCATCTAGCGTCGCCTGACGGCTGTAGACAGAATACCCTTGGCGACGCAGAAGAAATAGAGGATATTGAGGATAATGATAATATACGTTATAAAGACCAGCTGCAGACCACAGTGAATTTTGGGAGGATTGTCCCTGAACATACGCTCCCCGTTTTATTTAATTTGTTAGAAGTTAGAACAGAAAAACTAGTTAGCCATATCCAAACCATGCAGTCCCGAGTCATGAATATATCGGAAGATGCTGCCCTAGACAATCTCCTTGAGGACCTTCATTGGATCCTATTGATTTCAGGCCATGTCTTATGCATGGATAGCGATGGCGAGACGCTATGACTCCATCCGAAATTATGCAGTATTCTATAGAACAAAAGAGGAACGAGACCACTTTGGATGCTACCGTAAAGGCACTGGTAGTTGCGGAGTCAAAGGTAGCAGTTCCGGAAAATTTGGCCCGATGCGACCATGTAATCAGGATAGTTTTTAATGTTTTGAAACTTTATACCATTGAGGAGTATGGAGTTTCCGTCAAACTAACCCATTTTATGAGTTCTGAGGTAGGCTCTTCGTTCATATGGATTTTGAAGAAGTGGTGCCTGTCTTATCTATTACCGGTGGAAAATTACTACCAAGAGTTAAGTCCAACGCTAATTGGTTGCTTAGGGAAAAACACGGATTGTGACAAATTTGTTGTCAGCTATGTTATCTCAAAGATTCAGTCCGATTTATGCTGTTTCCATTCAGAACCGAATGTCTTAAGGGACACAGTGGATCTATTTTGCGCCATAGTATGTGTGAAACAGAAATCAACTCATATAGTGAAGACAGAAAGTATGATAGATTTGATCCTTCTCTATGAATAAATTGAACCTCGAACGCCACCACCAAACTTCCTCAGAGACTTGTGTAAGGGCGTCGTCTTGGCAGGGGCTGCACTGCAGAACCCGCAGGTAAAAAAATAGGTACTATGCGATGATCTTGACACCGATTAAGCAAAGATTTAAAAAATTACTTGGTGAAGAAAACGTTACGAGGATATACCACGAAGAGAAAATACAGAAGGTCGTCATCGATATATTGGAATATTTCATCGGTGTAGCGAAAGGTTCGCAAATGGCCAGCGTGGTGATTTTGTTCCACTTTTTGGCTCCAATGCTGAGTGAGCTTCCAATTTTTTTAACAGTTTACAGCAATTACCAGGTCATTGTTCAGCTCACCCTGGAACTACTTGGACAATACGCTAAGTATATGTGGTGCTACTTCGCTATCATCGTTGGACAACAAGAGGTTATACGAGAGCTCTCTAGCCACTGTCCAAGCGTATGCTAAGTGTAACGCGGGACGGTTGTCAATGGAGGCGCTGGTGGAAGAAAACATCTTTTAAGACCTGGCTCTGGTCCAGGACCTGCTCACTTCTATCTTATCGAAAGACTGCATCGATTTATGCGCCAATAGAAACAACGATGAGATAACTAACACGGCGTCTGATGTTTCTCTCTTCGGCCTAAACTTCATAATGCCGTTGATGACTTTGGACCTCTTGAAATACCCCAGCCTTTGTGCACAGTACTATGGACTACTCGTTTTGATAAATGACATTTACCCGGAAAGAATTTGCAATCTTCCTCCTGACTTGTCAGTCACACTGCTACGGACCGTAGTTTGGTGGTAGCGTTCCAGGTTCCATTTCTTCATACAGACGCATCAAATTTCTCACACTTTCTCTCTTCACTATATGAGTTGATTTCTGCTTCACACATACTGTGGCGCAAAATAGATCCACTATGTCCCTTAAGACGATAGATTCTGAGTAGAAACTGCATACATTGTACTGGCGACAATCCTCCCAAACGTCCCTAAGGTCTGCAGCTGGTTTTTATATCATGTCCTATTATCCTCATTATCCGGGTGTTTTCCCGGGTAGTTGGTAGGCTCCTGTTGGAACCATGGTTGTCCGAACGACGTTTCGGCGGAATCTCATCTGCCATGATCAGGTTCTAGCTGAAAGCTGCCTGCTGCTGCTACCGCTGCTGCTGCTGCTATTGCTGCTCCTCGTTGCTCAGTCAGTTCATTTAGAGCTCCGAGGAGCAGCAATAGCAGCAGCAGCAGCAGCGGTGGCAGCAGCAGCAGGCAGCTTTCAGCTAGAACCTGATGATGGCTGAGCCAGGTCTTAGAAGATGTTCTCTTCCACCAGCGTATCCATTGACAACCGTCCTGCGTTACACTTAACATACGCTTGGATAGTGGCTAGAGAGCTCTCGTACAACCTCTTGTTGCCCAACGATGATAGCGAAGTAGTACCGCATATACTTAGCGTATTGTCCAAGTAGTTCCAGGGTGAGCTGAACAATGACCTGGTAATTGCTCTAAACTGTTAAAAAAATTGGAAGCTCACTCAGCATTGGAGCCAAAAATTGGAACAAAATCACCACGCTGGCCATTTGCGAACCTTTCGCTACGCCGATGAAATATTCCAATATATCGATGACGACCTTCTGTATTTTCTCTTCGTGGTATATCCTCGTAAAGTTTTCTTCACCTAGTAATTTTTTAAATCTTTGCTGAATCGGTGTCAAGATCATCTCGTAGTACCTATTTTTTTACCTGGGGGTTCTGCAGTGCAGCCCCTGCCAGGACGAAGCCCTTACAAAAGTCTCTGAGGAAGTTTGGTGGTGGCGTTCGAGGTTCAATTTATTCATAGACGGATCAAATTTATCATACTTTCTGTCTTCACTATATGAGTTGATTTCTGTTTCACACATGCTATGGCGCAAAATAGATCCACTGTGTCCCTTAAGACGTTCGGTTCTGAATGGAAACAGCATAAATCGGACTGAATCTTTGAGATAACATAGCTGACAACAAATTTGTCACAATCCGTGTTTTTCCCTAAGCAACCAATTAGCGTTAAACTTAACTCTTGGTAGTAATTTTCCACCGGTAATAGATAAGACAGGCACCACTTCTTCAAAAACCATACGAACGAAGAGCCTACCTCAGAACTCATAAAATGGGTTAGTTTGACGGAAACTCCATACTCCTCAATGGTACAAAGTTTCAAAACATTAAAAACTATCCTGATTACATGGTCGCATCGGGCCAAATTTTCCGGAACTGCTACCTTTGACTCCGCAACTACCAGTGCCTTTACGGTAGCATCCAAAGTGGTCTCGTTCCTCTTTTGTTCTCTAGAATACTGCATAATTTCGGATGGAGTCATAGCGTCTCGCCATCACTATCCATGCATAAGACATGGCCTGAAATCAATAGGATCCAATGAAGGTCCTCAAGGAGATTGTCTAGGGCAGCATCTTCCGATATATTCATGACTCGGGACTGCATGGTTTGGATATGGCTAACTAGTTTTTCTGATCTAACTTCTAACAAATTAAATAAAACGGGGAGCGTATGTTCAGGGACAATCCTCCCAAATATCACTGTGGTCTGCAGCTGGTCTTTATAACGTATACTATCATCATCCTCAATATCCTCTATTTCTTCTACGTCGCCAAGGGTATTCTGTCTACAGCAGTCAGGCGACGCTAGATGGCACTGCAAGTATTTATTAAATACTTGCTTTGTACATTCCAGGAGATTGTTATATAAAGAACTTCCAAGTTCTTTTAATATAATTGTCCAGGTCTCCAACATATTAGCAAGGGCATCACCAAGATATGTATTCTCTACCGAATGTAACTTTTCTAAGGCAGGTTCATCGCAAAAGTTATACGTCAATCTTATGAATTCTTCAAGTAGAGTATCTTGAATAGTTTTGGGGAGTTTTGTAATATCGTGTATGTACAATATAACTAGTTTTCTCACTATGTTTGATATCCCAAGAGACTCCTTATTTTTTACTGTAACATTCGATATAAGATTGAAGAAAGTCACTAAGTAGGAGTGAAGATACTTTAATCTAACTTCTTCCCACGGTAAAATTTCTCCTGATAAAGATGCGAGTTACACCAGGTTAAAACGTGATGGGACAGCTGGTCTGAATCTCTCACCTTCCCAGTATATTTGGAACATCAACGGGAGCAATTTAGGGGTTAAAATTATATCTGACCAAGAATCCGTTTGTTTTAGGGCTGGAGCTGTGTCAGCTTCATGAACGGACTCGTAAATATCTATTTATTAGCCTTTTGAGAAGGATTGGTGAAACATAACCCCATGTTAAAACGCTTTCTATAATTTTCAGCAGATGCTCAGTAAGTACAACCATCGTGTCTGAATACGTAGGGCCATTTCTCACTACCTACAACAGTAAATAAATGCAAAACTGAAATGTTCTCCTCAAGTCTGTGACCTCAAATTGCCTTTTCGCTTTAAAATGAACCCCTCATGGCAAACCAACATCTGTTGTTTTGACTCTGGTGGCATACTCTTGCATTAAATTTGCAATAATATTGCACCCTGATTTTTTCTTCTTTTGAAGTATCTACGAGGGAAGAATTGTTTGTTAGGGGTTTGTTATCTCTAAATGTAAACAATTAGATTAGTTAGAAGTAAAGGAACTAGAAAAATGACTCAACAAATAATTTCGGAGCGGAAAACTACAGGGAGCATTATAATGGCTACCCCGAATGTTGTAACTAACGAACAAAGACATGGAATCGAGAGAATTTGCTTAGACTTTAGGAACAGCAAGTCCCCCTACCCTATATGTCGAGAAATTCTGGAAAGGTTCCAGAACATTATGTTATCTTTGAGGCTGCCGAAATTTTAAAAGAAACCATGATAAGGGAATCGTCTTTTCTGCTTGATTCTGATAAAGTATCTCTAAGGCAGTATTTGCTGCAATATATTACTGCCAGAGAAGTACCTTTATTCGTGAGAGGTCGTATATTACAAGTTATAGCCATTATGGTGAAGAAAGCAAGTATCGACGAGTCTGGCAGGGAAGGAGTTAACCTACTCTAAGAAGTAGAAAACCCAATTGTTAATGCAGAACCTTACAAAAAAATTTTAGGGTGCAGTATAATTGCAAATAAAATGCAAGAGTATGCTACTACAGTCAAACCAACAGATGTTGGTTTAGAAAACCTCCTGGAATGTGCAAAGCAAATATTTAATAAATGTTTACAGTGCCATCTAGCGTCGCCTGGCGGCTGTAGACAGAATACAATTGGCGGAGCTCCCCCGTACAGACCAGATTACAGCCCAAAGGCTGAGATCCTTGCCACGGGAGAACTCCTAATTTCCTCCAGCACTGGAAAGCCAGTACCGAAGTGTTTGTGCCTCAGGTTCATCAGTCCTGGGCAAGAGGTGAGGACGTGGATGGAAGTCTCCTCCTCGTCCTCGCAGAACCTGCAATCGGGGTGGTCAAGCACCCCCATTGTGTGCAGGTGCATAAATATATTATGTATATATGTATATATATATATATGAAGTGTTGACGGGCTTCTGGTATTTCACTTAATACAAAATTTAATAACAAAGTCTAATTGTCCATACGAATAACACAAGTAATCAAAACAACCATGGTTCCAACAGGAGCCTACCAACTACACGGGAAAACACCCGGAAGCACGTCAACACTTCATATATTCGGTGAGTCCAGGAACATGAAATCAGGATTCAATAAATATGTTCACGCCTACCGGTGCTCCGGCAGCAATGGCCGATCCGAACTTAGGTGTAGATTTCCCCAAATATCATCTGTCCACCAACCCAAATATGTCACAAACTATTAGAAGATCCCAAAGTTCACAAACAAGTCAAAATGAAAGCCCTGAATTCAAAACAAGACTAGATTTCTTATCTATTCTGTTACAACAAAAGCGACTAATTGTACGTGAGAATTTTTGAATATTGTGTTCAATAAAAGCCAACCTAGCTATGTAATGACTTGTGGTGATTTTAACATACATTTTTTATGCAAAAACGCAGTCGGTGTTACTAAACTTCTGGACCTTTTAAAATTCTACTGTATGTACCCTGTTTTCGATCAACCTACGCGTATTCAAAACAATAGTATAACGGCACCAGATTATATTTTAACTAATTTAAATAATACTTTATTAGAAAAATATCTCATGCACATTGGTCTGTCTGATCACAGAGGTCAAAAAATTTCTCTTGAGGTGAATAAACCGAAAAATAATAACATAACATTTACATCATTTTCACAAAAAAAACATTAACATTTAAAAACTATTTAAGTAGTGAGTCATGACATAGTATTTTTAGCGCACACACAGTAGAAAAGAAATATCGTTAATTCAATAATATATTGCACGGTTATTATAATGCATCATTTAAGTTTATTACTAAAAATTTTGACGACAAGAAAAATAGAAATTGGATAACCACTGAAATTAAAGTGTCATCGGTCCCTTTAAAAGAACTGTTCAATATGCAACAAATTGGTTTGATCAATGTACAATATTATAAATCATATAAAGTGATTTACAGACGAGTTATACGAGCACTTAACTTTCATAATCAATAAATGCCTATCGACTAGTACATTTCCTGGTCAATGGAAAAGAGCAAATATTATCCCCATTCCCAAAACTAACAATCCTACTGATGTGTCACAATTTCGCCCTATTACCTACCATATCCAAAATTCTTGAAAAAATTGTCCATGAACAACTTAGTGATTATTTAAATATAAATAAAATTTTACCTCCTACTCAGTCTGGCTTCCGTCCCCCATCATAGCACAACAACAGCAATGTTACAAGTTACTGATGACATATTTAGGGCGTGCGATGCGAACAAAAATTTATGTTTCGTTCTTTTAGACTTCAGTAAGGCATTTGACACTAAATCATAATACACTCTGTACCAAATTACACTTTTTCGGTCTCAGTACTACAGCTGTATCATTCTTTCAAAATTACCTTTATGGGAGATGTCAGAGGGTAGGAGTAAATAATAATTTTTCGCAATTTATTCATACTAATCAAGGAGTGCCACAGGGAAGTATCCTTGGACCACTACTCTTCTCGATTTACACGGCCGATTTCTATAAATGTTTAGAATACTGCCAGTCACATCAATATGCAGATGATACACAAATTTATTACTCTTTTCAGCGACAGAAATTATTCAGGCTGCAAAGAATATTAATACTGATCTGGTATCTATATCCAATATATCTAAGGCCCATGGACTAGCTTTGAATGAATCCAAAACTCAAATGTTATTATTTGGTAAAAATAGGAAATTAATTTTGCAAAACACTGATTTTAAAATAACTTTGAACCCTATTGATAATTGCAAAAACTTAGGTATTTATTTAGACGTTCAATTAAGATTTTCAAAACATGTATCTAATCTATTGCAAAAATCATTTGGTAAATTAAAAATTCTTTCGATTCATAAAGATGTGTTGAGTAATGATATTAAATTAAAATTGTGTGACTCTCTAATTCTTTCATATTTATCGTATTGTGACGTAGTATTGTGGCTAAGAAAAGAAGGTTTTCGTCGATGTTCAAATGTTGCCCAAGTGTTCAAGTGTGGGCCACCCTACGAGCGACGTGGTTAGCGTCACTGGTGTAACCTGGCTAGCACAGTAAAGATACGGAGAGCTAAAGGGGGTGGAGTTCAAGGCTTGGGCGCCATTGATTACTAAGGGTAATCAGAGAAAATTTAAGATATAGATAAACAAAAGACAAAAGTTACATATATACAATGGTACTATATTACAAAAATATTATATTACAAGGAAATGTACTATCACAGCATCAACGATACTGTATAGCAAAGTATCACACAGAAATATATACAAAATAAATTATATTACACAAACCGAAGTTCAAGATAAGTTTGAGACTTTTACGAGAGCCAAATTAAATATATTACAGAGAGATGACTCGTAAATTGTCTCAATTATGAAACAAAAGTATATTACAAGACAACAAAGTACTATATTACAAGTTACTATATTACAATGTGCACCACGGCAAGGAAAATCTGAGGCGTGTACGAGAACCAAAAATATATTACAAAAGATACGTCTCGTAACTTTCACCTCAACACTAAAATCTTATATTACAACAAAATTAAATAAACTTGAGATCTTTTACGAGAGACAAAATAACTATATTACAAAAGATAAGTCTCGTAAATTTATCTCAAAATTTATAAACATTAGACACTCTCGTTACAACAAAAATTGAACCATGACTTACGATATCACTAACAAACGTGCATTATAGTACTACAACAAGATATTAATCATGAGGAATCACGACAAAAGCAACTACGAAACAATACTACGGCGAAGTATTTTTGCGACAACGAATTCAAGATGTAAGCAACTACGAATTAATATACAACAATGGATTTAATTATAACAACGGATTTAAAATGTAATCTAACCAAAAATATAATAGATTTAGCTTGAATCTAATATTTTAAATGTAGACACTTTTAACTCTTATAATTCAAGGATCATGTGAAAATAATCCCTTTTATTGGTAACAATTAAAAGTACTTATCTTTTATTTGGTTATCCTGATGGAGAGAACTTCCAGATACGGTCCTGTTCTCCGATGATCATGGATTTAAAAAAAAAATCCACATGTGGTTGTCTTAATCCCATTGTGAGGTTATGAAATCGTAGAAGATTGTCGCCAAGACAAAATGAAGAAAATCTCTTCGCCCAGAATCTTTTCGTATATTCCAATTCAAAAAGTAGTATAGTAAGGTCGACTTCATATAAAAATTTCTCGCTTAGTGGAAAATGTAGTAAGTCTTAAAACTTGAATGTATTAATCTTGCTTAAAGCAAATACTATAACGTTGATAGGCTTCTACGTTAAATGCATTAAACGGCACTCAATTTGATTATCAGAAAAACTTTATGAGAAAAACTCTATGAAAAAGTTACGTATATTTATAATTACGAGAAAGTTATAAGAAAACTTATAAGAAAAAACTTTTAAGAAAAACCTAAAACAATATTTCCAATGTTAGACGATATTTACCGGTATAATAATTAAAGCCTTACCTCATGTGATCGTCACGAGGTTTTTCAAATTCTATTATCCCCTTTACAGGTCAAACGAAATTATAAATACGTCTTATTAGTTCAATGGTTCAACAAGAAAGAGTTTCACACGGCGTTATTTAGTTGAAATACCATTGCTCTTGCGCGATCTAGTATTTGCGAACTTTAACTGCTGACAGATGACGTACGTTCATCATAGTCTAAGCAGTAAGGGACTCTATTAGTACTAAGGTTTGTGGGAATATATTTCCGATAACTTATAATTTTTCTAATAATTATTAACAGTGTAACAAAGGATGCTATCGAGTATTCCGCGTGTTACAATATCTCGCAGCCCCCCATAAAATATATATTTCATATATATATTTTTTATAAGAGATTATTTCCACATCATATAAATCATATATCAACCTTATCTTACTATAATACAACATAATACAATTTACATTTATAGAGGCAATTTACATAAATCCTAAGTACAACATATTATATCAAATAACACAGATAATTTGGTCTATTTATCACCATTCTAACAATTATTTACCAAATCAATGGAGGTATCGTTATGCATGGCCTTTAGGTCTTTTATATGATAACGACCAATGCTCTTCCCTTCTTCGTCTTCCAACTCATATATTATAGGCGAAATTTTACTAATTATTGTGCATTTAATGAACTTAGGAGCCAATTTAGCTGAAAAATAGTTACCAGCATCACTCAAAACATAGTTCCTTTTATAAACTATATCTCCTACTTCAAATTCAACATCTCGTTTTCTTAAATTATAATATTTTTTATTTCGTTCATAAGCTAACTTTATTCTCCCCGCTACGTTCTTATACAGATCGGGTAATTTACTTAATTCGTTTACAATAATGTCGCGATTTGCAAATTCATATGGAGATAGGTTTCTACTTTTAATCTTACCATAATATTCTCCGTTCCAAGGGGTATGTCTTCCAAACACTAGAAAATTTGGGGTATACTGTGTCACGTCGTGCACAGTACTATTTATAGCACTCATTATTTTAGGGATAGGTAAGTCCCAATCACGTTGACTTGTCTTAATATATGACCTTATGGCGGTACCAATAACACGATTAGAACGTTCAACATTATTAGTTTGCGGATGATATTTAGCATTGTACCATATATTTTCTACCTGATACGTTGTTAATAATTTTTTGAATTCCTTCGAAGTAAATTGTGACCCATTATCGAGTACGATTGTTTGGCATACTCCAAAAATTAAGAAAACATTTTTCTCTAGGTAAGTACAAATATGCTTTGCAAGAGCACGCTTTAAAGGATGTATAAAAGTAAATTTGGTAAACCAATCAACAATAACTAAAATATAGCAATTTCCTGATTTTGATTTAGGAAAAGGACTCATTAAATCAATTGATATTAACTGAAAAGGATGTGACACATTTTTAGGATTACCCATCAGACCCATTCGTCCTAATTGACTAGACTTTTGTTCATTACAATTTCGGCAGTTATAAATAAACTTTTTAACATCATATTTCATACCTGGCCAAAAGTATTCTTCACATAAGCGATTATAAGTTTTATTTACACCTAAATGTGCCGATAACTCATTATGAAATTTTTCTAAGAGTTCTTTCCTCTTTATTTTTGGAATTACTAATTTCCATTGTTTTAAATTAGTATTAATGTTATGTTTCTGTTTTACATATTTATACAAATTATTACCGTCTACGTAAAAAGATGGAAATTTCTCAGGATTACTTGAGACATTTTTAATCATTTTTGAATACCATTTATCGTGTTGAGCGATATCTATTGTATCTAACTCAACTGGTGGTCTACTTAGTGCATCAGGGACTACATTTAATTTTCCTCGCCTATGTTCAAATTCGATGTCATATTGTGATAATTCTACAGCCCATCTTGCTAATCGACCAACTGGATTTTTTAAATTATTTAACCATAAAATAGATGAATTGTCAGTTATAACCTTAAACTTGGTTCCTTCGATGTAACAACGAAACTTAGATACGGCCATAAGAACACTTTTTAATTCTCTTTCTAAAATAGTATAATTTCTTTCAGATTTAGTAAACGTTTTTGAAAAGTAAGCTATAACATGTTCACTATCTCCCTCGCCTTGAGTTAAAATGGCACTAGCGCTATGATCACTAGCATCGGTTTGTAAAGTAAACATTTTAGAAAAATCAGGCTTAGCTAATACTGGCGTTGAAATTAAACGTTCTTTTAATATTTCAAAAGAATTCTGCGCCTGATCAGTCCATACTATTTTCTGACCTTTTTTACGACCTTTAATTACATCATTTAAGGGAATAATTAATTCTGAAAAGTTATTTATAAAGCGTCGATACCAAGATGCCATACCGATAAATCGTCTGACTTCAGTGGTATTTCTAGGAGCAGGATATTCAAGAATAGCTTTTACTTTATCGGGATCACTATGTAAACCATTTCTATCTACGACATAACCTAGAAATTTTAAGCTTGGTTTGCAAAATTTGCACTTTTCTAAATTAATAGTAAATCCTCCAGATTTTAAAATTTCATAAACCTTTGTCAAGGTTGCAAGATGATCATTAAAAGATTTGTTCACTATAATTAAATCATCAAGGTATACAAAAATATTACTATTAATGTCAGACGGATCAAATAATCTATCCATTACTCTTTGAAGTGTACTAGCACTTGATATTAAACCCATGGGCATTCTAACAAACTCAAATAGACCTCGGTCTATTACTCTAAAAGCTGTCTTTTCGCAACTTTCCTCGGCTAATTTAATTTGGAAAAATGCTTGCTTGAGATCGATAGACGTTAGAAAGTGTGCATCTCTCACTTTATCTAGTATACTGTTTAAACTTGGCAATGGGTAAGAATCTGGTATTGAAATTGAGTTTAATTTCCTACCATCGAAACATAAGCGATACTGACCAGATGGTTTTTTCACTAAAATAACATTAGAGGCATAAGGACTCTTTGATGGACGAATAACACCTAAATCTAATAAACGATCAACTTCATCGTTCATATGTTTTTGCATATAAGGAGATAATGGAAATGCTCTTTGTCTAAAAGGTTGATTATCAGTTAGAGTTATTTTATGTTCAGCTAAAGAAGTTAAACCTAACTTTGGAGATACTAAGTCTTGAAATTTATCTGTAACTTTACTTAATTGTTGTTTTTGACTATCGGTTAAATCATACTGAGCAGTTATAGAACAAGTGTACAACGTATCGCTTGGATTTAATAAAGAATTACTTTGATTAATATTTTCAGCATCATCAACCGGACTATTAGTTTTATTTGACAGGTGATTTTTATTTCTATTTAATTCCCAAACTTCCTTTTCAAAATCTAAATTCAATTTGAAAGCTTTACAAAAATCTACACCTAAGATCATAAAATGGCGAATATTTGGTACTATTAAACATTTTAAAATTTGAGTAATATTCTTTAAAGTTATTGGTAAATTCACAGTGCCTACGACATGTTGAGATGTTCCATCTGCGGTGGTTACACACATATGATCTACATTATAATCTACTCTGAAATTCATATCTAAGATAGTTTTAAAGGCAGAGCTTCCTAGAACACATTGGTTAGCCCCTGTATCTAATAAGCCTGAAAATTGTCTGTCTTTTATAATTATATCCATATAAGGACGTGAATCGCCACCCTTATTTGAAAAGACGGGTGACACTTCGTTATGTAAATAGAAATTTTTGACAACGTTTAACCAAACTGACCAACAATTTTCTAATGAGAACTTTTTATTATTTTTACTTAATTTTGGATTACTCCTGTTTCTTCGATTTGAAATATAAGTATTACTGTAATTAAATTTTATTTTATTTCTATTATTTTTCAAACTACCTTCGGTCTTAAATTTTCCTAAATTCCTAAATTAACATTTAGGTTTTGTTACGTTTTTCGTACCGCAACTATAGCAAAATATACCCTTTGGCCTTTTACAATTTTGATGTGAATGACCCTCTGTTCCACAGTTCCAACATTTTATGGTTTTTAAGGCATTTACTCCTACAATATTCTCACCTTGCAATAATTCTAACGATTTGTTCTCAGAATTCAAAATTTGACTATTTTGTGCCTCGCTTGAACTTTCTGGGAATTGTACAGTTGGTAATGAATTTGAATTACACTCAATATTAAAATTTTCTATCTGGGAAGTAATTTCATTTACTTGGAGCCTCTGATTATGACTACTTGGTGGCCGATATGCCAAATCAGGTGCTAAGGTATTTGCATTAATAGGTGGTGGATTTCTAAATTTTTGTGCTCTATTTCTAGCATCTTCTACTACACGACATAAGTTTTTAAGTTCTGATCAACTTGTAGGATTTTGTAAAGATATATGGTATTGAAAACAAGGTTGTAAATTTCTCAAAATTACTTGTAGCATGAAAGATTCTTGGGGTGGATTAGGTAGTCGCTTGAATAAATTTTCCATTATAGCTATATAAATCAATGATCGCTCATTGCTACCTTGTGTTCTTAACAGAATTTCATTCCACAAGTCAATTTCAAAATCTACAGGTAGAAAAATAACTTTTATAGCATACACTAAATCATCCCAGTTTGTAAATAAATTTTTATTAGCTCGGAACCATTGTAAAGTGTCCCCTTCAAATAATTCATAAGCGAAATTTAATAGTTGTGCTTTATTTACACTACACATAGCACAAAATTCTTCTACTTTCTCAAGAAAACTATGTAAACTTTGGTTAGAACCTGAAAATTTCAATCGTGTTCTGTTTATGTATGAAATTTTATAATTTAAGTTGGAATCAATCTGACTCGTAGAAAAAGTGAGGTTATCTCTAGCTATATTCATGTTAGGATAATTACTTTGACAAGTTGTTGGTAGTCTTTGACCATATAACCCTACATTATTAAAAGTTTGATTATTTAAATTCTGATTATTTCCCTGAGAACTTGGAAAACAGAAAGTACTACTAACTTGATAAGTAGGTTCCATGTTTGGATTCCTATTTAAAGTATTGCTACGATTGTGGTTAGGTAGTATTGACCAAAAGTCAGAGGTTAAGTTATTTGTAGTTGGGGGCTGTAATTGAGAATTGTTTACGCCCTCATTACTATATCGTATGTTAGGCATTGAAGTTACATTTCGATTTACAGGTGATACGTGACTATTAAAGTATGGACAAGAAACATTTCCGAAACGTACATTTCTATCTAGAGGCTCGTTAGTTTGTATATTATTTAGTAAAGGCATATTATTATAAACATTTTCGTTAGCTGTGTGAACGTTATTATTACTGACTAGATCCTGTTGTTCTAGTAAGTTTTCTACAGATACTCTATTATTTAAATTACTAGGACTATTTTGTGACTGAATATTTTCTGCACTTGAAATTTGAAGTGGCACATCTAAATTTATTAAAATTTCATTAGTACCTATGTTTTGAGATATTCTTTGTTCTAATTGATCAAATAATAACATAAGTTGAGTCACAAGTTCAGCTTGCAAATTAGCTACTTGTTGATTAGACATCGGAAAATGATTTATACGGTTATGTACATGTAATAATTTAGTTTTTATCTTTTTATAATCAGGATGTCGAACATCAGAATTAAATCTAGATATCATACCCTCTAATATACTAATTTTTTCTCTACATATTAATGTTTCCTCATTAACATCAATCTGCACGGTGGGGTAAGAGACTTGGTCCATTCTCTCGCGTTGAAAATGTCCTCTAAGAATTGATCTTTTTACAGTCATATTTCCATTAACGATAGCTCCTCTGATTCTCAGTTCATAGTCCAATTCATCTGAATGCTACTTGCATTCAGATGAATTTAATATTTACCTCCATATTGTATAACAATAATATTTTCGCTAAAACACAATTTCCAAATATTGATCAGTAAATATTAGACGATTAACTAAATCATTAGTAAATAAATGGAATTTTAAAAGTATTAGTATAAATAAGCTAATATTAAATGTTAAAAACAATAACTATTTACAACTTACTAAAGCTAAGAAGGTAAAAGCTAGCAAAACAGTAAAAGATAAAAGACAAATAGATAAATAGCAAAAGATAAAAGACAAAGATTAAGATAAACAACAAAAGATAAAGATAGGAGACAAACAGTGAAAGATAGATAAAGAGAATTTTCCTTGAACTCTACTCCTTTTAAGTAATCAAGCCCCGCGTTGAAAAGGCGCTACTTTGTGTGGCTAAGAAAAGATGAGTATAATCAAGGAGAAGTGAAGATAAAGATGAACAAAAGACAAAAGTTACATATATACAATGGTACTATATTACAAAAATATTATATTACAAGGAAATGTACTATCACAGCATCAACGATACTGTATAGCAAAGTATCACACAGAAATATATACAAAAGAAATTATATTACACAAACCGAAGTTCAAGATAAGCTTGAGACTTTTACGAGAGCCAAATTAAATATATTACAGAGAGATGACTCGTAAATTGTCTCAATTATGAAACAAAAGTATATTACAAGACAACAAAGTACTATATTACAAGTTACTATATTACAATGTGCACCACGGCAAGGAAAATCTGAGGCGTGTACGAGAACCAAAAATATATTACAAAAGATACGTCTCGTAACTTTCACCTCAACACTAAAATCTTATATTACAACAAAATTAAATAAACTTGAGATCTTTTACGAGAGACAAAATAACTATATTACAAAAGATAAGTCTCGTAAATTTATCTCAAAATTTATAAACATTAGACACTCTCATTACAACAAAAATTGAACCATGACTTACGATATCACTAACAAACGTGCATTATAGTACTACAACAAGATATTAATCATGAGGAATCACGACAAAAGCAACTACGAAACAATACTACGGCGAAGTATTTTTGCGACAACGAATTCAAGATGTAAGCAACTACGAATTAATATACAACAATGGATTTAATTATAACAACGGATTTAAAATGTAATCTAACCAAAAATATAATAGATTTAGCTTGAATCTAATATTTTAAATGTAGACACTTTTAACTCTTATAATTCAAGGATCATGTGAAAATAATCCCTTTTATTGGTAACAATTAAAAGTACTTATCTTTTATTTGGTTATCCTGATGGAGAGAACTTCCAGATACGGTCCTGTTCTCCGATGATCATGGACTTAAAAAAAAAATCCACATGTGGTTGTCTTAATCCCATTGTGAGGTTATGAAATCGTAGAAGATTGTCGCCACGACAAAATGAAGAAAATCTCTTCGCCCAGAATATTTTCGTATATTCCAATTCAAAAAGTAGTATAGTAAGGTCGACTTCATATAAAAATTTCTTGCTTAGTGGAAAATGTAGTAAGTCTTAAAACTTGAATGTATTAATCTTGCTTAAAGCAAATACTATAACGTTGATAGGCTTCTACGTTAAATGCATTAAACGGCACTCAATTTGATTATCAGAAAAACTTTATGAGAAAAACTCTATGAAAAAGTTACGTATATTTATAATTACGAGAAAGTTATAAGAAAACTTATAAGAAAAAACTTTTAAGAAAAACCTAAAACAATATTTCCAATGTTAGACGATATTTACCGGTATAATAATTAAAGCCTTACCTCATGTGATCGTCACGAGGTTTTTCAAATTCTATTATCCCCTTTACAGGTCAAACGAAATTATAAATACGTCTTATTAGTTCAATGGTTCAACAAGAAAGAGTTTCACACGGCGTTATTTAGTTGAAATACCATTGCTCTTGCGCGATCTAGTATTTGCGAACTTTAACTGCTGACAGATGACGTACGTTCATCATAGTCTAAGCAGTAAGGGACTCTATTAGTACTAAGGTTTCTGGGAATATATTTCCGATAACTTATAATTTTTCTAATAATTATTAACAGTGTAACAAAGGATGCTATCGAGTATTCCGCGTGTTACAGTATATTGGCCTGCTTTGTTGCAACAAGATAAAAATAGTCTACAAAAATTTCAAAATACGTGTATAAGATTTTGTTACAATCTTCGCAAATTTGATCATGTTACGGATACATTCAATGAGTCTAAGTGGTTAACACATAGTGAAAGATTTCAAGTTCATCTAGCATGCCTTATTTTTAAAATTATTTCTACCCAGATGCCCTCATATCTACAAAATAAGCTTATTAAAGGCAGTGATATTCATACTTGTCCCACACGCCATTGTCAGTTGTTTAGTGTACCCAAGCATAATTCTTCCCTATTTCAACGCTCATTTAGCTATAACGCCGCAAAAATCTTTAACGATTTGCCTGAAAAACTTAAAGAACTCACTTCTGTGATAAGCTTTAGAAAACAGATCAAAACCTATATACTTAGTAAAAGAAACTATGTTGTTTTATAAATTATGCGCACCGTTTTCTGCCTTGTAGAAGCCAACCTGATATTATATTAGTTTATTCGAAGAGATGGTTATATGGAAGAGCAACCCAGTTGAATATCGCCATCTTCTTTATTGTTTAACTGTAACATATTTTTTGAATGCAAAAATAAAGACATTTTATTATTATTATTATACGTCAATAAGAATTTCTGAATTTTTAAATACTAACTCAGTTCTCTCAACAAATTAGCATGGCTTTAGAGAGAATAGATCAACCATATCAGCTTTAGTAGGTTTTCTGGACTATATTTATGAAAATCTTGACAGAGGTCATGAGGTTATGGCATTGTTTATTGATCTTTCAAAGGCATTTGATTGTGTTAATCACTACATTTTCTTGGATACTATTGAAAAATATGGTATACGAGGGCAATGTAAAATGTTATTTTTTACATTACCCTGTCTGTACATATTTGAAATTCCCTAAATGCTAATCACAATTATCCTACACGGTATGGATCCAATTTGCAATACGATATACATAGAGTTGTGTCGAGTAAGTGCAAGACGCACACACTATAATCGTATATTAGTACGGATGGTGACTCCCCCCTCCCTCCAAGGAAATACAGCGGTCTAGGCATGTACATCAGCGCAGACGTAGGATCTATGTGGGAACATTGTACTAGATGTACCGTTCATTAAATGGTAGGTGAATAAGATTCAGACTTTTCTTACGAGAACAGATTCCGCAATTTTTTTAGGTTAGGAGCAGCTTGCCTCCTGACATTGGTGATTCGTCTTAATAGCGAAAACATGACATGACATGACATGTTAAATGACTAACCTTATCGTAAAATAAATCTGAAAAAATATATGAAAAAAATTCGTATTAGCGCCATTTTTATATGGCGGTTCGAGCAAGCAAAACTAATACAAATATACGCAAGGCTATTTCATTACTTATGAAAATTAGTTTGTAATTTGAGGTGTCCTCAATAATTTATTCAATTTTTAGTGCAAATGGCAATGTTTTAAGAAAAAGAAAATTTCGTACTGATTTTGTTACATAATACGATAGGAGCCAGTGTGCAGTTGCCTGGCACGTTTGTATCAGCTGCAGACATGATTAATCCTTTACCTTAGAAGATAGTAGAGAACAAAAGTGAGAGAATTTTTCTTAGTGGCAGAAACTTAATTTATAAATTTAATTAATTATTTAAAAAAGTCAGCTTGATATTTACTAGTCTCGGTTTAAAAGCAGACACCTCGCAGGTTGAACATGTCTGCATGTGAGCCTCCACTAACTGGCACGTACGCTTTAGACCTCCACTAACCAGGATGAATGCCAATTGATTTTTTTTGTAATTACTAAGTGATAATTAATCGATAACAAGAAAGTTTAGAATATCTGCATTTTGACCTCCACTAACCAGGATATATGCCACCATATTATTCATTAAGTGATAAGTAATTGAGAAAAAAATGTTCGCTTGGTGCAAATACTTGCACCAATTGTAAAAAACATTTCAAGTTATTTAGTTAAGTTTCCACCGCTAAAAAAAACTTCTTATATCACGTTCGTTGTCTGCCATGCCCAAGGAATAGGATTAGCTGATGCACAATTGATGTGTCGAGGCACCCAAAAAAGTTTCTAATTGACTTCTGAATGACATCCGAAATTAATAAACTAACAAATAATTACGGTAAAATTTGACACATAATATTTTGCAACAATTTGTTAATCTTATGATACATCTTATAATAATAGAAATGCCATAATAACAATTAAAATTGATCCGACTGTATTAGTATGTAACATTTCTTTATTGAGATTGTAAATAGTATGATAAAGTCATACGTTCATATATAATCTATTTTATAGCATTAAACCAAAGTTAAATAAGTATAGATTTTTTCTCGAATTACATTACGTAGTAATTTTGGTTTTGTATTTCCATTATTGTAAGTCCAGCTATGCATAACGAATGTATAGAAATATAAGATGATACTGTATGCACTAGCATTTTATTCTATGAAAATTTTTATATGAAAGTTATAAAATATGCATATTTTGTAGAAATTTAAACAAGAGAAACCCTGAATACATTATTAAATTAATCAAGTTTAAAAACAAGATACGGCCAAGGTGGTAAAACAGTAGGCAGGCCATTGACAGACTCTGGATGTTGGATTTAGAATCCAACATCCAGGCGGAACTGACAAAACATAGGGAAGACTCCTGAAACGGCATATTCGAGGCTCTGTCACTCCCTATTGCGTATCTATAAAGAACAATAATCCTATAATCATGACAGTGAGAAAGCTGAAATTCTAGCCAAACATTTACAGCTTACAAACACTGCAACGCCAAACGTCTTACCATTTCATAACGACGCGACGTGACGAACTTGACGTGGACAACTCCACACATATCTAACAACCCACCAAATAAATTACGCAATTAATAACAAATGCTAAACTTGTAAATACACTTAAAACTTTTCCCAACCAGACAGAAAGCTTCCCGCCCGGAGTACATCCCTAACATCCTTCTCAAAAACCTCCCATTCAAAATATATCTAATACACGCTATCAAAAAATTGCAGAAATTTCCGAAGAAGTGGAAAGTTCCTTTTGTAATTCCAACTTTAAAACCGCCCAGTAACCCGACTAGCTACCGCCCATATGTTTACTAAACACTCTCTACTTCTGGATATCAAAAAAACCTTACGACACACTCAGGCATAACAGATTAATACATAAGTTGGAAAAAATCTATGAATTGCCAGCTTACATAATATCTAGTAAAAAACTACATCCGTACCCGCTACATACAGTGAATAACACATACTCCACCCACCACCTATTGTCAGCCCCTGGGGCTATCCTTTCCTCCTGTTATATAACCTTTACACTGCAGATATCCCTACCTATCCTACAATATGCATAAAATATTTGAAAAAATTAGAATACTAAATGATTTTGAATCTTGCAATATTTTTAGCAACAGACAATTTGGATTCAGGAAAGGTAAAAATACATCAATGGCAGTACTAGAACTAGTCAATTTTATTAGTGAGGGCTTTGAAGACGGAAACTCCACACTGGCACTTTTTCTAGATTTAAGTAAGGCATTTGATTGTGTTTCCAAAGAGATTTTACTGAACAAGCTGGAGTTCTATGGTTTTAGAGGTGTAGCACTTGAACTAATAAATTCTTATCTAACTAACAGATATCAGTGTGTGTTCTGTAAGAATCAATTTAGCAACATGCTGCCAGTACAGCACGGTGTTCCGTAAGGTAGTGTATTAGGCCCATTACTATTTTTAATTTACATTAATGACTTACCTGACGTTATGTCAATTGATACTACTTTCGCGACACAGTTAAAAGATACTGGCAGTAACGTTGTCGATTCAGAAAATAACATTATAAATAGAGCCTCTGACTGGTTCAATGCAAACAAGTTATGCTTAAATACGAACAAAACAAACACATCACTTTTCTCTACGATTAGTAATACCTCTGACACTGTAACATTTTTAGGCCTAGCTTTGGACTGTAGGTTAACTTGGCATTCTCATATCAGTGTTTTAATTACGAAATTGTCAAAAAGAAAAGATGCTATTAGACAAATAAAAAACAAAGCGAACCTTGATGCTGCACTTATTGCATATCATGCACTATTTCACAGTGTTAAGACATATCGTTTGATTAACTGGGGTACATCCAACAAAATTCTAGACGTTTTTGTTCAAAAAAGAGCCATAAAAACCAAATAGTGTTAAGGAATTGCCGACTAGACAATTTAAAACCCAATTAAAACTGCACCTTTTGGCCAATGCTTACTATAAAATTACAGATTTAAACTTATAATTTTATATGTTATTGGCATATTGTTTTTTATGATATTGACTATACTATATATTGGTATATATGTGTATGTATGTATGTATTTATATAATTATTGTTTGCTAAATTCTTTTGTGTATTATGTATGTTGTTTACTTATACTTAATTACTTACATTTGCATTCTGTTTTTCATAAATTCTTGACTATATTAGGAGTATTTCCTAATGTTATAATTTTTAGTATTCTAACTGACATGTCAATACATTATGGTGCAATTAATTTTGACAAATAAATTATTATTATTACTATTATTATATACTGTATTATACGGATAATCTTTTCATGTACAAACGACTACTCAAAAGATACGGAGTATCATCTGCATAAGCTAATTTTCTTTTTCCTTAAATGGATAATTAACAATAGCAACAAACCGTAGACTATTACTTTTAACAGAAAATTTACAAACATACGAACTATCACAAAAGTAAAAATCGACGAACGTGCTGTTAAGGAACTCAACTTGGTTAATATCTAGGCGTAATCCTAGATAAAAGACTGAGTTTCACTCCTCATATTATGCAATCAATAAATCGCACTTATGCCACATTAAATACGCTTTACCCACTGGTAAATCACAGAAAAAAAAATTAACTACAGACAATAAACTTAACCTTTACAAAACGATATTCAGACCCATACTGACATACGCCTGGGCGTCATGGAATGTAATTTCTGACTGCCAATGGCAGATATGTTGTTAAAACCTGCAATGTCGAAGCTTAATAAGGAAGAAGCATTTATTATGGGAAACCCACTAAGTCCCCTAGTTGCCAAAATGTTTATGAATAATTTAGAAACTAATATCCACAGTAACCACCTACATAATAATCTTTTGTACTGGTACTGGTACAGATTTGTCATTAAACATGCTTTGCTTTACGAGGACCACGAGACAATTAACATTTCTTGAATCACATTAAATAACCTACATCCGAATATGAAATTTACTATTGAGAATTCAAAAAAACTATTAATTTTCTGGATATAACTATAACTAGAATAAACAACAAACATGATTTTTCGCTCTATCATAAAGCTCCGCATACAGACACAACAATACACAACAATACACAACAATTCGACACATCCTTTTCAGGACAAATTGGCAGCTTATCATAGAACAATATATCGATTGTTGAATGTTCCAATGTCGACAAGTAATTGCAACAAAGAATATAACACAATTAAACAAGTTACTGTCAATAACGGGTTTGACCTCCTGTCTTAATTGAAAATATTATAGCTAAAAAGAAGTTGAATAATGCCTTGGAATTAATATATCCAATAATCAAAAAGAAAGACGACTCAAAATTCAAAACGCTTACGTACTTAGGCTCCCCAACGGAAAATCTTTCGGCATATTTAAGAAAACATAATTTTAATATAGCTTGTAAGACAAATAGTTCTTTAGGAAAATAAATTAAAAATAATAAAGACAAAACTCAAAAAGGCTCAAAATCAGGAGTCTATCAGTTGACCTGCAGTTTTTGTCCTGGGATATATATTGGTCGAACAGGCAGGAATTTCAAGAAACGCCACTGTGAACACAAACATAGTTACATTAAGAAGAAAACTGACTCTACATATGCAAATCATTTATTAGAAGAAAAACAGAGTAAAGGATTGAGATTATCTTTATTGGAATGTTTATAAATTGATAAACATAAACGATTGGATAATTTGTTAAATGGTGAAACCGAGATAAATCATTCTCCATTACTTAGCACTGCTTGGAAATGATTTGCATAGATAGCACATAGTTTTTCTAAAATTCCAAAGCTGTTAATACAATATGTATCTTTAGGTATCCTTTAGTATTGTGCTAATTATTTTTATGAAATCCGTTAATATTATTCTTATGATGTATTTATATAGGTATTCGCCCTTTTTTGTCATGCTAATTGTTATGTATGTTAATATATTTCTTTATTGATTAACACCATCCATTTCTAGTTATCATAAAAACAGAGTTTTTTGTATATATAGTTTTAAGTAGTCAGTTATGTAGAGTCTTTGTATACGCTTAGTATTGAATACATAGTTGTTTATTACTTACTATTACGACTTTTTTATAGAGGCCCCTAAAAACATAATTAAGCAAATACCACACTGTAATACATGCATACCTAGTGTAGTTAAACAAACAAATTCGTTATTTTTAAAACCGTTTACTGTTGAAGAAATGTTAAATTTATTAACAACAAAATTTAAACCCAAAAAATCATCTGGCCCGGATGACATTCCTTGTTTTCTTATAAGGAAAGTGTTAGATTTCATCGTCGAACCACTAACATATCTTATTAATTTATCATTTGAGACAGGAACATTTCCCAATAGCTTAAAAATTGGAAAAGTTGTACCGATTTTTAAAAAGAATGATACGCAACTGTTAGATAATTATAGACCGGTAACTGTGCCCTATGGTATATCTAAAGTGATCGAATATTGCTATTTGTATAGATTATTGGATTACTTAGAGACTTTTCAAATTAAAACAAAAAATCAACATGGCTTTTCTAGCGGTAAGTCGACTAGTACGGCTATTCATTCTTTTTTAAACAAGATATTAGAATTTGTAGACGCGGGAGAGTGCCCTATTGGGATATTTTGTGATCTCAGCAGGGCATTCGACTGCGTCAATCATAATTTATTATTAACTAAACTGCATGATTATGGAATAAGGGGTCTTGCACTTAATTGGGTTACGACATTCTTGGAGGGTCGGAGACAATATGTAACACTAAAGTATAAGACACAAAACATCGTGTCCAGGGCTGATTCGGAATGTTTAAATTTAACCATGGGTGTTCCACAGGGATCTATATTAGGTCCTGTGCTTTTTCTTTTATATATGAATGATATTGATTCTTTGCCAGCAACTGCACACATTACTATGTACGCAGACGACATATCTATAATAATTTCCAACCCATTGGATAATGTTTTAGAGCATAATTGCAATAGTGTTTTAAATATTTTAAGCAGTTGGTTCTCCCATAACACTTTACATTTCAATGCCGAAAAGACCCATCTCACTAGATTTCACACCAGGCAAAAGAAATGCGATAATTTAAAAATTAACATAAATAATACACCTATTTCTAGCGGTGAGGAGAATATTAAGTTTTTAGGAGTATACCTAGATGAATCCCTGAATTGGAATTATCACTGCGAAGCTTTGATATCAAAAATTTCATCGATAGTTTATTTATTCCGAAATATTAGAGCGTATTTAAGTAGAGAACAGTTAATTAATTTGTACTATGCTCAAATTGATACACGTTTAAGGTATGGTGTTTGTTTCTGGGGGAATTCCACATTATCATCTAACGTATTTATTGCACAAAAACGCATTTTGCGATGTATTGCCGACGTACCGAGTGTTTATTCTTGTAAAAATATATTTAAAGATTTTAAAATTTTAACCTTACCTAGCCTGTATATTTTTGAAATATGTATATATGTTTTTAAGAATAAGAATAATTTTATTTTAAATAAAGATTGTCATAATGTTAATACAAGGCAAAAGAATAGGTTGCACGAACCTTGTGCCAGACTTAATATGACTAGTAAATCCCCAAGATTTATAGGACCTAAAATGTTTAACCGACTGCCAGATGAAATAAAATGTAGTAAGACCGAGCATTTCTTTAGGAAAAAGTTAAAATTATTTTTGTTGGACAAATGTTACTATTCTGTACTAGAATTTTTTGTCTCTTAGTTTGTAAGGACTATATGACCATTCCTATACAATATTCTGTATTGTCAAAAAGGAAAATAAACTATTATTATTATTATTATTATTATTATTACTAGTGTGTTTAATTCATATTAATTAACCACCCTAAGTTAATACAGAACATTTGGCGACGAGTTGTGTGTTCGAACTCAAGTGCTGTAGTAAAGTGCAAGTACAATTAATTTCTAAGTGCGGAAAATAATCCACGTGCAGAAAGTATCATATTGTATTTTTTGTTCTTCAAGTAGTATAATTGGGATTCAAAATAATGCCTGATCTGCCGGAAAGTGTGTTATGTCCTTTCTTTGACTAATTTAGAAAAATTTGATCAGAAAACTTCGAACTTTTTAGTGTTTAAAGAACGATTAGCACAATCTTTTATAGCGAATAATATTAAAGATGGCGTGCGTTAAAGAGCCATATTGTTATGTTCTTTAAATGAAGAAAGTTATATATTACTGAGAAATCTATGCACACCAGATTTACCGGAAACTAAATCTTATGAACAGTTACTTGAAATATTAACAGACTTCTTTTCCCCAGTAAAATCGTTATTTAACGAACGTTTAAAATTTTACACAGCTAAGAGAGACGTTAATGAAAGTGTGTCGGAGTGGTCTGCTAGAGTCAAAAGTTTAGCGGCAAAGTGCAATTTTGGCGTGGAGCTAGAAGTAGTTATGCGTGATGTTTTCACCATTGGTTTGGGAGAAAATTCAGTTCGAGATAGATGTTTCGAAGAAGATCCTACTTTGATAGCTACAACTATGACTAAAATGGTAAAAACAGCATTAGCTAAGGAAACTACGCTTGAAAATAGACATAATTCGGAAATTTATGTAAGTACGAATGTGAAAACGGAACCAGTAAATTTTAAGCGGCACCACAGAGGCAACGCTTCGCGGCCGCAGTCCAGTTGTTCATCGCAGCCAGCAGGAAACTTTACACGTTCCCAGAATACGGCTACACACAGTCTGGTAAATGGACGGAGTCATATGGTAAGGAACTAACCTGAGTTAATTGCAAGTGCAGTGTTTGTAACCACAAATCGAGTGATTGCTCATTTCGAAATTGTGTCATAAATGTGGAATAAAAGGCCATCTGGCAAATGTTTGTAAACGTGCAATATCACGTAATAATAATAATCAAAATTTTATGATAGAAAATAATTCTATAAATTAAGAAGAAACAATTTTTAGCTTACATTCTGTTGATATGGATAATAATGGCAATATTAAACCTAGTTATATTAAGTTGCTAGTAGAAAATATTCCTATAAATTTCGAGGCAGATTCTGGATTTGCACACGCTGCCATTTCAGAAAAACTGTATTTAAAATATTTTAAAAATAAATATCTTTTTGAAAATGATTTATCGCTTAAAGATTATATTGGTGTAACATTTGGATATTTGTTATTAAATGTAATTTATAAAAAAATTTGCTATAATTTAAAAGTTTATGTCATACAAAATGGAGGCCCTCCTCTCATAGGCAGAAATGGTTTAAGTACCTATATTAAATTTAGGAATTTGTAAAATTAATCGTATAGGAAAAAATGGAAATATAAGTGCTTCGGCCAATGTCAATCAATTAATTGAAAAATATAAAGAAATTTTTGATAATACTCAAGGTACCTACTTTTAATAAATACAAAATTAATTTAACACTTAAAGAGGGTGCAGTCCCAAAATTTTGCAAACCAAGAGCAGTTCCTTTCGCGTTAAAACAAAAAATTGAACACGAAATTGATAGATTGGTTCAAAATGAAGTTTTGGTACCTGTTGAATTTTCTGATTGGGCAACCCCTATTGTCCCAGTTTTAAAGCCTAGTGGAAATATTAGGATTTGTGGCGATTTCAAAATCACTTTAAATCCACAGTTGGAGGTTCAACAATATCTCTTGCCCAGAATAGAATATTTATTTAGTCTATTACATGTTGGTGATAAATTTTCAAAAATAGATTTATCAGAAGCATACCAGCAAGTTGTATTAACAGATGAATCGAGAAAACTTGTTACAATTTCAACACATGAAGGTATCTTTTCTTATACACGTTTACCCTACGGAATTACAAGTGCACCTAGCATTTTCCAAAATTTGGTCCCGCTTTTACATCAGTTGAATTTCAAAATTTTCTTGTTAACAGTGGCATTAAACATTTAACGGGTGCTCCGTATAACCCTGAAACAAATGGCCAGGCAGAGTGGTGTAAAAATCATGAAAAAAGCAATTTTGAAAGGTAGAAGTGATGGTATCACAGATGTAAATTTAATAATTAATAGATTTTTATTTCAATATCGAAACACTCCGCATGCACCTACAGGCGAAAAACCTTCAAAGCTATTAATAGGCCTACGATTTATTGTTACCTTCGACAGAGAAAGTGGTTTTGGAAAAACAAAAATTTAATGGAGCAAATGTTTCTTAATATGCCCGGAGTTGTATGCTGTTTGGACGATATTCTCGTCACAGGGAAAAATGATCAGGAGCATATGGTGCATCTTGAAAATGTTCTTTCAAAGTTAAAAGAATGTGGGTTAAAAGTAAAAAGAGAAAAGTGCTCATTTCTTCAAGATTCAGTACAATAATTAGATCATAAAATTGACAAAAATGGTCTTCATACCACAGATGAAAGAATTCTTGCAATAAAAATGTTCCAAATCCGAAAACTGTTACAGAATTAAAATCTTTTTTAGGAATGGCAAACTTTTACTGTAAGTTTATTCCAAATGCATCGACTATATTAAAACCTCTTTATAATTTACTTAAAAAAGATATACCCTGGTTTTGGTCTATAGAATGTCAACATAGTTTTAAAAAAATTAAAGAAATTTTAATGTCTTCTGCAGTGCTCACACATTTCGATCCCGATCGAGTAGTAAAGTTAACCGTAGACGCATCACAATTTGCAGCAGGGGCTGTTATAAGGATAATACAGAAAGGCCAAGACCATTTGCATCACGTTTATTCAATTCTGTAGAGCTAAAATATAGCCAGATTGATAAAGAGGCATGCACAATAATATTTGGCGTAAAAAAAAATTTCAGTACTTATACGGAAGAAAATTTTTATTATATTCTGATCACAGACCTCTTTTGTCTATTTTTGGTTCGAAAAAAGGAATACCAGTATTCGCAGCTAACAGACTTCAACGTTGGGCTCATATTTTGTCTGCGTTTGATTATGGAATTCATTATGTCAGCTCTAATAAAAATAATGCAGATTTTTTATCAAGGTTACCTATTTCTGACAATTTTATTGATAATAATATGAGCAGTAAAACCAGTTATTTACATTACAATGTTCAAGTTGATAATATTTCATATTTGCGTTTTTCAAATGAGTCAAATTTTTCTCTAAAATTTCAAGAAATTAAACAAGAAACTTCTAAAGATAAAATTTTAAGTAAAATATTTTTGTATGGTCGTAATGGTTGGCCTAGTAAATGTCCATCATCGGATTTAACTCCATATTTTTATAGAAAAAATGAAATAACAATTGAACAAGACTGCATAATGTGGAGTTATCGGGTGATCATCCCCCAAAAATTTAGAAAAAGTATTTTGGATGAATTGCATTCTGCACACATGGGAATAACCAAAATGAAGTCCCTAGCCAGATCATATGTTTGGTGGCCTTTAGTAGACAAGCAAATTGAGTAAATATCTCAAAATTGTAGTACCTGTGCTAAGTTTGCAAGTAAGCCCCCAAAATCTTCCCTAGTAGTGTGGGTATGGCCGAAGGAAGTATGGACACGCATTCATGCTGATTTTTTTGGTCCATGTTTAGGTAAATATTTTTTTATTGTTGAAGACGCTATCTCAAAATGGCTTGAATGTTTTGAAGTTAATAACATTACAACAAATACAACAATTAAAATATTACGAGGTCTTTTCGCCAGATACGGACTACCCAAGGAATTGTGCACTGATAATGGTCCCGCTTTTACGTCAGTTGAATTTCAAAATTTTCTTGTTAACAGTGGCATTAAACATTTAACGGGTGCACCGTATAACCCTGAAACAAATGGCCAGGCAGAGAGTGGTGTAAAAATCATGAAGAAAGCAATTTTGAAAGGTAGAAGTGATGGTATCACAGATGTAAATTTAATAATTAATAGATTTTTATTTCAATATCGAAACACTCCGCATACAACTACAGGCGAAAAATCTTCAAAGCTATTAATAGGCAGAAGCCTACGTACAAAATTCGACAGAGAAAGTGGTTTTGGAAAAACAAAAGTCACAAGAAAAATATTACAGAGGTAAAAAGGGTGTAAAGTTTGATATTGATGATTATGTATGGGTACGAGATTACAGGTCAAATACGCCAAATTGGTGTGAAGGTAAAATTAAGAAAGTCATAGGCCGCAGGACTTATATAGTATCCATAGATAGTGAAAATAATTGAAAAAGGCACGTAAATCAATTGAGGAAAAATAATAAAATTATGTGAAATAAAAACCATGTTCCAATTATCTCACAACCGGATGTAAATATTTGCAATGTACCTGAAATAAATCCCATGTCAAATGAAGTGAATAGTGATAGTGAAAATTCTGTGGAAACAATGACAGCAAGTACGTCTACTGAGAATAATAATAGTAATGATAATACCCCGGAATCGAATAGTGATAATAATAATAGTCATGATAGGATTTTAAGGAGACGTAGTAAAATTTTGCCGCCTGAGAGATATCAGTCTAATTTGTAATTTTTGTTCATAAATTTAGGCGGGAGGTATTATGTATGTTAATACATTTCTTTATTGATTAACACCATCCATTTCTAGTTATCATAAAAACAGAGTTTTTTGTATATATAGTTTTAAGTAGTCAGTCATGTAGAGTCTTTGTATACGCTTAGTATTGAATACATATTTGTTTATTACTAGTGTGTTTAATTCATATTAATTAACCACTCTAAGTTAATACAGAACATTTTAATTACTTTTTATTGTCAAATATTCAGTATTTGAGGAGACAGTTTATAGATTATAAGTTAGTTATCAACTCACCATCTGATGAAGCCTATGTTAGGCGAAACGATCATCATGGTAAATAATAAACTATTGTGAAAATCTAAATAACATTGTGTCAGTTAAATTTAAGTTTACTTGATTATTTGATTTGAGACAAATTAATTTCGCAGATTCGTTTTTTGTTTTCTCTGACTCATTAGTTAGTGAAGTGACGGATAACATAAGTTGGTAGGAAATCGATTAAACCTAAATGAATATGCCTAAAAACTTTTTTGATGGCTTTTATTATGAAAAACTATTTTGAAAGTGTTATAACCAGAGGACGGGAATTTTATCTCGATGCCAGAGACGGCTCTCATACAGACGTAATATTATAATGCAAACATTTACTGAAACAACCAGAAAAACGACAAGGTGGTGAAATATATATATATATTTTTTTTATGTTTATTAGCAGTAGGTATATTCTACTTGTGCGTATTGTACACGTGCAAGGTATCATTCTTTATTTTATATTTTTATAGTTTACATTAGTTCTGTCTCTCTTTCTCTCACTATTTTCTCTTCTCTCTCTCTCTCTCTCTCTCTTATTTATATCGCTGATCTGTGTTTACGTGTTCACTATCCGTACCTGTTGATTAAAAACTCATATAGGTTTTACTGTTAGCTGCATTATTTATCTAAAATCATATAATTACGCTTTGTTTTTGTTAGTTGACATATTTTTCGTACGAATTATATGAACCTGAACGTTGCACACATAAATGTGAAATCTCTTACTGCAAATTTTAATCAGTTTCAAGATTGCATTTTAAATTCAAACTATCATGTGATCGGGGTCACTGAGACTTGGTTACATCCAGGTATTGGCAGCAATGTTGTAAGTATGAATGACAATGTTCTTGTCAGGCGAGACCGACTTGTTCGAGGAGGTGGTGTAGGTCTGTATTTAAAGAACACTTTAAATTATACTATTTTATTAAGTGAAACCCGCGATTATATAGAGATTATTATAATCAAAATGTTAATAGAAAATCAGGCACTTGTTATCGCTAATGTATATAGGCCACCAAATTCCGATTATGATTCCTTTCTAAACTATTTCGAGGACACTTTTTCCAATATTTTTGCAAATTATGACAATGAAGTGTGTTTAGGTGATTTTAATATTAATATGCTTGCTAACTACTCTGCGCAATTTAAAAATATATATCAAACTTTCAATTTGGTGCAAGTAACCAACGAACCCACGCGAATAACTGATACAACCATGTCATTGCTAGATTTAATTCTGGTAAATTTTGAAAGTGTTTGTGACGTTGGGGTAGTCGATGCACAAATATCCGATCACTTCTTAGTTCACCGCACTATAACGTTTAATGTTATGGAAGAACCGGAGAGAATATTTAATTACAGAGCTTTAAAGCATATAAATTTTGAACATTTTCAAATGGATTTAGAAAACATACCTTGGAATGATATTTTCTAAATGAATAATATTGACGATAAAATTGAATTTGTTACTGATAATATTTTGCAGTTATTCAATACGCATGCACCTATCAAATCTATAAAATGCTCCAAAAGAAAATATGCTCCGTGGTTAACAGATAACATTAAATTTATGCAGAAACTACGTGATAAAGCCTTGGCAAAATTCAAACAAACAGGGCAAAATGGCCACTGGGTGTACTATAAACAACTTAGAAATGTAACTAATGCAGCTATTAAGGCTGAAAAGAAGGCTTATTTAAGATATAAATTTAATAATTGTAATATTAAAGAGAAATGGGGTGATTTAAAAAAAATAAATATTGCTAAAAATCAAAAGGCTAATATACCTGAACAGTTAAGTAATGTGGACACTATTCATGATTTTTTTATCAATTCCTCTAATAATAATGATAGACCTAAAGACGAGTTAATACATTTTTATAATACCAATGTTAAAGAAGGCATAGATGGTTTATTTTCTTTAAAACTTATTTCTGATATAGATGTAATTAAAATCATTCAAAACATAAAATCTAAAGCTTATGGATATGATAAATTAAATATGACTTTAATACATTTATGCTGTCCTTATATAGTTCCATTCTTAACTCACATATATAATGTATGTATAAATACACACTACTTTCCTAAAGCTTGGAAAATAGCTTTAATATTTCCTTTACCTAAAATCAGTCAACCTAGCCAATTGAGTCATTCAGGTCCCCAAGGTCCATTAGTGTTTTACCTGTCTTATCAAAGATTTTTGAAAAAATTGAAAGAATTGCAAATTAGAGAATTTGTGAATCTCAACAATGTTCTACCATTAAAGCAGTCGGGATTTAGATCTGGATTCTCTTGTGCTACGGCTCTTGCAGACGTAACTGATGACATAATTGGAGCTACTGACAATAACAAAATAAGTGTATTAATATTATTAGATTATACAAAAGCTTTTGATATGATAAATCACCAATTACTTTTTTCAATTCTACACTTTTGTGGCTTTGAACGAAATTCCTCCAGTCTAATTTTGTCATTCTTGTCGGATAGAATTCAACAAACAGTACTTAATAATAATATTTCACAACTACTAACGGTAGTTTCTGGTGTACCACAAGGAAGTATACTTGGACCGTTATTGTTTACAATTTTTACATCGAATTTTCAAACATCCTTGCAACACTGCAATTACCATTTATATGCTGATGATACACAGCTTTATTGTTCATTTCATGTTGAAGATCTACAGGAATATAGGAATTTAATTAACAGCGATATAAAGAATTTGGTGTCAGTTTCTACTGATCATCTACTTAAAATTAACCCTAGTAAATCATCTGCTATAATATTTTGCAATGACAATGCTCGTGAATTTGTGTCGAGAGAAATTAATATACAGATTGGAAATGATACAATTGCCTTCAATAACAGCTCTAAAAGTCTTGGTCTTATTATTGATTATAAATTGAGATTTAAACAGCATATTACGAGTAAATTAAGATCAGCATACGCTGCACTAAAAATGATATATTCGCAGAGACGATTTTTAAGCATGGAAGTAAAAAAAATGTTATGTGATTCTCTAGTTTTGTCCCATTTTAACCATTGCGATGTGGTTTATGGCCCCTGTATTGACAGCATCGAGACCCGGCGCATACAAAAAGTACAAAATGCTCGTCTTCGCTTAATTTTTGGAATTCAACGCCGTCAAAGAATATCTCGTAAATTGAAAACTGCAGGATGGCTGAATATGTACAATCGCCGCAAACTTCACATGGCTTGTTTTTTTCATAAAATTTTAAAGTTTACATCGCCACCTTATCTCCTCAACAAGCTCTTTTTTAGAAATGATATTCATAACATTAATATTAGACGAAGAAATATTCTCACCATACCACAACACCGTAAGGAAATATTCAAAAGGTCATCATTCTCTTATAACATTGCTACTTCTATAAATACGCTACCCTTTAATGGACTCACCCTTTCGTGTGTAAGTTTTAAAAAAACATTTAAAAAATATTTAATGCGAAATCAGTAATAATAAAATCTTACCTTTTCCCGTAATTTCTCTGTTTTTAAACTTTGTTCCTTCTTTAATTTTCTTTGTTTCATTTTTTTTCTAATTTCTTTTCTTTCTCATCCTCTCAAATCCTACTCTCCTCCCTCCTTCAGCTCTAGTTTGCCTCTTTTTCATTCTACTTTGATGTATTTTTATCTTTTTATGATTGTTTCGATATGAGTACCTATATTTATTTAATTTATCTACCTCTGATATTATTTATAGGTAATAGTGGAAGAACAGTTTACTGACTTGTCAGTAAACTGAACTACTCGCCTTTTATTTACCTGTTGTGTAAACATGTATAATTTACTATTGTTAAATTTGTCAAATTGGGTAAATAATAAATGCTTTATTATTATTATTATTATTATATTTATTATTGAGTGTCATTGAATTTTGGCTAATAAATTTAACTTAAAAGCGGTTATTGTTCTTACAAAAACATGTTACACATATCTAGCAAATAAGAAGATAATTTTGAATCAAACACACACTTTCCCGTTCTGTATAATGTGTGGTGTGTTTAATTTCATAATAATTAAATATGAAAACCCAATTAACTGCTGGCAACATAAAACATTTTTCCCAATAAAATAAACCATTTTTATATCGTAGTAAATCATACATAACAAAGTTAAGGATTAATGGCATAAAACTGCCTTGTACCGTGTGCATCACGTGATACAGTGAATTTTATTTCATTTTAAAATGTTAATACGTATAACCTAATTTTATTGGAAATCCACTACATTCATGAAACGTACTGACAATTACCAAAAAAACAGTTCATTCTTTATATTTACAGCGTTAATGTCATTCGAGCCCTAACCGAGTGACCACATTAAATTCTACTGTACGGAGGTACATTTATGTTTTTCACATGCGGTTTTACCTCTTTTAATTATACGACCATATGTACATACATTAAACCTTTAGTTTATCTCAGTTTAAGATTCAGGGATTCTAAAGATAGGAAACGTGTGTACTTGTTTTTGATTGGTACATTTGCAAGCCAAGTTAAAGCATGGAAAATTAGTATATCAGAACAGATATAGTGTATTTTATTATTTTTGCAATAAAATAAGAACATTTATGCTGTAATTTAAATCAAATAAATTCAATGCATTTATAATATCGCCAAATACGAGATAAAAGTGATTTTAAACCGTTAATTTTTATTTTGTGTACCAATGGCCTTGAGACGGACTCGATGGGGATTCCACTTACTTGGGAAACCCCATATGTCTGTGTAAACTGTTCTACGCTCATAACGTAAACAACTGCAATCTAATCTGAGATATACTTTAATGTGAAATTATACAGAATAGGCGTTATACAAAAGTGTCCAGTGCTTCTCAGGCTGCAATAGACTTGTGGATTTGCGATTTCCCAGAACTGCAATTTGATAGAACATATTTTTATTGTAGTAGTTGCAACAAAACAATGTCTTGGATAAATGTCAATAGACATATTTCCTCACAAAAGCATATTGGTGCTAGTGGGTCTACTGATAGTGACAGTCAACGTAGTTTTAATTTAGATTTCGTGGGAAGTGATAGTGGTATCTAACATACCGTGGTCGAAACTAGATGATGGTAGTTCAATGTTACTTCCCCCAATCCCTCATCGTCGAATGTGTTTATAATAAACTGATCATATTAACTTTGGATATTACGGAATTCCCCAAAGAAAAAGCACAAGCTAAGATAAATTCATCATACTTGCATAAATATCTTTCCGCGCCGGCAGAGCCAACCCTGACTTTTACGTCACAGAGACAAAATTCCCGATCTCTGGTTATAACTCAAACAATAATCACACTAAGGCTTTTCAAAGTTCGAAGCTTCAACTTTTGCAAAAGCTCTTGTGTCAATTTCGTTGAGTTGCGGTTTATCGTGCTTGAAAGAGTCAAGTTATTGGTGCCATTTTAAGTCCAATAAGAAAAACCACAAAAACCACAAACGCGTTGTTAAGATAAATACTATTGTATCCTAACGCCATCAGTAATCTTTTTTCGATATCTAGACTGAAAAATATTCAGATTACAAATTTATTGTTCTTGGCTATTTTTAGAAAAAAAATATGTATGTAAGAGAATCCATGTTTGATTTTTTAACTGTAACGGCATACATAGAGAAGCTATATTGATTTTTTGTATGCCTTAAAAAATGTTCTTTTTTTACAATAATTATACAGGGCGTCCCAGAATTGAGTTCCCGGACGGGAACCTGTGATTCCTGAGATCATTTTGGGCCCGTATAACCCAACTTACCTTAGTCCAAAAATGCATCGCTGAGGAAGTGCCATCCTCTTAAAGTAAGACAGAGAAAAACATTTTTTTCCAAAAATTTCCGTTATTCTGAAGATAATTTTCAAACTTTGGTCGGAGCTATATCTCTATAAGTAGTCTATGTAAACTTGACAACAACCAAATATTTTTCGTTTTTCTATCATAATAATTAATATTTAATTGTCTATTATTGTCTTTTAGTCGCCTTGTAAAATTACGGAATACTTGAATATTTTTGCAGAGCATTGGAATGGCTGTAAAAGGCACTCTTATAATTTTTTGTAATATAAATCAAAATACAAGCAATTATCGTTTTTTCTCCATTTGTATTTAACATGTGTTTACAATTCTAGAATAAAATGTTGTAATAACAAAAAATTAGTTTGTTCTAAAAAAATACATTAATAAGAAATGAATGACGTTCACCTGTTTCGGTACACAAATTAATACTTTTAAAATTTTGTGTAATATCAACGAAAAATCAAGAATTTTCATTTTTTCTCTCTAGGTCATAGGTGCTTGTGAAACAGGAAACCTGTCGCGATTAAGAAACAAAAAATATTTAGTTGTTATCAAGCTTACATAGAGTACTTAAAGAGATACAGGTCCCATGAAAACTTGAAAATTTTATCTCTAATATAACGAAAATTATTGGAAAAAATATTTTCTCTCTCACTTTAAGACACTGTACTTCCTCAGGGATGCATTTCTGGACTAAGGTAAGTTGTACGGACCCAGTTGTACGGTCCCAATATGAACTTAGGAAGCATAGCTTCCCGTCCGGGAATTCAATTCTGGGACACCCTGTATAATTTAGTTTTTTTCCATAATACTTATTAGACGATGTAATTATAATAACGAAACGTGGATTATTCCATAAACTTTATTTTATAATAGAAATTTGTAATATATTGTTCGCTTAAAGATGATTATTTCTAATAACTTCGGATAAAAACACGTTTCAATTATTTTAATTTTTTACATTACAAGTTATCTGTAAGGAAAATAGTTCATTTGATTTAACGACGATGTTTATTATAATCCCGATAATACGTTACACATGCCAGGGATTTTGGCACACAACAGTCAGTGGAAGAATTGACGAGACCAAAACATAGTCCAATTTACTGCAACTGTTAGGGACCCCACCATTCAGCATATGAATTATATCCTGTTAGATTTAGATTGAGATATCAGGGTATCATTTTCCTTTAATCTGTGAGAAGGTAGTACCTGGAGTTGTATAAATTGTCTGTATGATAACACAGCCACACAAAAAAAAATGTTCGCTTCCACCAACGAAACCTAGTACACCCTAGGTTTTTGGGGTCGCTGAATCCGAATCCGAGGACGGCTTGTTGGTATCAGGTCGCGTTAAGGTCATTTCATGGTCAAATCATTAGATTGCGACAAAAAAAATTGTGCATAGGTTTTTGAGGTCGCTGAATCCAAACCCACGTCGAATTGTCCGTATCAGGTCGCGTTAAGGTCATTTCAAGGTCAAATCGTTGGATTTCGACAGAAAAATTTGTATATAGGTTTCTGAGTTCGCTAAATCCAAATCCGAGGTCGGTTTGTCGGTATCGGGTCGCATTAACGTTATTTCAAGGTCGAATGGTGGAAAAACTGACAAAAACATTCACCTGTTATTTCACGCATAAGCAGAGGATGTATAAGATGTATAACATGTATACGATCGCGTAAAAAGCTAGATTTGTGATATATAAATATTGATTTGTACCTCGACAAGCTGCTGAGCGGATCATTCCACACATTCTCTTTCGGGACAGTTGTCACCGACATCGCATTTGACGAGGCAGCAGGTAGACCAATTTGCCGAAAAAATGTTTTACAGTAGATTTATTCTTATTTATTACATCATTCATTTATAAAATTTAAAGATGCATAAGGAACGACTTAAACATTTTTAAAAATGCTTAATGAAATCAAAATGCACTTTAAAAAGTTTACAAAGGAACGATGTCATAAATAGGAGTAGATCTACCGTAAATATATTTTTATCTTGAAAGTGGTCTGATAATAGGTGGTGCTTGTCCTAAGATATATATTGGATAAACAGGAAGAAATTTTGGTAAACGGTTATCAGAACATAAAAGAAGTTACATCAGTAATAAAACAGACTCAACTTATGCTAACCACCTAATAGAAGTAGGTCACGTGTTCAACGAAGAGTTTAAAAAATTTTACACACCGAGAAAAAAGGGTTAAAACTCGATTTACATTAGTGGATTTGTTTTTGCTACAACACTCAGGCCTCAAGGCCCATTGTGCTCGTAGGGATCTACAGTTTTCCGTGGACTCCAAACCACGGTCATCGGCTATCGACTTTGACGCACCCCCGGCCATCTCACCGCCTCTCTGGTGGGCCAATAGCCCTTGGGGTCTTCTCTGCAGGGAAGACAGTTGCCCTGTGCCATCGGCGCCGCCTTACTAAGCGACTGAACAGCCCGGAACTGTCTCAGTCGATAGCCTACCGACTAATAGACGGATACATATTCACGCACGAACGAAAAAATATTTAGAAAATTTTTTTTATTGGCTTTGATATTGGTTTTTCCGAAAAAATAATTTTTTTATTCATTTTGGCTGTTTATATTTGACCACTGTTGAGGCTTCTTTGTTTTAGCACTGATGGGTTAGATAATTTGGAAAAAAATTTCCTACCTTATTTCGGCGAGCTCTCTGAAGTTCTCTAGGGGCAGTCGTTGTCGACTGGAGGGATGATCAGCCCCTCCTGGAATAATTCTGGACACTTCACTTCTGGTCTCCTGCTACCTTTTTTCAGAAATTCGCCTCTGTCTTCCTTGTTTCGGCTTGGTTAGGGTTGATATGTCTCAGGACGACCAGGGTCGGCCTGAGGGATGAATTTAGATAAGGGTGAACTACCCTTAATTTTGCTCAGCTAGTCGAGTCGGCTTTCCGTTCGTGGCGAATAAAAGAGGTTTCTTTTGTAGAGTTTTTGAAATAAAAAACACTTATTTGTTTAACGAATTCGGTTTACGAATAGATTTATTTAGATTTGTTACAAAGTCGGTTTTGCACAGCCTTTTTTGTAGAACACAATTTGTTTATTAAACTAATGACAAGGGTTTAGTTAAACACACAACACGAGAAATTTCAGTAAGCCGTATTTATTACTGATTATTTAATACTGGTCGCGGATATGCACTGTCGATGGGGTTTGTTTTCCGAAAATAGTTTTCATTTGTCGCGGAGTTCTGCCTTACTTCGGGGGTCGGTCGCCGTGCACTGTTAACTACTTTTTCACTGGTTACGCGATGATAACTGTTACTGTACTGACTGCTGACTGTCGAGGAACGGCGCGGCCGAGTTTTTATATGAAATTTTAACAAGGGTGCATTGAGCTTCTTTGTTTCTTTGACGATGAATAGTCCTTTGAGAAATCTATTTTTCCCGCGTCAGTAGTCGATTTATGGATATCGATTTATTACTTTTTTTGAATGCGACAAAGGGTAGTCGGCACGTGGCTTTCAAAAAATATGTTTTTTCGAAGATGTCAGTAATTAATTTATAAGATTTATTGAGGGCGGCGGTGAATGTTTCTTTGTTACACAAAGGGTTGTCAAAAATATGAATAGATACTTCTTGTAAAATCGAGACATTGATGGTCACAGGGGCCGACAATTCTGCGGGCTTATTCTTGTACGAGGTGGTGCAATATTATTATGAATAACGTATTAGATCTGATTGTTCTTTGTCTGCACGCGCGACTGTGGTTTCGAGGGGTAATTAATAATAGAATAGATTGACGCGCTAAGACAGGCATGAAAAATAATTTTAATTTGTCCCGGGGGCTTCGTCTTAGCATATGATGTCCGAAAAAATACTAGTTGTGTTTTTATTTAACTTTTGGTTTTGGCGATCGAGAGAGTTCGTGATTGCGCTTTTTTGGGCATAAAAAATGTTTGAAAATTCCTTCAAAAAATTTGCTTCTACAATATACACTGGTTCACCCATCCAAATGCTGGCCTCGGCCAGCGTGCCTTAACATCGCTGATCGAGTGTCGGAAATTAAACCGGTTACCTTACCTCGTCTCGACTTACTAGAATCTCTAGAAATAAATAAACTAAAGTCGTCTGATATTTCATTAAATGACCAAATTGAAACAAACTCATCTCCCTTACTAAATTATTTACTTAGACTATTAAAATTAGATTCAATAAATTACCTAGAAATATATGTACCTTTCCATTTAGTAATTAAAACTATATTGTACTTTTCCGCTTAGCAATTAAGATTAGGATTAGATCGAAATTGTATAAAACCATATAGTTTGTGCATTGTAAAATTAGTATACCAGTACTCAACATCCGAAGAAGCCACTGTGTGGCGAAACAATTGTCATGTTGACAAAAAATAAAGTGAAAATCAAAAAGTAATATAGTTTTCTTCCCTATTATAAAAGGTATTGCTGAAGCTACGAGAATAGCTGTATATTGAAATCAGGCACTTTGTCCAAATAAGTTCGTCCAAATGTCTAGAAAAGCAAAATGTTTCAGGCAGGCAAAATAATAAATTTTTTTGTAGCATATGAGAATAAAGTGGACATTGGGACTACAACACCCTCGATTACAAGATATGAACACGCTCGACCAAGTGCATAGCTCATAAAATTAAATATGTTTGATTTGAAAAATAGACCAAGTTCACAACGTGAGAGTAACTTAAAGATCTAGTAAGAGAGTTGGAAAAATTGCGAAATAACAGGTTTTCCACCATTCGACCTTGAAATGACCTTAATGCGACCTGATACCGTCAAGCTGACCTCGGATTTGGATTCGGCGACCTCAAGAACCTATATACATTTTTTTTTCAAATTCTTCTGACGAAATCTAACGATTTGACCTTGAAATTACCTTAACGCGACTTGATACCGACAAACCGACCTCGGATTCAGATTCAGCGACCCCAAAAACCTAGAGTGTACTAGGTTTCGTTGGTGGAAGCGAAATTTTTATTTTTTTTTGTGTGTCTGTGTAATAGGGTGGACCTTATTTTCAAACCTTGTTTTTTTTTTACGCCGCCCTCTAGATTTTTTCCATTTTGTGAAAAATTGTCCTCTGTCAAATTTCAGATCAATTGGAAGACGAAAAGACGTGGCACATCGAATTTGAAATTTCGAATTTTAGTAATTTTCCGCTAACTGAAGAAGCAACTTAATTCTCATATTTATGGTTGATATTTTTAATAATTCATTAATTAATAGTAAAGTTTATCTATAAGAACAATCATTGTCATGATATTTTTTCAATTTTATTACCTACTATATTGGTTCGATAAAGAATAACAACAGCCAATGTAGGCGAGCCTACTTGTTAGGAGTTGAGAACCATTAAATTTAAATTCTGAGAAGAGACCTACTAGGAACCAGAAAACGATAATTACTTGGGTTCTAGAGTTTATTTACACATGACGTCACTACAGGGCGTGGCGCAAGAAGTAGTACAGTTAAAATCATCCTTAAGTTCAGAGCAGTCGGAGGAATCTATAAATGAAAAGAAATGAGTAACACGGCATCTCTCGAAAATCTGGGGGATGTCACAGAAATGCTTCAGTTTGCGTTGTGAAGTCTGCAGCAGGACAAGCAGCCTAGTGAAGATTATCGCGAATTTCTCGAACTTATAATTTGTTTTCTCGGTGGAAGTCCTCCCCGAGGGATCGCTTTTCGAGTTCCAGGAGCCTTCCACCACGCTAGGTGGATGGCCAAGGCACTTTATTGTTTGAAAATGTTTCTTCTTCGAGAAGAGTTCGTTATGGAAACCGCAGAAGAAAAGGGAATACGTGATATATGCATTTTTCTCGCACAATTACACTTTCAAGCTTGGTTTCACGCACCTGTTGCTGCAGAAGCTTCTCGCCAAGATTTGCAATTTTTGCAAAACCCAAAGACATAAGTAGTGTCGCATTAAATAAGTTTTGCAATCACCTGTAGTATTTAGCGCCAGAGGCAGCGCCGTTGGCATTTCTCGATAAAAACCTTTCAACGGACACTAAAAAGCTGATGGTACAAGCTTTAAGACTTAACGAGAGCTCTGACGAATCTAGAAAAAAAGTGGCAATTCTCCCTAAGGAAATCAGCCAGTGGGCCAGGAAATCGATCAGTTGATCTATAAAGATTCACGAAAATTCTTCGAGAGATTTTCGATATCAACAGACTTTTTGGATAAGGATCCATTAGAATGGGAGATGACGATGGCTATAAAAAAGGATTGGAAATCGTCAAAGGACTCAAAGTTGTAAACGATTCAGTAGAGAGAGAAGTTAAACTTATGCAAGATTACAATGATATTTTGTCAACAAAAGAAGACGACAAACAGTTCATCCTACAAGTTGTTTCGGAGTATCGACGTCAGTATACAGATGTGAAAAAGTCTATGTTGATGAAAAATTGATTTTCATTCTGTTCGTACAAGTATGTTCATTTTTTCTTTACGTATTTAATATACTTATTTCTTTTATACTATACTTATTTAATATTTCTGTTTCCTAATGAATGTTCTGTATCTGTACTATTCTGTATTATTATATTTTTACAACATAAGCGAATTGATTTCTTTTAATAGAATATTTCATGTTAGGTCTAATCCTTAAGATTTTAATAAATAAATTTTAATTACTATTGTCTTTATTAATGAAAAAACAAAATATATTCTGTGTCTTATATGACAAGAGGTAGTACCTAAACAGAATACTTGACTAAATTGTAATACTTGGTTGGATTTTATAGGAATTATTTTCTCAATAAGTGGAACACATTTACGGGGCGGCGTGAAAAAAAAAATCGTTTTCATTTTTTTCATGTATAGTTAAGTTCCACCCTACTGTGTAATCATTATAATATTATATAATAGAATAATAATTTTATACCAGCAGATTTAATTATTTTTAAATAATATCCACATCATATTCACAGTAACTTTTCACAACAAATTAATCCAATATGTACTTTTCGGATTTAAAAAACACGCAACTTTTTAACAGAAGTATTTTGTAGGCATCTACCCACTGAGGATTGCAAATCCTATTTGGGAGATATCATCAGTCGAAGTACAAATTTCTATTATTCTACGAATTAATTTTCACGACGGACTCAAAGTATCAATACACTATTTTTATTTGCCACTGACCACAGCACTTTCAATTATTACTTGTTTAAACCGGCTGAAAATTATTTCCGTAGTGTGGTCAATAAACGCTTTTTGCTTGACTTGTACTATCGGATGATTATTTAATGAAATTCTATAGAATATGTTTTTTTTTTTAATATTGTATTTGTATGCCGTTGGGAGAACTGAAGGAAGCTACTTTGGAAAGTGTAATAGATTCTGGTGATGAAGACGAGATCTGTGTTATCAATGAAGAAACATGACCTGATTTATTTGTGGCTACTAAATTTTTGAGATATAGGAAAAACAAAGCTGTTCAGATAAATAATATTCCCAAGTTAATCGAAACTGGTCAACTAGTCGATAGTTCATCTCATCATGAGACACTTGCCACAATTCCTATTACTCCTTACAATCATTTAGCATGGATTTTGTCAGATTTTGAATTTGACAAAGATGATGCTGGTCGTGTTCTTCTGTCCGAGAAATATGAACGAACAGTTTTAAACACAGCTTAAGACATAACTAGAAGCGGTACGCGTATTGAAATGCCAAAGCATAGTTAAATCCTCCATGCCAAGAAGAACATTTGAAATATTGAATAAGTTAGGTCACTCTGTATCAAAGAATTATTTCCATAGCTGCTAGAGAAAATAAAGCTAATTATGAGTAATTCGGTATTCTTGTAATTTTAAGCAAAAATTCGTTTACTCAGTGTGCTTTCGACAACTTAGATTTTAACCATGAAACAAATGATGGGTCCACATTTCATGGTACAACTCACATAATTTTACCAATATGATAGGGAAGATTTTACTGAAGTCACCATCGGAAAAATTAGGAAAAGGATTAGGTGTTTCTGTAGCAGCATGCTCCATTTTAAATACAGTATCTACTAAAAACTATGAATTCCATGCACACAATAAATGGGGAATATATTATTTCATGAAAAGTTTAACTTATAAGTGAAATTCATGACAAATGTAGTGAATGGACTTCTAATACCTCAAACAACTTTTTTGAAACTATCACTCCACTGGTAAATAAACATACCAAAAAAACTTTTAGTCCATTCTATCTTGAACCTCCAATTACCCCGGATGTGGTACAAACTTCAATGGAATATTTTTGCAAGTAAATCGACACTTAAATATTTCAATAACTTGAAATCAAACAGTACACGATATAGTAAAAGCAATTAAGTCTAAATTACCAGAAACATTTGGAATTGTTGTTTTAATGTTATGTGGTTTTCATATAACTCAGACTTTGTTTACAACTATTGACTTTTTTGTGAAAAATAGCTGTTTCGAAGAGAAATTTGTAATACATAAAATTTTACCCGGGTATTCTTAATGCCAAAAACTTTTACAAAACAATTGAATAACATACAGTTATATCAGAAGCCATATTTTCAGTTCTTTTGACGATTTCCAAAAATGGTTAAGAAGAAGAGCACACAGAAGTGATAGATGATCTTGAAAACTGCCTGTTGTCAGTTAATAAAAATATAGAAAACGACATATATGACTATATGCAAAACAATGTTCAACAACTGACAGATATAGAACCCATTTGGGCCGAGTTTATAAAAAATCTTAAACGTACTGGCTTATTTTACTATCAGTATTTAATTATGGTAACAATTAAATAAGGTACATACATGCAGTAGTCAACATGCCGAACGGTGTGGTAGATTCTACGAGTGCTCTTAAACACAAAGTTGTAAAAACTGCAAATCAAACTTAGTGGATGGTATAAAATGTAATAACTATCGTAACCATTATCACTTAAGTTGTGCCAAATTGTGCAATTCAGTCAAATTTATAAACAACAACACAATAATCTGTTGTAAGCCTGTAAATAACGACGTTGACAAGGCGTTTTTTGACGCCATGGAGAATTTATCGGCTAAAAACAAAAAGGTGGATGTAAACATTTTCAATTATATTATCAAGCAAAAAGATATCATTACAGATGAATTACGCGAGAAAATAAGAATTTTGAATAATCAATTTGTATTATCTAAAAAACACGGAGTAACAGAAGAAAAAGAATTATATGCCCACAAGAAACTTGAGAAAATAAAAACATATGCAGATAAACCAATAATACAAATATAAAAATAAACCAGTGATTCCAAACATCTCGAGAGATAATGTTCCTAAATGTAAATCTGCTATTACTACAGAACAAGTAGGGGCTGATATAATGAAGCAAGAGACTTAAAATGTAATGACTAAACAAATGACAAAAGTTGATGAACATATGCCAAAATGCAATGAAAATCACCAATGGAAGGAAGTTTCACATAAAAAAGCATCCAGTTATTGTTGGAAAAAACAACATTAAAAGCAGTGGAAAAGAAATCAAAGGTGTCCCAAAAACAATAGCATGTAATGGTTGATCCATCTATGACAGTCAATGATTTAACAGACTTATTAAAAATACATTTTCCGGAAGTAACCTGCGAGGCAATGAGTCCAAAACATCCTGAGCTATACTCCTCTTTTAAAGTCAATATTCTTGAAGGAAATTGCAGTAAGGCAGAGTGGAAGCTACAAAATGGCCAACTGGTGTATATACGTACAACGTTTACTACAGCTTCGAAAAAGAGAAGACACACAAGTCAGGTAATGTCCGATGCCGAAAATGGGAAAATAAATTATGATTTACTTTTATTAAACATTCAGTGTTTAACCCCAGCCAAACTTAATAATATGGCCGTTGAAGTTTATTTGCTTAACGGAAACATGGTGTGTTCACAATAGTATAACAAATTTTTTGTAGAACTACTCGAACAGGGGGAGCAGTAGGGACATGGTGTACCTAAATTAGGACTAATGGTACAACCCTTAAATCTTAGTAAATACTGCAGGGAAAAGGACATTGAAGTGTCGGGACTGGTATGGACTTATAATTTGAAAGAACATATTATTGTCTTAACCTGCTACAGATCTCCCAGAGGGAATTATGAAATGTTTATCAATAATTTAAATTTAATTTTCTTTGTAAACCAAATACTCTTATATTTTTAAGTGGTGATTTCAATGCAAGTTCACTAAAAAAGTGAACAAAATAATTTTTAGGAACTTCTTCATACAATCTCAGTGCTAGGATTCTAGATCCAGCACATATAAGTCCCAGAATTCAAACAGTAATTGATCAAATATATATAAACCTTTCTGATAATAATGGTATGACTGTAGTACTTGAAAATACGATTTCTGATCATCGCACAGTTTTTTTTTTTCAGTGAACTGTGACGAAAAAGAAAATAACTCAGAAAGAATTTCTGTTAATGGTATTGATTGTGTGGAAGTGTAAATATGAATTGTTTTATTGCCGCATTATCAAGAGAGAGTTGAATTGATATTTATTCATCCAATGGATCCGAAGCCAAGTTTAATTGTTTTCATGATACGTTAATTAAACTTTCATTTAAATAAACTTTAATAATCCTGCTTTAAGCAGAACATACTTAGTTAAATCCTTATTACTTTAAGAAGGACATAGTTAAACCCTTATTATACTCTTCGCAAATACAACACGAAGAGTATATTGCATTCAATCGGCACATTTCTAAAACCGGCAATATTGCTCGTAGAGAAAAAATTTTCATATCACTGTGTTGGTGATCGAATTCCGAACTACTTTCAAAATGTCCGTCCGTCCGTCTGTCTATCTGTCCGTCCGTCACGTTTCTTGTAAGCACGATAACTTAAGAACGAAAAAACGGATTATAGTGAAATTTGGAAAGTAAGATAGTGTTAGCTAGAGGACGAACCCTATTGTTTTTGAACAAAATCGATCAACAAATAAAAAAGTTATACAATAAAAAAAAAAAAATACATATTTTTTTTATATGTTTGATTGATTGATTGATTGATTGATTTGCCAGCGCAAGGTGGGCATTGCTGCCAATTCCGGTGCAGGGAGATTTGTTCCACCACGCAGCCCGATCGCCCACCGATCATCCCACCGTGTGCCAGAACAAACCCCCAGTGCTTTTATATACCGCCGGACCAGCTGCATACGCTGGATTGGACATTGGACATGCTTGTTGTCAGCAGCGAGAGCCGCATGACGCATGGGGTAGGAGTATAGGATGGAGCGTGTAGGTGTTTGTGAGATGTTTCTTCTTGTTTTCCTGCTGTCTTCATCGGATGGAAAGTGTAGGCGTTTGTGAGATGCTTCTTTTAGGTTTTCGTGCTTCTTTTTACTTTCAGGTTTTTGTGATATGCTTCTTGTTAGTTTCTGTCTGTGATCATCTTCTCTCCTATTCTACTTCTGAGTTTTCTGTTTCTTCTGTTTCTGAGTCTGGCAGTGTGTATATCCTTGATATTCCTTTATTGTATTCCATTTTTTGTTGTGCCAACTTTTCCCAGTGTGTATAATCCTTTCCTAGCTTATTCATAATCCTCTCGATTGTTGTAATCCATGTGTAGCATGGCCTCCCTATTTTCAGTTTGTTGCTGTTCATTCGCAGCGCTTTCTTCAGTAGGTGTGTCGTGTCCCGTCTTTGGACATGCCCCCAGTATTTCATTGCGTATGATTCTATTCTTTTGATTATTGTTCTTCCCTCTAGTAATGTTGACGTTTTCTGTCGTTTTTGTGCTTTTCCTGTTTTTGCTAGCAGTTGGATAATGTCCCTTTCAGCTCTTCTCAGGATTCTTCGGTTGGCCTTTATCGTTGCTGCGTTTTTGACTCCATATATCATCGTAGGCATTATGATGGTCGTGTATACCTTTTTGGTTAGGCACCATGGTGGTTTGTTGTCCTCAATGAAGGGTAGTAGAGCTCTTGTGACTCTGTAGGCTGTTTTGACTTGGTCCAGGACTGTGGGTAATAGTCGGGGGGATAGGGGACATCCTTGTTTGACTCCTATATTCTTCATTTTTGATTCCGTCGTCTGTCCAAACCATTGTATTGCAGTGTTTTCGTGTAGGCATGCTTTTATTATTCTGTTTATTAAGTAGTGCGGTACTCCCCTGTTGAGCAAAGTGTTGACTATAGCCTCATGCCTTATAGTATCAAATGCCTTTTGGAGGTCAATTGAGACTATATATAGTTTTGTTCCTTCTTTCCACTTTTCTTCCAGGATCCGTCTGGTGGTGTACATGTGGTCGTCTGTCGATCTACCCTTGATAAATGCCGTTTGATAATCTGGTAGTTCGCCGATGTATTTTTCCATTTCTCTGAGGAGGAATTGTGCGTAGTATTTGTACCCTACACTGCAGAGTGTTATTCTCCTGTAATCGTCCACGTTTTGTGGTGATTTGATTTTAGGGAGCGGTATCTGTATGGTTGTATTCCATTCCTCAGGCAGGGGTGTGGTTTCCGTCCATGCGTTGGTGATGATTTCTAGGATTAGCTGTTTTATGTTGTCCGGTCCATAGCATACTAGTTCGTTATTTATTTTATCTATTCCCGTGGCCGTGTTTCTTTTAGCTCTGGCCATTATTTCTAGTAGTTCGTCTTTTGACGGTGGCTTTCCCAGAGGCCAGTGGTCCATTTCTTGTATTGGTTCTATTTGACTTCTCTCTGCGTTTCCTTCTTCTAGTTTCCTGACCCAATGCTGCAGTGGTATGTATTTTCTTGACTGCGTATTGTTGTTTCTCCTGTATGTTTTGGGGTACCTAAAAGTTTGGTTTAATCTCTGTCCTGCTGGAGTGGATTCTATGTTTTCGAAGAATTCCCTGCATTTTTTTTTCTGTTCGTGCCTCCTCTCTGTGTCTCTTCTTTCTTTCCTCGCTTCTATTATCTTTTTGTCTATGTTTGGTGTATATTGTTTTCCTGTGGCCTTTATTTTCTTTAGTTTTTCGTAATTTCTTTTCGTGTCTTTTCTTGTTGGGCTCATAGGGGATTTGTTCCTTTTCAACGTTTTCCTCGCCGCTATTTTGATTTTTAAACCCATTGTTGACCAATTTAGTTCCTTTCCTGTTAACTGTTTTTCTATCTCCTCCTGGTATTTCTTTTTTATTCCTTTGTTCTGTAGCAGTGAGATGTTCCATGTGTCATTTGCTGTTTTGTTGTATCTTTTTTTTTTCTTTTTTTCTTCTTGTTTCTTTATTACTAGTGTTCCATATATTATTTTGTGATCTGTTTTGACGTTTGTTGCTTGTTTTGCCTTAATATTTTTGACCCTGTCCCTTATTTTTCTATCCACTAGGATATGGTCTATTTGAGAGTTGATGTTTCCTTTACTCCAGGTATTAAGGCAGGTTAGGTTCTTGCTCCATGTGTTTCTAACTGTTAGATCTAACAGATGTGCCAAGTTTTTTAGCAAGCTTCCATTATCGTTTGTCCATGTGTGAAGTAAGGTTTTTCCTATGATATTCTTGTCTTCATGTGTTTGGTCGTCCTTTCCTATATGCGCGTTGAAGTCTCCTAGTATTATTGTGTTCATTTTTCTATTCCTATTTCTTCTAGTCTCTTGGGTAATCTGTCTGAATTCTCGTCCTGCCCGTTTGTCGGAGGGCACATGTACTCCTAGTATGCATATGTTTTCCTTTCCAATTTGTAAGTCTGCCGTGGTTATGTTTTCGTTTATTTTTCTTGTCTTTATCTGGATAGGGGTGTTCCGTCTTATTGCCCATGCGACTCCTCTGCTGGTTTTTTCTTTGTCCCCTCCACTTAGATGCCATTTGTAGTTTTGAGTAACTGCAGTTCCGTCTATCGTGTGTGTCTCTTGTATGCATGCAACGTGTATGTGTTCCATCATAAGAACCTCATCGATTTTTTCTCTTTTCTCTCTCGTTATGCATCCTCTGACATTCCATGTCGCCAGAATGATGTCATCGTGTTGTAATTCTTGACTGTTGGCTTCCTCTGTTCTTTGTGATATTTGGTACATGTTTATGTGCGTTGCTTCCTCTAATTCCGGGCGGGGTGTTATAGCCCCAGTTCGAGCGTATGTTTCTTCTGGTTGTTCTGCTTCATGTTTTTCTTGTGCAATAATCGCGCTATCGTAGTGATTTCTTTCGTTTCAGTGCTTCCTATAGGATGGAAGATTATATGCTCTCCTTCTTCTTGATGTACTATTATTGTCCTATTTTTCATATTTGTTGTTACTGCAATTGTTTCCTGCCCCCCCCCCCAAAAACCTTCTCTTCTCAGATCTCGAATGAATGCATTTATTTTTCCCGTATTAGAGTTGTATCTATTGTAACGGGGTGCTAGTTCATGGATGGATGCCTGCATGAAGGGCATGAAATGGTCTAAGTGATTTTCGATATAGTCAGCTACTTGTTTTCGTAGGGTTTTCGTCGCATTACTATGTGCCTGTGATGTTATATTTTCTCCCTCCAGTTGGTGGTTTAATGCTCCATATAGGCAGTTTCCGTCGCCGTCGATTTTTTGTACCAGTAATTGACGTGTTCTCGTTTCATCGTCCTGTATTGGTGTGTCCATTTTATTTGCCTTGTTTTTCAAAACCAATATTAGCTTGCTGTAAGAGAGTCTTTTTATTATGTTATCTGTATCGCGGTAAAATAACTTTTTACAGCGAGTTGCAAATGAGAAAGCGGCCCGAGAGAAACCTCCGCACACCCTGTATATTGTTTTGATTTTTGTAGTGCCTAATTCAAACTGCCGTTTTCCAAATGAGAATAAAAAAGTTATTATAAAAGTAAAGTAAAAATAATACTAAAAAATAGAGGGGCAAACATAAATAATAAATCATGAATTAATTAAGTAATTAATCAGTCAGTTAAATTACTTACCCTTATTTGTTAATTAATTTTAAAAAAATCGATCATTTTATACTCAAAACTTTAAGCGTTCGCCTAGATGTGTTATTTGTATAAATAAATTACGTGTCTCTCAAGCCATGTATTTTAAAATTTTCCATCAAGCTGTCATCTGTGCTATATCCTTGTTCACACGGCAGTTCGGGCAGAGTAATCGATGTTGTGCACCATTGAAATTTTCAGTCTGAACCACCTGGTAGACCCTGAGGACAGTCAGCTTAATGACTACCAAAGAAAGAGACGAAAACAACAAAAAAATACAATCCAGCAAGCAACAAATAATTATTTGCATATGCACTAATTCTTTTTACCCGATATCTTCCTGACTAAAAACTTCTGAAGTTTTACTTCCAATATAGTTATTATTATATTATTAGTATAATCATGAAAAAATTAAATTACTTTTGCTTGTATTTTTTTTACTATAAACAGCTACCTGCCTCCAAGTACTTTCACTTCTTCAAACTTTAACTAATTGAAACTTTTGACAAATTCCTATCATATAGTTGTCTACTAATATAATAATTGAACTTTTGACTAATTTGGATTATTTTATAAACACAAATATATCCATTTAACTGGCACCTACTATTTACTCATTTTATTCATAATTTTACTTTGACTTTTTAAACGATTCTCAATGTTGTCATGTGTATCTACGGCCTCATTTATATCGTCACGATATTGCCACATAGCCTTGCCTTCCTTTAAAGAACACAACAAATGCTGATCATCTTCTTGACAATTTACTTTACACAAACCTCTCTTTACCTACCTGGAAGAGAGCACCCTCTCCCCCACTAATGTATATTGTATTTAACGACACTTTTTTGACATAAGAATGAATGATTTCTTATTACTATTAATTTGTATGAAAAGGAAACCTAATCCGAAAAATGAACTTGCCCTTAGATATTCCAATAGAAAAACCATAAATAGAGTCGTTGATGCTAAATAAAGTATTAGAATCGCTGGTAACAGATAGATCATGCGCTGAAATAGAAACAATTGTAATCCCAAAACAACGTGGTTACCCCGAGAAAATCAACTTCTTCAAATTTAGCTATTTATAGCAATCACATAATGGAGGCTATTAAAGAAGGCAACTTGACTCAGTGTATGCCGATTTTAAAAAAGCCTTTGATCCAGTAGATCATAATATTTTATTAGACAAATGTAAAAACATAGGTGTAAGTGGGTCCCTCCTTCGGTGGCTTCGTAGTTATTTAAATGATAGAACTCTTATAGTCAAAATTGAAAATTTTAAGTCCATGCCGTTTTGCCCATCATCTGGTGTCCCTCAGGGATCTCACTTAGATCAGATTTTGTTTTTGGTATTTATCAACGACATATTAATGGAACTAGAGTGCAAGGCATTATTATTCGTAGACGATTTAAAAGTATTTACCAAGGTTAATAGTCATTATGATTGCAAAAAATTGCAGAATGACTTAAACAAATTATTGCACTGGCGTGAAATGAATAATATGGAATTTAACACTAACAAAGGCAAAACATTAACTTTTTCGAAAAGAAAATAACCAATTTTATATAAATATAGCATTAACGGAGTGGACCTAACTCGTGTTAATCGTATTGATGGCGTTACATTTACTAGTGATTTTAATTTTAATGAACATTAGATACCAAAATTAAAAAAGCATATACATTGTGTGGATTTATTCGACAGTGTGCAGATTTTACAGATATAAACTCAATTCTAATATTATATAAATCTTTAGTGCTTAGTAGTCTCGAATACTGTTCGGTGATTTGGAATCCGAAGTTTATGAATAATATTAACTGGTTTGAACGTGTTCAAAATAAGTCTGTAAAATTCATTTTATATAAGCTAAACATTAATTATGCAGAACTAAATTACGATGAAAGAATAAAAATGATAGGTTTGGATTCTCTACAAAAACGGTGATTTGTAAATGAGACTTATTTTTCTTTCAAAATAATAAACAACATACATATATGCAGTACCTGACTTGAGAGAATTTTTTCCTTTACGTGTACTACAAGACATCAGCAATTGATTCATATCGATCACTACAACACGACATACGGGCAATATTCAATTACGCAACGTTTAAGACAATATTCCAAGATATAGATATCTTTAATAGTACTTTCGAACAGCTGACGAGATTTTGCACACATGATTTACATCTGTAAATTGATATTTTCCATTACCTTCATATTTTTTCCTTTTGATTATCTATTATTAGTATTATTATTAGTATACATTTTTCCATTAACTTATGTACTGTAAGTATTTTTCCATTTAATGTAGGATTAATTCTTGCCATGTAGCATTTGAAAAATCTACATTAATAATTTCAGTTTCAATGCAGTAAATTAACCCATTAATCCGTTTGTTTGATAGGCAACCACTCGTACTTCAAGGGGCATGGTGGGTTGCATATCTGAAATTCTTAACAGGGAAAGAAAGCGTGCTTTCTTTTGTGTATAATATTTTAAGTTAGAGGTGTTACTCACGTATTCTGTTGGGATATTACACAATGGTGTAATTCAGTCTTTAAATTACAAGTCCTTTTTGTTGGCGCATTTTTATTGGCCAGAGAAAGAGTTCTCTAGATGCTCAAGTTGGCAACACTAAGAACATGGTGAATTGTCAAGCGTTTTTCCGTCGAGGATTCATCTTTGAGACAGCCACGAGTGAACAGCGGCGGTTCCGATTTTGTGTGGAATTTTTGGGTTTTACATCGTTTGCACTGAAAAGGGATTTGATTGATGTACCCAATGGTCCTCACCGCCTTGCTGTGAAGATTTTGTGAATTCCCAGGAAGGAGTTTTGTCGGTTGCCATAAATCTGATCGCCACGTGTTTCGTGAAGGTTATACAATACTCTCTATAAGAGGTAGGCTTTTTATTTTACTTAGTTTGGTGTTTTATTTAGTTCTTATTTATTGTAATTATTACAGAGTGTTTGGCATAAGCAAGTGTTTGGTATAAGCATATGTTTGGCACAAGTGTATGTTTGGAGGGACTGGCCCTTTGAGAATAAGTTATGTTTGGAGAGGCTTACATTTGGGATGAGCACAGGTTTGGTGCTGTAATTTTGGTTGTGTAAGGGGACCCAGTAGTTGGAGGAGTAATAGGAGGAAGTCTATTGCTCAGATATTTGGTTTTGGGTTCAACTGACACTTTGAGAAGTTTAGGACTGGCAGAGTCGTTCGTAGCAGCCTCCCGGAGATTCAGGCAGCAATTTGATGCAACACGGAACTGCAGTTGTAGCCAACGTCGAGAGAAATGGTGACAAGTCACACTGCAGTCGTCACAGGAAATGCCAAGGTCTTAACCAGGTTTTTTTGTTCATTTTAGTCAAATATTTTAAAGAAAATATTATAGTTTAATTCAGTGGTTTTAGTTCATATGTTGAAGCAACTAATAACACAATCTTGCAACTATAAATCAAGCTCTAAGTTATGTGTATAGAATGATAATATATTTAAGAGTTTTACTGTAAAACACCCATGGTACCGTGAGATGTTAATTCACCTACTATTATGTCCCACATATAATATTTAATTCATGGTAAATCTTTAATCCGTGGTTGTAAGTTATAACTCATAGTTGTTGTATATTGGCAAACTCGTAGTTGCAAGAAAGTCTCAGTCAAAGATTTGAGTTTGAATTCAAATCAAGTTTTTGTCAACGGCACAGAATATTTTTAATACGCATAAACCACAATTAGGTAAAGTTTTTTATTCTTTTTATTGTTGTATGTCTCACGTGTGTTCTAATAAATGTCTAATGTCTACATGTTCTTATTATTTGCACTGATACTCCTGATATTTGCTTAAATTTTGAGATTTGAGAGTAAAGTAGAGTTTAGATATCACAGATATATTTTGAGTATTCCATCGCATGGTTGCTAATAACTTAATTTTGTTCCGAGCTGGCAAAATTATTTAAATCTTATTACGTAATATACAGCCGGTGGCGCCCTCTTGAGTGTCCACACACAATCCTAACCCACGGCCTATGCTCTCCACCAAAAATCGGCTGTCGTTCGCAACGGAATAACATGTTTTAATATTTAGGTATCAAAATATGTTACACCAAAAGTGGCGCTACAACGTGGAGGCCCGATTGCTACACCAAAAGTGACGCAACAACGTGGGGGCGCGATTGTTACACCAAAAATACACCTAGAGTAACAAAGTTTCATATTTTAATAAGAGCCGAGTGTGGACACAATAATTTTTGGTTTTGTTTAAGCAATCTAGTAGTAAATAATTTAATTTTAATCAAATATCAGGAACGTGTGTAGACATTAACATTTCTATTTTATTTCATGCAGGAATACAGTTCCTATTTATAAAGTTTTTGTGAGATGTACAACAAAACACTGGCATTTCTTTAGACTCCAGCGATTGATTTGCGACGTTGCCACTTTTAAAAAAAAAAATAGATTACATTTTCCGGAGAAGTACTGGTTGCGAAATTAAAACTGCTTATGGTTAGAAAACATTTCAGATTTTAAGGGGAATTATTAAATCAATATACAGGGTGGAAAAGAATATTTCCAAAATTTGTGATTGAATTTATTGATGATAATTCTCACTGCAGTTTTAAGTTTGGTGTTTGCTGCATTTAATAGCAATTGTATATTTTACTATACAGGGTGAAGTAAGTAAGTGTTGGGACTTAGAATTGTTGAAACATTTTGCTATTTTAAGCAGCGGACTTGTGTGTTTGTTTATTACCTGCATTTGTGATTGTTATTGCTCTTTACATTAACGTTTAATTTAGTTAGAAATTTGCACTTTTAAAATTTTTTTTTGATCATGGAAGATACTTTTAAATCTAATCATTTATTGCTTGAAGAGTTGGAATATGAGTTGAACATCAGAAATGTTTATTCCAATAGAAATCAACAAGATAAAAGGAAGATTTTAAATAGATTGTTGGAAAAAGAACGTGATAGACCGGGTCGGCTTATCAATTTAGATACTTATAAACTTGATTTTAATGCTGAGCAGCTAGCCGTAAATGCTACATTAGATTCGATCAAAAGTTTAATTGCTGATTTCGAAGGCACTTCCTCTGATTCTTTGTTTAAGAGAATAAAGTCTCGTATTGCTCATGTTACCGGTCGTGTTCAACGCATTATTGTAGAAGGTGATAACGCGGAAGCTGCAAACACTTTTAGAAATGAATCCTATGCGACGTGTATAGAATTAGAGGCCGATTTACATGAACGAGTAACAGCTATGGTTCCGAATGATGACTTGAATCAAACTGTGCACAGTCAGGTTGTTCACGTGCCCACTCCTGTAGTGACGTGTGCGAGCAAAACTATTCCAATTTCTCAGTGGGGAGTAAAATTTAATGGGGATCCTAAGAGTGTCTATTCTTTCATTGAGCGTGTTAATGAGTTAGCGCAGGCGCGTAAGGTTGATGAACAAGAACTATTCAATGCCGCGGTAGAACTTTTTGTGGGAGATGATTTTGTTTGGTATCGCAGCATTAAGACTAGTGTAGATAGTTGGGCCTCTTTAGTTTCTTTAATAAAGAAAGACTTTTTACCACCCAACGCGGAAGATGAAATTTGGGAACAAATTAAAAGTCGTAAGCAAAAGAAGCATGAAAAGGTAACCATATTCTTTGCGCAAATGGAAAATTTGTATAGTCGACTTAGTCATGCGCCTAGTGAAGTCACGAAAGTTAAGCACATTCGGAATAATTTATTGCCGGAATATTTAGGTCAGTTAGCTTTATGTGAGGCAGATACAGTTGCTAAATTGTTTGGTTTATGCAAGAAATTAGAGGAAGCTGCTTACTTAAAGTCTAGGCATAGTTGTGTACCGCAGATTTCTAACTTGTCAGTTGAAGACTCGCCTTCAGGTAGTCGATGTTGTTGTTCGTGTAATGCTAAACAGAATGTAAGGAGTAATAATCACCTTGGTCATGTAGGGAGTACAACTCCTAATGTTGATCTGGTAAGTACTAAGGTAGATCAGGTAGTCGCAAGTACTTCAGGAAATGGGGATAGCGTCACTAATCCCAGTACTTCAGCACAGGCTCGGAGTAGAAAAATTTGTTGGAATTGTGGGAAGTCGAACCACACTTTCTCGTCTTGCAAAGCTAGAAGGAAAATATTTTGTTTTCGTTGTGGTATGCCTAATGTTAGGTTAGCTAATTGCAAAAAGTGTTCCAAAAAACCAGTAAGGGAGGTGTGTTCTGGCCGCCACACTGTTCCCAGTAAGTTGGCCAAACGAAAATTTTCGTATTTTAGTAAGAGAGAGTGGCAGTCTTGGCTCTCACGTGTCAGGAATTTTTATAAGTTTTCGGGTAAGACAGACTTGCAGGGGCAAGCTGCGCCATTGTTTGTTAGGAAAGGTACTGATAACAGGCCTTGCGTTTCTGTAAAATTGTATGGTAGGGACATAGTGGCTCTGCTTGATTCGGGAGCAAATGCTTCTATTATTGGTTCAGGTGGCCTTGAGCTATTGAGACAATTGAACTTAGAGATTAATCCGTCTCATACTCAAAGTGTGTTTGTTGCGAATGGGAGTCAGCAAACAGTAACAGGTTTGGTTGATTTGCCCATATGTATAGGAAATGTCTGTCAAGTTGTGAAAGCTTTAGTAGTGCCTTCTTTGCCTCAGTCTTTTATTTTTGGTAGCGACTTTGCTAGACAGTTTCAGGTCAAGATTGATTTTAAGAGTTCTTGTGATGTAGTTGTACCGGATGCACTGTCTCGCATTCCTCTGGCTGAACCGGAAGTTCTTTTGTTAGAAATTTCTTTGGAAAATTTGGATGATTGGTATCGATCTATGCGTGAAAATATTTCTTCTTTTCCAAAACGTTATCCTCAATGGAAAGTAGTAAATGGTTTAGTCTATAAGCTCATTCCATCTCGTGTATCGGTGCAGACAAATCTTACGGAGTGGAAGTTACTTGTTCCGAAGGGACAAAGGCAGCAAATCATGAGTTCATGCCATGATCCTGCAGTTTGTGCACATTTTGGGTTCTTCAAGACATTGGCTCGTCTGCAAGAACATTATTACTGGCCAAAAATGCGCCAGGACGTCATGAAGTATGTTCGAAAGTGTCAAGTTTGTGCTTCTCAGAAAATAGCAAACACGGCTAGAATGGGACTTATGGGTGGCGAAAAATCTGCAAGTTATCCTTGGCAGATAGTGTCTGTTGATATTATGGGCCCATTCCCACGATCTTCGAAGGGAAACACTCATTTACTTGTGGTAGGTGACTGGTTCACCAAGTACACATTAGTTTGTCCTATGCGTAAGGCTACCGCTCAAAACGTGGTTAAGTTTATGGAGAATGAAGTTTTTCTTGTCTTTGGTGTACCTCAGTTCATTTTGTGTGATAATGGGAAACAGTTTGCAGGCTCTGAGTTTAAGAAACTGGCAAAAGAGTATCAGGTACAAAAGATTTGGTTCAGTGCACGTTATTCTCCACAGTGCAATTTTGTTGAGCGCAACAATAAGACAGTTGGTACTGCCATTAGGTGCTACATAAAAGAGCACAAGAATTGGGACAAAGAAATTCATAAGATTAGGCAGGCTATTAACACTGCAAAGCATGAGGTGACCGGGTTCACCCCGTCTTTTTTGAATTTTGGTAGACATGTTCCTATTTCAGGAAATTATTATGGAGAAGTAGTCTCCACTGACGATGTTGAGATATCGCCAGGTGATAGGCAAGGCTATGCTTCAGAGTTGAAGTGCCTTGTAGATGTTTTTAAGGAAGTTCGTAAAAGACTTCATGTTGCGTATCAGCGCAATAGTAAGGTTTACAATCTCCGGAAGAGAGACGTTTCGTTTAAGGAAGGCGACCTTGTTTGGCGCAAAAATAAAGTTCTCTCGGATGCGGCGATTGGGTTTTCTAGGAAGTTAGCTCCTAAGTATGTACTGTGTACGGTACGTAAGAAAGTTTCACGAGTAGTGTATGCCCTCACCAATGTTGATGGAACTGACGCTGGTGAATGGCACGTTAAGGACCTAAAGGCTCACTTTGGTTCAAATTCTGAAATTTCGGTGGGCTAAGATGGCTTACATCAGGCTTCAAATTGGGAGTTTGAGTCTTAATTTGTGTTTTGTAGATAGATCTTTTGATTATGAAATCATTTTGATTTGTATTGTTGTGTAGAGTTCATCTGATCAGTTTGTTATAGTTCCGATAGTGTGGCCAGTCTCGTGATTTTGAGTTTCCCTTGGATAAGACTTTCCCGATTATGATTTTACCGATTATGACTTTTACCGATTATGACTTTTAACGATTATGACTTTCACTGATTTTGATTCCTTATGGACGTGTGGTACACGCAGTTACCAAAGTATCCAAGCAATTCATGTCATTTGAGCTTTCCGTTGTAACACCTGTGGTCACTGGCAGATGTAACGTTAAAAAGAAAAAAATCTCTTTTTGAGTTTTAAGTTTTTTTGGTTAAGATTTTTTCTTTTTTATTTTTGGAAGGGGGTGGTGTAGCATTTGAAAAATCTACATTAATAATTTCAGTTTCAATGCAGTAAATTAACCCATTAATCCGTTTGTTTGATAGGCAACCACTCGTACTTCAAGGGGCATGGTGGGTTGCATATCTGAAATTCTTAACAGGGAAAGAAAGCGTGCTTTCTTTTGTGTATAATATTTTAAGTTAGAGGTGTTACTCACGTATTCTGTTGGGATATTACACAATGGTGTAATTCAGTCTTTAAATTACAAGTCCTTTTTGTTGGCGCATTTTTATTGGCCAGAGAAAGAGTTCTCTAGATGCTCAAGTTGGCAACACTAAGAACATGGTGAATTGTCAAGCGTTTTTCCGTCGAGGATTCATCTTTGAGACAGCCACGAGTGAACAGCGGCGGTTCCGATTTTGTGTGGAATTTTTGGGTTTTACATCGTTTGCACTGAAAAGGGATTTGATTGATGTACCCAATGGTCCTCACCGCCTTGCTGTGAAGATTTTGTGAATTCCCAGGAAGGAGTTTTGTCGGTTGCCATAAATCTGATCGCCACGTGTTTCGTGAAGGTTATACAATACTCTCTATAAGAGGTAGGCTTTTTATTTTACTTAGTTTGGTGTTTTATTTAGTTCTTATTTATTGTAATTATTACAGAGTGTTTGGCATAAGCAAGTGTTTGGTATAAGCATATGTTTGGCACAAGTGTATGTTTGGAGGGACTGGCCCTTTGAGAATAAGTTATGTTTGGAGAGGCTTACATTTGGGATGAGCACAGGTTTGGTGCTGTAATTTTGGTTGTGTAAGGGGACCCAGTAGTTGGAGGAGTAATAGGAGGAAGTCTATTGCTCAGATATTTGGTTTTGGGTTCAACTGACACTTTGAGAAGTTTAGGACTGGCAGAGTCGTTCGTAGCAGCCTCCCGGAGATTCAGGCAGCAATTTGATGCAACACGGAACTGCAGTTGTAGCCAACGTCGAGAGAAATGGTGACAAGTCACACTGCAGTCGTCACAGGAAATGCCAAGGTCTTAACCAGGTTTTTTTGTTCATTTTAGTCAAATATTTTAAAGAAAATATTATAGTTTAATTCAGTGGTTTTAGTTCATATGTTGAAGCAACTAATAACACAATCTTGCAACTATAAATCAAGCTCTAAGTTATGTGTATAGAATGATAATATATTTAAGAGTTTTACTGTAAAACACCCATGGTACCGTGAGATGTTAATTCACCTACTATTATGTCCCACATATAATATTTAATTCATGGTAAATCTTTAATCCGTGGTTGTAAGTTATAACTCATAGTTGTTGTATATTGGCAAACTCGTAGTTGCAAGAAAGTCTCAGTCAAAGATTTGAGTTTGAATTCAAATCAAGTTTTTGTCAACGGCACAGAATATTTTTAATACGCATAAACCACAATTAGGTAAAGTTTTTTATTCTTTTTATTGTTGTATGTCTCACGTGTGTTCTAATAAATGTCTAATGTCTACATGTTCTTATTATTTGCACTGATACTCCTGATATTTGCTTAAATTTTGAGATTTGAGAGTAAAGTAGAGTTTAGATATCACAGATATATTTTGAGTATTCCATCGCATGGTTGCTAATAACTTAATTTTGTTCCGAGCTGGCAAAATTATTTAAATCTTATTACGTAATATACAGCCGGTGGCGCCCTCTTGAGTGTCCACACACAATCCTAACCCACGGCCTATGCTCTCCACCAAAAATCGGCTGTCGTTCGCAACGGAATAACATGTTTTAATATTTAGGTATCAAAATATGTTACAGCCATATCTGTTATTGTTAGTTTAGGTTTAAATGTTAAAAAATTAACATATATATATATATATATATATATATATATATACATATATATATATATATGTTGTTTCTTAGGTTTTCACGGGTGTTAAATGAAGTGTTGGTGTTCTTCCGGGTGTTTTCCCGTGTAGTTGGTAGGCTCCTGTGGGAGCCACGCTTGTCTAAACGACGTTTCGGCGGAATCTCATCTGCCATCTTCAGGTTCTAGCTGAATGCTGCCTGCTGCTGCGGCTGCTGCTGCTGCTGTTGCTGCTGCTGCTGCTGCTGCTACTGCTGCTCCTCGTTGCTCGAACTGAACTGTTCAGTTCAGTTCGAGCAACGAGGAGCAGCAGTAGCAGCAGCAGCAGCAACAGCAGCAGCAGCAGCAGCAGCAGCAGCAGGCAGCATTCAGCTAGAACCTGAAGATGGCAGATGAGATTCCGCCGAAACGTCGTTTAGACAAGCGTGGCTCCCACAGGAGCCTACCAACTACACGGGAAAACACCCGGAAGAACACCAACACTTCATATATATATATATATATATATATTGTTTAACTCTAATTAATTTTTCAATATTATCAATATTGTACGATTTGGGTTTTAACCTGTTATGTACTTGAATGGTAAATAAATAATAATAGTTATTTAATCAATTTAAGCTTAAAATTTAATTATCTTTTTTCCAAAAATTGAATACCTAAATGAAACATTGTTTTAGATTACCAAAAAAATCTGGGAAAGGATATACAGCAAAACATTTAAAAAGACTTATCAAAGCTGAGGTTGAGGTTTCTAAAGTAAAACTAAAAAGCAGAATCATTTTGGACTGAAAATAATCATGCCGCTTCAAATTCTAACGTTCTGTCATTTTTATTCCCAAACTCTTTCTGTTGCCTGACCTTCACAATGCATGGTGCCATTGGAAAAAAAAATACTTTTCAAACAAATTCTGTAGACTCGAATATAGAAATTACTTGTGACAATGTTAAATTGCAGTGTCCATCAAGTCTAAATTATGATGCAGAGCAACATAGTGGGCAGCAAATTACAACTCAAGAGTTAAATATTTTTAGAAAACATTGAAATACTTTGGTAATTGACTACAGTCAATAGAGTATCTCATATTACATATTCTAAATTGTTAACATTAATGAAAACAGATTTAAATTTAAATATTCCAAAAGATGCTCGTACACGAAATGTGAAAGAATTTGTAATGAGTCTGTTGTAAGCATGCCACCAGGACATTATCATCATTTTAGTTTGAAAAAATCTATTATGTATGTACTACAAAGATTTTACAAAAATGAGACAATAAAAATTGAAATTAACGTTGATGGTCTTCCTTTAACCAGAAGTAGTAGTAGTGCCTTTTGGTCAATTTTATGTAATATAGAAAATATACCGAAAATTTTGGGTTTCCAATAGGCGTATGTCGCGGTTTTAAAAAACCATATAATGCAAATGATTGCTGGAAATATTTTGTTGCGGAATTTGTAAAAATTGCTGAAGAGGAAATTGATTATAAAGGTAATTATTTGCAATTGGAAATATCAAAAGTTTTAGCAAATGAATCAGCTAAAGCTGTACAAAATGTGAAACTGAAGGAACTTATAATATTGACAGAATGACTTTTCCTAATATTAGTTTAAGTCTAAGAACAGATGAAGCATTTAACGCTAAGTCTGATGATGAATATATCAAAACTACAGCAACCTCTCTACTTAAGGTAGCCATTCCCTAGAAAGAGACATCCGACAGGGAAATATTTATTATTTTTGCCCATAACTTTTTTTCTTAGTACGATTATTTAAAAAAAAACTAGAAGAGTACCTAAGTAGACCCATAACAAGACTAGTACTATGAATTTTCACTCAATAAGTGTGGTTTGCAAAATAGCTAGATTTAAAACTAGGAAATAGGAAGATTAACATAATTTTTTAATTTAAATCTAGCTATTTTGCAAGCCACTGGAATTATTGAGTGAAAATTCATAGTAATAGTCTTGTTATGATTCTACTTACGTACTCTTATAGGTTTTTTTAACATACGTACTAAGAAAAAAAGTTATGCATAAAAATAATAAATATTTCCCAATCGGATGTTTCTTTCTAAGGAATGGCCACCTTAAATTAAACATAAGCTTAGCCAGATATTCCTGGATTACATGCATCTAGTATGTTTAGGCGTTATGAAAAGATTGTTACAATTTTGGGTAAAAGGAGATAGAACAGTTCGTCAATTTCCTCAACAAATTGATGAAATTAATAATAAAATAATGGCATACAGAAAGTGCAGTATTTTAGAATTTTGTAGAAAAGCAATAAATATATATATGAAGTTGATCGATGCAAAGCAACTGAGTTTCGGCATTTTCTGCTTCATTATGGGCAAGTGTCTATGAAAGATTATCTTAACACAAATGTTTATTTACATTTTTTACTCCTTCATGTCATTCATGAGTTTGTACACCACATAACTCCCTAAATTACACAAAGCCGTTATAACGTGCAGAGATTTGTTAAATTGTAGTATTGTTGAAATTGCAGAGAATCTTGCGGAACAAAGTGTTATAGAAGTCAAAAGAATCATGATGATGCGCGAAGAAAAAAGAGTAGTGTAACATAATAGTTAAGTTGGTAAAGTAAATTAAATACTTAAATTGTAAGGTTGGCAACATGGCCAAATAAAAAGGATGTGCGCCGCTGCGACGGGCCTCTTTCCTGATGTACACTGTCATAAGAAGTATTAATAAAGAAGTTATAATAATAAGTAGTGTGTTTAAATATACCACGATACAAACGTTACATGGTGTCAGGTTAAAAACTGAGTTGATAATAATATAGTAATAAAATCTATAAGAATAATATGGCAATGGATGGTTTACGACTCCCTCCCGTTATGGAATTTATGGGTAATGTAGCAAAAAATTGAACCACGTGGCTACAAAAATTTAACATTTATTTAACGGCATCTGGTCAAGGTGAATCCGCTGATAATATTAAAGTTGCAATATTTCTAAATATTATTGGCGATGAAGGAGTTCAAATATTTAATACGTTTAAAATGAAAGAAAAACCCAAGCTGGAAGATGTTATAAAAAAATTCGACAAATACTGTGAACCGAAGAAAAATATAATCTACGAGCGATATAAGTTTTTACAGTGTATGCAAAAACAAAATCAGTCTATGGTGCAGTACATAACCGAATTAAAATCGCTATCCTCGACGTGTGAATATCAAGAATGTGAGAATATGGTTCGAGACAAGCTGGTAATGGGAATCCTGGACAATACGCTTCGCGAGAAATTATTGCGGGATGAGAGCCTCACCCTCGCCAAGGCGGAAGAAATATGCCAAATTTATGAGCAGAGTAGGAAACATACAGCCGAAATGGAAAATAATGTACAACCAGAGCCCAGTGTGGACGCCGTTCGAAGAGCTCCTGTTTATAGAAAGTTAAGTAAAAATTTTAATAATTATTCTAATATGCCTTCAACTACTAAAAAAATTGAACATAGTAAAAAAGGTTTTAAAAATAAAAATGATAATCCTAACTTTTTATATAATTGTTTCAAGTGTAACACAAGGCATGCTGCTGGAAATTGTCCCGCATTTGGTAAGATTTGTCGATTTTGTAATAAACCCAATCATTTTGAAACGGGTTGTTTATTTAAAAATTCTAATAAAAATAATAAATTTGTAAAAACTAAAAGGAATGTCAATTACATTGATAACGAAAGTTCCGATGATGAATTTTTTATAGACTGCTTAACCATCAATAACAAAAAACTACAAAATTCTGAAGTGAACTACAGGGTGTGCAATTTAAACACCAAATCATTAGAAATGGTAGAGAATATTTATATTAATAACAAATTTGTATGTTTCAAGCTCGATACTGATGCAGAGTGCAACATTCTTCCTGCCAAGATTTTTAAAGTGGCCCCTAACGCAAGAAAAATGGATGTAGATGTTAATCTGACAGCCTATGGAGGAAACAGGATTGAAGTTGAAGGATCTACAGTATTAAATTGCAAAATACGTGGTGAGACCTGTTTAATAGAATTTATAATTGTTAAAGCTGATGGTAAGCCCATATTAGGGTTGGAAACATGCTTAAAATTTAATTTAATAAAAAAAGTTGATTTCGTATATAACAAAATTAATAATAAACATAATAGTAATAACGTAAATTTCAGTAGTAAAAATGAAATTTTAAAACTATATAATAAAGTGTTTACGGATTTAGGTAAATTTCCAGGGGAACCTTATAAGTTTTCTTTAAAAGATGATGTAAAAGCTTGTGTATATCCTGCTAGGAGAATTCCTAAAACTTTATTACCTCAATTTGAAATTTATTTACAAAAAATGGTAAAAGAAGGGGTAATTTGTAAACAAACAGAACCAACAGACTGGGTTAATAACATAGTAATTACAGAAAAACCTAATAGCAAATTAAGAATATGCCTTGATCCTTCTGTTTTAAATCAGTATATTAAAAGAGAACATTTTCAGATACCGTCTCCTGAAGAAATAATGTCAGATTTAGTGGGTAAAAAATATTTCTCAGTATTAGACTTAAAAGATTCATTTTATCAGATAGAATTAGATGAAACATCGTCAAAATTATGTACTTTTGCGACTCCGCTGGGTAGATATAGGTTTTTAAGAATGCCGTTTGGCATCAATACAGCAGCGGAAGTATTTCAAAGAAAAAATACACAAATTTTTGGTAGTATACTTGGTAATAAAGTTTACATTGATGACCTAATTATCTCAGGTAATACTGAATTAGAACATGATAGAATTTTAAAACAGGTACTAAATACAGCTAAACAACATGGAATTACTTTTAATAAGGACAAGTTTCAATATAAAAAAATGGAAATTAAAATGCTTGATTTTAAAGTATCTGAGAAGGGTATTAAAGTTGATAGTGACAGGGTTGAAGCTATTTTGAAGGTAGAAAATCCTAAAAATAAAAAAGAACTTTTAAGATTCTTAGGTTTAGTAAAATATTTGGGCAAGTTTATTCCAAATTTGTCAAAGATTTCAGGTCCACTACGAGAGTTGACGCACAATAATGTAGTATGGAATTGGGAAAAAATTCACACTGACAGAGTAAATATATTAAAAAGTATTTTAACATCACCACCCGTACTAACACATTATGATGTTAATAAACCCTTGGTTATACAGTGTGATTCGTCTTCTGAAGGAATGGGTGCTTGTTTATTGCAAGATAATAAACCCATAGCATTTGCATTTAGGGCATTAACTGATTGTGAAAAAAGACATGCAACAATAGAGCGTGAAATGGGTGCCATTTTGTTTGCCCCAGAACGTTTCAATTACTTCATTTACGGAAAAAAAGTTCAAGTTCACACCGACCATAAACCTCTAGTAAATATTTAAAAAAAAGAAATTAATAAAGTTCCTAGTAGATTGCAAAGAATGCTTTTCAGGTTAATGAAATATGAACTTACAGTTTCTTATTTACCTGGTAAAAAAATGTATATAGCAGATTTTCTATCAAGAGCAAGTTTAAAAAATGATATGGTTAATCCTAATTCTGAAAACAACTTACTTATTCATGATATAAAGAAAAGATTACCTTTGTCAGATACTCGAAAACAAGAATTAATAACTGAAACACAAAAAGATCCCATATTGTCCTTGTTAAAAAAATATATTAATGGGACTTTGCCGAAAAAATCAAAAAAATTACAACCTGAGTTATTAAAATACTTTAATATTAGAGATGAGCTGTGTATGTATGATGAATTAATTTTTTTCTCAGACAGAGTAATAATTCCAAACAAGCTTAGACATTTTATGTTACAGTCATTACACAAAGGTCATCTTGGCATAAACAAATGTAGAGCTAGAGCAAGAGAAAGCATTTATTGGCCGAATATTAGCAATGACATACAAAACTTCATTTGAAATTGTGATATTTGCAGTAGGTTTAGTAACAACAATGCCAATCTACCTATAATTCAGTCTGATGTTCCTAGTAGACCGTGGGAAAAAATAGGCATGGATATTTTAGAATTTAGAGGACGTGCATATTTAGTCATAATGGATTATTTTAGTAAATGAATCGAATTAAAAAGTATTAAATTTAAAAATGCCAAGGAAATAATAAAAATTTTAGAAACTGTGTTTTCTTTTCATGGGTATCCTGATTGCGTAATGTCAGATAATCCTTTTAACTCATTTGAATTTAAAAACTACTTAGACAAAATAAATGCAAAATTAATAACCTCTAGCCCGAATTACCCAAGAAGTAACGGCCTAGCTGAAAAAGCAGTAAACATCTGCAAAAACATGCTAAAAAAATGTCATTATGAAAACGGAAATATTGATTTGTACCTCTTGAAATACCGTAACACTGCAATTCCTGATATAGGTTTATCACCAGCTCAAATGTTATTTAACAGAAGATTAAAAGACAATTTACCTACTATTGATTCTTTACTCAAACCGTGTATTAATAATCAAAATCAATTGAGAAAAACTTAAAGAAATAGGCAATTAAAACAAAAACGTCATTATAACAAAAATACAAAAAACTTGGCAGGGGGAATAGCTAATGATAAAATATATTTCAAACATAAAAACATGTGGGAAAAAGGAAAGATAGTAGAGAAATGTAGAGAACCGAGATCATATATAGTAAAAAATAATTGTAATAAATTGTATAGGAGAAATAGGCAACATATAGTTATAAAAGAAAAACCACCAGAATTTACCAATTGCAATAATATTAGAGAACCTTATTATTTACGTAGCACAAATAAATTGTAAACGTATTGTATATATGTATATATATTTATGTAATTGATTTTAGTGTAAGTTTAGATTAGATAAATTGTATTTTAAATTGTACATTAGTTTTAAATTAAAATATGTAAATATTTAACTTATAAGAGAGGATGTAACATAATAGTTAAGTTGGTAAAGTAAATTAAATACTTAAATTGTAATGTTGGCAACATGGCCAAATAAAAGGGATGTGCGCCGCTGCGACGGGCCTCTTTCCTGATGTACACTGTCATAAGAAGTATTAATAAAGAAGTTATAATAATAAGTAGTGTGTTTAAATATACCACGATACAAACGTTACAAGTAGAATCTGCCTCACTAATTTTAACATTTAATAAAGGCACGCTCTCGAAGAAAGTAAAAACAGGTTTTCACTCTATAACTGTACGACTGTATGTCCTTATATCCCTGAACCATTACGATGTTATAAATGACAAAAATTCAGTCATACGTCACTTAGACGCAATGACAAAGAAATATGCATTTGTGGTACGCAGAACCTCTTAAATGTATACATTGCCAAGAAAATCATTCAGCAAGATCCAATAATTGTCCTATCTTTAAAGAAGACATGGCAATTCAGAAAACTAAGGCAGTGGAGAAAATATCGTTTGCTGAGGCACGGCGGAAAGTTGGAGACACAATAATAAGACCTGTGTCTAATAAATCATACGCACAAGCTGCCGCACCATCGTCATCGCTACATTTCAATGAGAAAGTCGTTAAAGATATTATCAAGGATCTTGTACCAGAAATTGTACAAATATGCACTAATATGATGAAAGATACGCTACATAAATCTACAGAAGTTACGGGCGAAAGGTGCCCGAAAGAAAAGTGTCCATTATCAAATGACCCACCAACTCCTGACGAGAAAAATATATGTTCAGAGCAAGGACATAATACCGAAGAGATTCTGAGGAGATTCTCTAGCAGACTACGATATGGCTGCAACCAATGAGAGCGCTGCTCAAGATTCTGAGATGACTTTACCTTGTACTACGAGGAAGAAACCAGAATCGCGAAAGGGACGAAACAGAAAATCTAAAGAATAGCTTTTGGCTATTCTAACGTGATGAGTCGCTTTAAATTCTATACTGAGAAAACAAAGATCCATCATTTTCGAAAATAATATAATACAATGGACTAGTAATGGTATAAAGACAAATTACTACGAACTAATGAAACTTATTCTAAATAGAAAGCCTTTCTGCATATGTTTGCATGAAACCCACCTGAAACCCAATGAGAATTTTAATTTGTGAGGTTATGACTGATATCGAAAAGATGTAAAACCAATCCAAGGATCACAAGGGGGAGTCGCTATTTACATCAAAACACAACTACAGGCCAGCCAAGTTCCTGTAAGATCAGAACTTCTAGTAGGTGTAGTCCAGTTTCTCTGTCCTTTTAGAGCAACTGTCTGCAAAATATATTTGCCAAATGCAGAATAGGAGTTGAATGAGTTAAGGGAAATAACACGCCAACTTCCAAGACCAATAATAATAGTCGGACATTTCAACTCTCACAATTCTCTGTGGGAATCTAATAAAATTGATAGATGGGGCAGAGATATTGAGGATTTGATAGATGAGTTCAATTTGTTTCTCTTAAACTCAAGTAAAGGAACCTTCCTTAATTCTCATTCAAATGGCATACAGAAAGTGCAGTACTTTAGAATTTTGTAGAAAAGCAATAAATATATATGAAGTTGATCGATGCAAAGCAACTGAGTTTCGGCAGTTTCTGCTTTATTATGGGCAAGTTTTTATGAAAGATTATCTTAACACAAATGTTTATTTACATTTTTTACGCCTTCATGTCGTTCATGAGTTTATACACCACATAACTCCCTAAATTACACAAAGCCGTTATAACGTGCAGAGATTTGTTAAATTTTAGTACTGTTGAAATTGCAGAGAATCTTGCTGAGTAAGGTGTTATAGAAGTCAAAAGAATCCTGAAGATGCGCGAAGAAAAAAGAGCAGAACCTGCCTCACTAATTTTAACATTTAATAAAGACACGCTCTCGAAGAAAGTAAAAACAGGTTTTCACTCTATAACTGTACGACTGTATGTCCTTATATCCCTGAACCATTACGATGTTATAAATAACAAAAATTCGGTCATACGTCAGACGCAATGAGAAAGAAATATGCATTTGTGGTAATGAGCCACACACAGGAACCACTTACGCAGAACCTCTTAAATGTATAAATTGTCAAGAAAATCATTCAGCAAGATCCAATAATCGCCCTATCTTTAAAGAAGACATGCAATTCAGAAAACTAAAGCAGTGGAGAAAATATCGTTTGCTGAGGCACGGCGGAAAGTTGAAGACACAATAATAAGACCTGTGTCTAATAAATCATACGCACAAGCCGCCGCACCATCGTCGTCGCTACATTTCAATGAGAAAGTCGTTAAAAAGATATTATCAAGGATCTTGTACCAGATATTGTACAAATGTGCACTAATATGATGAAAGATACGCTACATAAATCTACAGAAGTTACGGGCGAAAGGTGCCCGAAAGAAAAGCGTCCATTATCAGATGACCCACGAACTCCTGCCGAGAAAAAGATATGTTCAGAGCAAGGTCATAATACGGAAGAGATTCTGAGGAGATTATCTAGCAGACTACGATATGTCTGCAACCGATGAGAGCGCTGCTCAAGATTCTGAGATGGCTTTACCTTGTACCACGAGGAAGAAACCAGAATCGCGAAAGGGACGAAACAGAAAATCTAAAGAATAGCTTTTGGCTATTCTGACTTGATGAGTCGGTTTAAATTCTATACTGAGAAATAAATGATCCATCATTTTCGAAAATAATATAATACAATGGAATAGTAATGGTATAAAAACAAATCACTACGAACTAATTAAACTTATTCTAAATATAAAGCCTTTCTGCATATGTTTGCAAGAAACCCACCCGAAACCCAATGAGAATTTTAATTTGTGAGGTTATGACTCATATCAAAAAGATGTCCAACCAATCCAAAGATCACACGGAGGAATCGCTATTTACATCAAAACACACCTACAGGCCAGCCCAGCTCCTATAAGATCAGAACTTCTAGTCGGTGCAGTCCAGTTTCTCTGTCCGTTTAGAGCAACTGTCTGCAATATATATTTGCCAAATGCAGAATGGGAGTTGAATGAATTAAGGGAAATAATACGGAAACTTCCAAGACCCAATAATAATAGTCGGAGATTTTAACTCTCATAATTCTCTGTGGGGATCTAATAGAAATGATAGACAGGGCAGAGATATTGAGGATTTGATAGATGAGTTCAATTTGTTTCTCTTAAATTCAAGTAAAGGAACCTTCCTTAATTCCCATTGAAATAATTTTTCGTCTATAGATCTTTCGCTATGTCCTCTGCAATTGGCTACCAGACTCGCTTGGTCGATATAATCGATGGTCATTTATATAGTGATCAGTTCCTATAGGAATAAATTATATAATCTATTATATATCGCTCGTTCCTAAGTAACATCGAATTTGTTGATGATATTGAAACATCTGTTGATATAGTTAGCCAAGATATATTAAAGGCAGCTGAAATAGCCGTCCCTCAGACGTCCGGAAGATCTTTGTAAAAATCAGTACCTTGGTGGAATGAAGACGTCTAAGCCGTGAGCAGATGAAACGTGCTTTAAATGTCTTTAAGAGACACCCCACGAGGGAAAATATAATCATATTCAAACAATACCGAGCACGCGCTAGACATGCCATAATCTCGAGTAAAAAGGCTTCATGGGAGAAATATGTATTCTCTATAACAGCTGAAACACCAACTAGAGAGTTATGGCAAAAGGTAAAAATAATATCAGGAAATCGAACAGAAGTATGATCTCCAGTACTACAACATGTATTTATTATTCATTTATCATTCAAGTACATAACAGGTTAAAAACCCAAATAGTACAATATTGATTATAATTAAAAATTAATGAGTTAAAGTTAAACAATTTATGTTAATTTTTTAACATTTAAACCTAAATTAACTATAATTAATCCTACATATTTAAAAGGGAAAAAGTACTAACAATACACAAGTGAAAAGAAAAAAGTATATACTCATAATAGGTAATTGAAAGGGAAAACATGAAAAAGTAAAGAAGTAACGGAAAATATCAATTCAGAGATGTAAATTATATTTGCAAAATCTCGTCAGCTGTTAGTAATATTAAAAATATCTATATCTTGTGATATGTAATTAATACTTTGTCGTAAACGTTGTGAATGTTGCTCACATATTGTGTTGTGGTAATCAATATGGATTAGTTGCTGATGTCTTGTAGTATATGATTGTACACGTCGTGAAGGAGAACATTCTCGCAGTTCGGGTATTAAAAGAAAAGTATATTTCATTAACAAATCTCCGTTTTTGTAGAGAATATAAACCTATAATTTTTTTACTCTTTCATCGTAATTGAGTTCCGCATAATTAATGTTAAGCTTATGTAAAATGAATTTGGCAAATTTATTTTGGACACGTTGAAGTCTGTTAATATAATTTATAAACTTCAAATTCCAAATCACCGAACAATATTTGAGATTACTAAGTACTAAAAATTTATATAATATTAGAATTGAGATTATATCTGTGCACACTGTCTACGAATAGATCCACACAATTTATATGCTTTTTTAATTTTCGTATCTAAATGTTAATTAAAATTAAAATCACTAGTAAGTGTAACGCCTAAATCGTCAATATGATTAAAACGAATTAGGTCCACTCCGTTTCTATAATTATATAAAACTGGTTGCTTTCTTTTCGAAAAAGTTAGTGTTTTGCATTTGTTAATGTTAAACTCCATATTATTCATTTCACACCAGTGTACAGCGGGATCGATACCCCGAAAACCTGGCCAAAATTCTGAAACTCAACAGGTGACCTTAACAATAAGTAAGATTTATTGTAAAAATGTTAAAAAAATTAAATCGTAAAGGGGGTTATTTTTTGAGGGTTGTGTCATTTAATAAATAACCAAACCTTTAAATTTGAGCACACGCCTAATAATTAGTAATAGTACTTAGTAAATGTGAAAAAAACCAAAATTAAATTAATTGATGGTAAATAAACCCCTACATAAATTAAAAAAAAACATTTTTAACACCCCCACTTCACTTTCACCCCTCTTAAATGATCATTCGAGACGATTACTGCAGCTATGACAAAATGGGAAAAATTGATATACTCTGGCTGTCACTTGACGGCTCTTCGCTAGAAAGCATATCATCTAGAACTGTTTCGTCTTTGTCTGGAGCAGCCAGTAGCTGTAAGACCTCTGTTGGCAAACTAGCATCCGGATCCTACGCTATCAGAGTGATCACAAATGAACTGGGTTATGCAGCTGCTAAGACTGCCTATTTTTCACTAATCGAATCACACTTAAGGTACGGCATTGCCTTCTGGGGCGCATGCAGTAAATATCTTTTACAAACAATATTGGTACTTCAAAAACGGGCTATTCGCTACCTGCACAAAACTAGAATTCGTGAATCATGTAAGCCACTGTTCTTGACATATGGATTTCTCACTGTGATATCCATTTACATTCTAGAAACAGATTGTTTAGTTCATAAGCATAAAAGTAATATTATAAATAATTCCTCCACACAATATGTAACTCGGCAAGTCAATAACGTTACTCTGCCAATTCCCAGATCCACTCTAGTCAAAGACTCAATTATTTACAATGGCTATAAGATGTTCAATCACTTACCAAATAATATTAAAGAAATGAGCTCAAATACAAATTTCAGAACGGCGGTTAAAAGCCTTTTAATTGTTAAACCCTATTATAATTTAGACGAGTACTATAATGACACATTCTAATTAGGCATTTACTACCTTATCTTATCGTATTTTCAGACTTTTTATATTAACGATTATAATTATTGTATTAAAATTTATATGTAATCTATGTTTTGTATTCATATAATGTAGGTTCACTGTGTAAACTATATATGTTATGGACCTACGCTTATTTACTTTGTTAATGAGAAACTCTTTCTTCTGAACAATAAAGTATATTTTGATTTGATTTGATTGATTTGAATTCGTGTCTTCTCTTAATGACCTTTGTTAGCCCAGTTATTAGTGGATCCTAACTCAGTAAGAGCATGTTAAAAATATCCGCTAATGTATTTTCTCTTGAAGATTTTCTTGAATGGCTTCTGCGAAATACTTTTAAATCTTTGTTACGCGACTCTTGCGCCTCTTCAGATAGTTTCCCTATAGGCAAAATAGCATGCATAATAATTTTTGAGTCATGAATTAAGATTTTATGTGCACTGGCAGGCATATAGTACCATGGGTATTCTTTCACAATTAGTCGGGCTGTCTCCGTGGCATAATCATCAAATGCTTTTAACTTTATTTCAAATCCAGAAAAAAGGGCTTTTAGAATAATTCCGGTTCGACGAATCAAATCGTCTTTAATACCAATTATATTGACAGAAATATCAGGGTTGTTGAAGAAACGTCTCGCCGTATTTCCATCATTAGTTGTTCCACTTCCTCCTAGCTTTACTACTTCTACTAATAAACCCAATAGTTCTTGAACTTTCAATTTCTTTTGGGTAAACATTTCACGATTTTGGACTCCTCTTACTTCCCATTTCTTAAACTGAATAAAAAACTCAAAAAACCTTATCCATGCGTGGAGAGTAGAAAGTTCGAATTTGCATGTATTTTCGTCAACTTCTTTTTAGCTACACGATCCAAATCTTTCATTTCCTTTGGTGTAGCCCCACATATGTAACATTTCTGAGCCGAGGTTGTAGAAGTAACGGAATTGCAGATTTTTCCGTCAATCATTGCAAAGGCGAGTTGATGAGACACAAACAGATTCTTATTTAATATATTTACGTTTGTCTTTTGCAAAACTTCTATTTGTTTCTGTATATCTCCAGCATCAACTTTCGCTAATTCCACCGTTTTTTTGGCTTGCCTAATACGAATTGGTCGACAATACCTAACAGAAGAAGGCCGGGGGTTTGCCAGAGAATGATTTTCTTCCCAGAAGTGCATCTACCGTAGAGTTGTAAGAGGACCAACGAAGTAAGAAACATATCTGTATCAGTATAACCTTCTTCAATTTTCTTTGTAACTACTATGTCCGGTACTTCCATCGCAGCCCCACTTCGAAATTAAAATTAATTCATTTGACCTACCAACAGGCACACTATTAAAAACATCTTTTTGAAAAAAAATGAGTCGCCAGGCAGTATGAACCAGAAGTGCTTGCAGTTTTACTTCTGCCATGCACGGGGTGATGATGATGGCCTCTTTAACTGGATAGCATTCCTCCTTGGCACGTCCAATTTTTTTGTAGCTGGGATAAAGGTCCGCATTTCTCATCTTAGATTGTATTCTTGGTTAATCTTGCGCCAACAAGCAGTGAAAGTGCCTCTTCACTTCTTGTTCACCAATTTTACCTTATCCTCGAAGCTTTATTTGGGGTTATGTTTATCGGTCACTGATCAACTTTGCTGTATCGTGTTTTCCCTCTGACCGTAAACTCATCTGAGCAGCGTAAGCTAATTCATGAGGTCCTGCTGTTTCACGAATGTCCTTTGTTTTCCTGCGCTACATTCGTTTTCTACTTTCTTGGAATGGTATTTAAGGCCGACCCACACCTGAGGTTGAAGGAATTGCTTCTGCAATATTTTCCGGAATTGATGGAAGTAAGTCAGCGCAGGTTTGTTTATCCATTCAGAGTATTTTTTCAAAAAAGTCTTCTCTACTCTGGAAAATGTCGTCCACCGTGTTAAAATGTCTGTACATAACTGATACACTTTGTGATTAAAGCCAGTTTTAATATTCTCTACTTTTTCTACACCCACTTCACATTTCAGATGCCGTAATGCAATATCTTGAACGTGTTCGCATTTCGCAGAAGAGTTTTGACCTTTCTTCTCTAACCACATGTCAAATATGTCCTTTCGAGAAAGGCTATGCAGGTTTCTCTGGAAAGAACGTAATTAAATGTAAATTATTGAGGACAAAAAATAAAGTAAAGCTAATTTCCATCATTTTTGTACACTATGTATTTATTGATTTGTTTTTGTTCTTAAACCGCGGACATTTTGATAATAATAAAATTATTTTCTAAATCTGTACAGACAGCACTACTTACTAGTTTTTTGTATTCTCGGCTGCATTATCTATTGTACTATCGGTTGTATTATCGACTATAGTAGGGACACCTTGAAGATAACAACATGAGGGCCAACCAGTATCTGAGACGGAAAGGGTTGTAGAAATTTTAGGAAAACAGTTTGAAACCGCTAGTAGCTTAACAGCATACACAAGAGTTTATAAATACTGTAAAAATACCTTAGAGACAGAATTAAATTTTAGTGACACTGCACCAGGTCCAGACAGAATACTGTATGAGTTTTTGAAGCAGTTACCTGAGCGATACCAAATGAAAATTTTAAAGTTGCTTAATTTGATATGGAGAAAAGGGAGTTACCCAAAACAATGGAGAGAAGCATATATAATTCCTATGCCTAAAGCGGGGAAAGATAGTTAACCTATTGCCTAAGCAAGATATTGGAAGAAATTATAAACAATTAATATGGAAAATAGAAAATTGAAACCTGTTAACTGAATATCAAATGAGATTCCGTAGAAACAGATCTGCTGTAGATCAAATAGTACTGCTTGAAAAGGAAATTCAAAATTCTTTTGCTGAACGAAAACACCTGACCGCAGTATTTTTTGAAGGCATACGATATGACGTGACGATACGGAATTATTAGAAAGTTACATCACTAGGGATTTGAGAGGAAAACTACCTCAATTTGTAGAGAACTTCCTTAAAGATAGGTAGGTCTTTTTGTGTGAGAATAGATAACATTCTTTCTAGATCCTATAAGTTGGAGAATGGAGTACCACAAGGACCTACATTAAGCGTAACTTTGTTCTTTATCGCAATGACTATTATGTATGAAATATAATAATTTTGCATATACCCCTAAACTCAGCTAGGACGTTAATATAAGCATTCGAATCATACTTTTATTTAATATGCATTTTATCCTTGTACGAAATATAGTTAATCTACCTATAAGAAGGTATATTTGGGATCATGACTAATATTCACATATAGAGATGGTTACACCAGTTCGACTTGTATCGATTGCCACAGGCCTGCGAAAAAATACTTTTTTGAAATTGTTTTCACTTTAGTCACTTTTTTTTATTTGTTTTTTAGTGCTGAACTCAAATACGAAACCCGTTTTTTTCCATCACGTAGGGTTTTTTCACTAAAAACGGATGTATTTTAGAAATAGTAAGCTAAATACAAAAAAAATATGGAATGTATATTTTATTTTACATTTTATTAAAATCTTAAATAACTAAACATTTTTCATAAAAAGAACACAAAATTAGTCAAATTGAATGATCTTTCTGTTTAAAAGTCTTTGTAGTATCGTTGTCGCTTCCCATCAAAACTTCGTTTTGTGCTTTTTCTGGTGTAGGATCTCTGGGGATTGTCCCTTTTCAGCATCCAGCAGTAGTCCGCTATCATGTTAACATTCCACCTTCCTTGATGGCTTTTCTATTTCCTTAATGTCTGGGTGAAATCTTTCAGCTTGTTCCTCGCTGACAGCACCAAGATTTTCTGGAAAGTAATCAAGGTGCGAGTGGAGAAAATGTACTTCTAGGCTCATGTTACAGCCTAAATTTTTGAAGCTTTCCAACATATCTGCTACCATGGCCTTGTAGTCAGGATCCTTTTTGTTCCCAAGAAATCTGGTTAGGTACAAGTTTAAAAGATACCCATGTTGCTTTTTCTTTTGGATCCATTTTTATCTCAAAGTTGTCATCCTTCATAAGTTTTCGGATGTCAGGTCCAACAAATACTCCTTTTAACTTCGCCTCAGACAAACCAGGAAACTGCTGACAAAGATATCTAAAGCATTCCCCTTCCTTTGATAAGGCCTTAACGAATTGCTTCATCAAACCCAATTTGATGTGCAGTGGAGGAAGTAAAACTTTCTTTGGATCTACAAAACTGACCCTCTCAATATTCTTTGCACCGACCTCTAAGGTTTTTCTGACTTGCCATTCTTTCTTAATGTAATGCTGTTTTCTGTCACGGCTATCCCATTCACAAAGAAAACATGGATACTTTGTGTATCCACTCTGTTGCCCAAGCAACATTGAAATGATTTTTAGATCACCACAAATCGTCCATTTATGGCTTGAATAGATAAGTTTGCTGAGGACCACTTCAAGGTTTTGGTATGTTTCCTTTAAGTGAACCGAATGACCAACAGGTACTGAAGCATACTTGTTACCGTTGCGTAGAAGAACTGCTTTCAAGCTTCTTTTTGAGGAGTCAATAATAAAGAGTCTCCAATCTTCTGGTACATACTCAACATTGAAACTTGCCATAACTCCAGGGACGTTGTTACAATAAACTAGGTCACCTTCTTGAGAAAAAACCGCTGCCCAAGGAATCACTACTTCCACATCCAGATTTTTCATCCAAGTCACTTTAAAGGAAACATTTTGACTATATGTGCACTCTAGTATGTGGAAATTATTGGTCATAGAATTTTAATAATATTTGGGGCAGATGTCATAGAAAAGTTTGAGGAGTTGGTTTCTACCATATACGTTAAAAATTAAATTTCTAGTTTACCCTACTTATTTTCCACTATTCACAACCTACCACCTCCCGCCCTTTCAATGGAGTCATCTCAATCAGATGTCACTACAATACATACGTGTACTAATTTTCAACTGAATATCTCAATTTTATGTTATCAATCCCATTAATAATGAAGCAGAGGTGGTGGAGTTTGAAAAATATTAGAAAGAAATCTGAGGCCTTGGTTTCTAGTATATACACCGAATCCCAAATTTCTGTACTCTTACCAGCTTGATTTACTTATTTTCCCCTAGTTACTCCTATTAACCCCAACCCTCCTACGGAATCATCCCAAAATATAATCTAGTTCCAGATGTCGTTATAATACACACGTCTACCAAATTACAAGTGAATATCTCAATTTTATTTTATCAACCCCTTTAATAATGTAGTAAGGGTAGTGGAAGGGTTGAAAAATATTATTAAAAAATCTGAGGCCTTGGCTTCTACATACACCGAGTTTCAATTTGCAGTACTCTTACCAGCTTGCTTTACTTATTTTTCCCTATTCCCTCTACTTACCCCCGCTCCTTCGACGCAATCATGTCAAAATATAATCTAGTTTCAGATATAGTAATAATACATAAATGTACCAAATTTCAAGTGAAAATTTAAATTTAATTTTATCAACTCTTTTAATAAGGGAGTGGTGGTGGTGGGGGGATGGAAAATACTAATAAAAAATCCTGAGACCTCCGCTTCTAGTATATACACCAAATCCCAAATTTCTGTACTTTTACCAGCTTGCTTTACTTATTTTCCCTTATATGTCCCTATTTAACCCCCAACCCTTCAACGGAATCATCTCAAAATATAATCTAGTTCCAGATGCCGTACTAAATTTCATGTGAATATTTCAATTTTATTTTATCAACCCCTTGAATAATGAAGTAGGGGTGGTGGGGGGCTGAATATATTATTAAAAAATCTGAGGCCCTGGCTTCTAGTACATACACCGAATTTCAAGTTTCTGTAATCTTACCAGTTTACTTTACTTATTTTCCCCTATTTACCCCTATTTAACCCCCAACCCTTCAACGGAATCATCTCAAATTATAATCTAGTTCCACATGTCGTTATAATACATACGTGTACCAAATTTCAAATGAATATCTCAATTTTATTTTAACAACCCTTTTTATATTGGAGTAGGAGTGGGTGGTGGGGGTTGAAAAATATTATAAAAAAATCTGACGCTTTGGCTTCTAGTACATACACCGAATTTCTAGTTTCTGTACTTTTACCAACTTGTTTTACTTATATTCCCCTATTTACCCCAAATTAACCCCCAACCCTTCAACGGAATCATCTCAAAATATAACCTAATTCCAGACGTCGTTATAATACATACGTTTCTTCCGGGTTTTGCCGCGGTCGTCGAACTTGACTTGACGTTTCGCTGATCATTCTGTCAGCTTCTTCAGAAGGGTTCCAAAGACTGAAGTTGTTGAGTTCTGCTCCTCGTTATATACCTGGGCGCTGCTACGCTTGGTTGCACATTCGTCACGTTCGTCCGTTGATCGTGACCGATTACCTTACTGGTACTTGGCAAAGCTAGTCTCCATGTATTGCTTAGTCGATACCCATCTTCTCTGTTGAAATTGTTCTTATTTTTCATAATTTCCAGTGATTCCCTAATAATTCTTGGGTAATAACGTGCACTTCTGTCCAGTATTCTAACGTTCTCGTATTTGATCTTATGGTTCTCATTATGATGAACATGTTCTGCTACAGCCGACTTATCTGTGTATCCGAGTCTAGTATATCTCTGATGTTCCTTGATTCTGCACTGGATACTTCGCCCTGTTTGTCCGATGTAACTTTTTCCGCATATACAGTCCAACTGGTAAACACCTTTCGTCAACAGTTTAGGGATGGGGTCCTTGTTTGAGGGAAGCAACTGTTGTATTTTCTTCACTGTTCGAAAACGTACACCTATTTTCTTTTTTGATAGAATTCTTCTTAGCCTATCCGTGACTCCGGCGACGAATGGTAAGCACGCATATGTTGTAGGTTGTTCCTTTTCTTCAGTTATTGTTCTTATCTGTCTGTTAATAATTCGTTGCATATCTCTTTGCTTGTAACCATTCTTTTCTAGTGCTTGCTGGACATTTTTAAGTTCCTCGGGTTTGCTCTTTTCGTGAAAAATATTATAAAAAAATCTGAGGCCTTAACTTCTAGTACATACACCGAATTTCAAGTTTCTGTACTCTTACAAGCTTGCTTTACTCATTTTCCCCTATTTACCCCTATTTAACCCCCAACCCTTCACCGGATATCCTCAAAAAACAATCCAGTTCCAGATCTCGTTATAATATATACGTGTACAAAATTTCAAGTCAATATCTTAAACCGTTCCGGAGAAAACGTGCGGACAAAAAAAAGTTACAGACAGACAGACAGACCGACAGACAGAAATTTTTTTTCCGCTCAAATTTAAAATCTCGACGTTTCATGACATTCTGAACCTATTTCACGAATAAAAATTTTTGAAAATTTTTTTGCGATTACTATACTTCCAATCCACTACGTGGATGTGGAAGTAAAAAGAGACTAAATCCTTTTCTCTATTTCGATACCACCAAAAAGACGTACCAGAAGCCAAAAATTTTTTTTTCTTCAATCTTGAACATAAAACCTCCGCTGAGTCCTTTGGTAGGCCTAAGTCTCTCACCAAATTATTCAATTCATACTCAGTGAAAGGTATAGGTTCGCTTGTACCAGGATCATAAATGTCACTGACATCACTGTCTTCTTCACTAGCACTCAGTTGAGGTAATATGTCTGTCTCACCTAAAACGTTATCTAGACTAACTGGTGGAGAAGGTATCGCTACAGTAGGCCCATGCGGAACAGGGCGGATCGCTGATGGCATGTTAGGACAAGATATCTCTTTTTTATTTTTTAAGTTGAAACCTTGCACTTTGCAACAACAAAAATAGCAGTCATCGCTGTGATTCTTCGGTTCCCTCCACACCATGGGAATGCCAAAATGAAACGATTGTTTTTTACCTTGACTCCACTGCCTCAATTCCTCAACAAAAATTGAACAGACTTTGTGCGGAGCCCAAGGTTTATCTTGATCGCCTAACTTCATGCCAGAGTAAGCAAAGTAAACTTGTTTAACGAAATCGGAAATATTTCTTTGTTGCTTTTTTACTACATAAGTACCACAAATGTAGCAGAAACAATCGGGCGAAGTAACACATCCTCTAGAAGCCATCGTAAATTAACAACACAAAATACAAAATGAAAAACTTGCCACTTCAACAAAACTAAGAAAACACATGTGTACAGCACAGAGTCAAGAGACACACTGCATCAGCGTTGCCAGGCCACCAAAAATTAATGTACTGATTTGGAATGAAAAAACGTGCTGATTTTACTGAAAAGGTACTGACAAACTGACAGTAAAATGTAATATGCATATATATATATATATATATATGTATATATATATCTCCAAAACAGTATTGCCACAGCTTTTCTAGCGATTTCGGTAGATTTCGTAACTATTCGGTAGATATCAACATGGATGCATTTTAACACTTTATACGAAATTTTCTTCTCTATGGAAATTACTGAGGGCGGGGTATTCTATTTTAACATATGTAGTATCTTAGTATAACTACGAAACTTTCTCCTAATAGAAATTTCTGAAAAACTGGAGGGGGGGGGGACATCTCCAAATCACCAACCTCTAAGCTCCACAAGCCCACATAAAAGTGGCTATAATTTTGCATATGTGCAAAGTTAGTCACACTTTCTTTATATATCATTTATATTCAATTTTCGATAGAATTTCGAAATAAATCGGTATATTTAATAAAAAATCGGTAGGTCTACCGAAAATTCGCTAGCTGTGGCATCACTGCTCCAAAAGGTGTCGCTACTAGTTTAAGATAGTTTCACACTTTGACGTAGACCTCGTTGCGTCGTAGTGCAGGTTCATTACCCATAGGCGGCGCACTCGACAAAATGAAAGTAAAATATGTATATTTGACCAAAAGATGTCGCCTCTATTATAAATTCTAATAGACTATTTTTGATGGCGTGAAGGGCACAGCACTAGAGATGGGCGGTCCGGTTCCTCTAGTGGATTCGGTCCGTTTGGATCCGTTCCGCTAGTGGATCCGTTCCGCTAGTGGACCCGTTCAGCTGGATTCGCTCGATTGGATCCACTTCAAAATTTCCTCATCGTGATGTGTGACTGTAATGTGAGTGTGACTCACCGAATATTCTTATTATTAATTATTGTATAATTATACTACACCTCGATAAATCATATAATAAAATAATTTTGCAGTAATACGAATGGGTTTGGATAAACAGTAAATAAAATCCTGAAATCACGACGCAGGCACTTCCTAAGTATTAAGTGTGCACGTGGGGTATTTACTATTTATGGAGCGACGACAATCAACTCAAACTTAATCAAATCTATTCAAGCAGTCAGTCAGAGTCCAGGGTCCGGACTTCAGGAGCTCAGCTCAGAACAGTACCAGGACTTACATACCATAACGGATCAATGGACTGGACCGCGGACCCGGTTCGATCGACATCGTGGATTCGGTCCGACCCGTTCCACCTTCGGATTCGTTCATTTGGAACGGGTCTGCTCGGACCGCCCATCTCTACACAGCACTCATTGTATTGTTTTCTAGAGGTGGCTAAAGCACAGTTTTAAATTACTTCTGCTAGCAACTCATCTCTAATTGCTTCCATTTGCATTCCTCTGTGATTGGATGAGGTTTGTGTGCCCTCCAGACTGTGTCAAAATCAGGTGATCGAAAATGGTTAATTAATTTCACACGTTTGACAGTTTGACATAGTGTAAACCTCGTTTACGTCATAGTGCACGTCGATCGCCCATGTGGTGGGTGACGCACCAGATGTGTAATAGCAATATTATTTCAAATTTCATTAAAACCAAATTTATTTATAAATTTATTAACATAAAAAAATATACATTTTATAAAACGAAAGATGCTTATTACTAAAACAATATTATTTGTAGCTTATATTTCTATTCAAAAGCGATTGACCACGGACCCATTCATAACATTCCCTGCCATCTAAGATTTCCTTGCTTTGCAAAAGATTATTGCAAGTTTCTGGCAATAATCCGTTCCGGTTTTTTGTTTTTATATTATTTAAATGTGAGAAAATTCGTTCAGCAGCAGCACTGCTGTGTGGCAAACTCATGACATTGAAAACAAATGAACACACCTTTTGATAACACCTTTCACTCTCTGAATTTTTTAACTCATAGAGTTTGAACCAAAAACTTTCCATATTCATTTTTTTTTAATTGATCTTTAATTTTATGATCAAGATTGCAAATTTCCTTATACTCCGAACTGATCTCTTCGGTATCACCAGAGCAAAGATTAGGAAACTTTATTAATAAATCTAATATGGAAGAGTCATTACATAGTGCAATCGATGGATTTAAACATGTAAAACACTTGTATGTTTCCAAATTATAAAACCTTTTGCCAAATAACTCAATATAATATGATAAGCAATTGAGTTTAAATTCATGGAGCTTACGATTAACATCATCACTCTTATTGATAGTTCCAAGAATCTCGGCTACCTTAACTCCCAAATAAATTTCATCTAAACTTTTATATTCTCTAGCATTAAGCTCGTTGATATTAAAAATAGAAGCTTTATCCTTTTCAATTCTCATATCAATATAATCAGATTTCATGAAGTTTTTAAAAATAGTTTTGGAAATAGTTTCTATGCGAGTGTATACAGTATACAATTTAGGTGTTTCTGACTGAAACTCTACATTCATTTTGTTAATCAGAGGTAAAATATAGCACAAAAATGATAAATATAATTTAAAAGATATGTCATGTAACCTATCAAAAATGATTTTAGCAGCATCCAAGTTGTCCTCTAGAACCGCTGAATTAAAAAACAGTCCAAGTGCATTCCATTGCTCCATTGTTCGTCTTACAACCATCTGAAAAAATTGAAAATGTATCCAAAACAATTTATCATTAGACAATCATATACCTCTTACCTCTAAAGATAACCAGCGAGTTTTATTGGGTCTGAGTATTTTATGGGGTCAACATACTCTTGAAATTCTTTGAACTCCTTTAATCTTTTACTGCTACCACTTAAATAATTGTATATATCCATTACAAAATCTACAACTGCGTTTGGCAGTTTTTTTGCTGCAGCCGAGGCAGCTAAATGGAGGGAGTGGCAGATACAACCCATAACAAATATGTTGTTATTTATTTCTTTCAATTTTGCCTGAACCCCATTATATTTGCCCATCATAACTTTGACGTTATCAGCAGCGAAACCTATTACATTTTCTACAGGAATGGATAAGTTTGTACTTAATAACTTTTAAAATTTCTTTTATAATGCCTTTAAGAGGTTAATATCAACATACCTGACAAGAATAGCCAAACACTTTTTAACGGCTATGTCGGTGGTTTCATCAACAATAAGTGAAAACTTCGTGACCTTTAAAATCTCTGATATACACTTTTCACTTTCATCTTTAAAATTCTTTAATGAAGCCGTGGTTTTTGTCCTACTGCAAAGTACAGCCTTCAAAATCTTTGAGTCTGGTGCTGCAGATACCATTAACCGTGGCAGGTGGTCCATAATTAGCATGGGCAAATTATGTTCCACTACGAGTGCTACTAATTTCAATTCACATTCTTTTACCTTTTGGGTAAAGATTTTTTTTTCGTTAACAGCTCCTTGGAAGTGCCTTATGTCAACTATTTTCTTAAGCGATTTCATTTTGTTCTTGTGGCTGACTGTCTTTTCATGTCTAATCATATGAGTAAAACTACCTGATATATTTTTTTTGCAATATTTGCAGAAGCTCTAGTTGTCCTCATTAACAAGCCACTCAAACTCAGTTTTCCATTTTTCACAGATTTTCTGGACGAATTTGTTTCTAACGCCTCTTCTTTTCTATTTGATTATTATCAATTTAGTTATATTAGCCATGCAATTAAAATCAAAATTACTTACAGATGGAATTCGTGAACGTAAATTCTCGGCGCTTGCCTCAACGGTTATAGATTCTAATTCATCTCCATTCTAAAATGTATTTTTGGAAATAATATGTAAATATTTTTACGTAACTTGAAAAATGTAACTCACTTATTACAATATTCTCCTGCTCATCGGATCCGAATGAGTTATCAGCTTCTGAATCAGGCTGACGGTGTCTTTTTTCACTCTAAAAATGCAAACAATATAATTAACTATTATAATATTATAGTCTATACCTTTTTTGAAACAATGGAGGCTGTTGAAGTTGTAAGAATTAAAAAAGAAAGAAAACTTACAAAAACATCTGTCTGTTCAGGCACAATTAAAACAGATCCAGAACATGAGGGTAATGATGAGAGGAGTGAATTAGCATCAATACCAATAACATTTACATCATCTTGATCCTCTTGTGTATTCTTGAAAAAACTAGAAAAAAGAGATAGTCATTGGGTAGACGTAACAAAATTTAATTATGTGAAATCTAATATTTGTGGTATGAATTGGTTTTACTTACCATGTTATTTGTGACTGTTTCTGCATATTGAAAATTAAAAGCTAGATTAAAATATAGTGTTCGCCACCATCAAAGTCCAAAAATTTAACCACCAAGACTGCTACCACCAAATACGAAAATTCCAGTCCCAGATCATCACAGAAGCGAACTGGGTATTTACTTACATTTTTATAACGATATTTTATCCAATATTAATTTTGTATGAAAATCTAGCAATACTTGATACACATATTCGAATTTAAATAGCAGAGGCGAACCAGTGAACCACAAACAATATCACAAAACCTGTACGGATAGCAATTAACCTAAAAAACCTGCCAATAGAGATGAGTTGTTATTTAACAACCTGTTATTTTCCAACTGTTATTTGTAAGCAGCATTAACAGACTGTTATTTCTGTTCGAAAATAACAGGTGAGAGAATAACAGATAAACACGACGTAGTAAAAATGTTCTTGCTGACTGCTGTTAAACTGTTATTTAGCAGCAGCAGAATCAGATAATGAAATCGCCACATTCGCCACGCAACCGCGTAGACTTATGTGCTTAAATTAATATTGTCATTGCATGCGCTGTGTCGGGCGTGTTCTGTTATTTGTTATTTTTTGGTGGTAGGAGATCGGCGAGTCAAATTGATATTTAATTTAGTCTTAGTCACAGCGAGCGGTATGGGTTTATACCCACATATAGCACAAATAGATCCGTATCTCGGCAACAAGAATTTAATTTTTGTTAGGTAGTACGCGAGTATGTCTATGATTGTGATATTATTATTTATAAACATATAGGTACTGTCGTGAGTAAAGAAAAAAAAAATAGGGCAAGTCTTATAACGTATTTTTTCTACATATCTATATGTATCTGTGCTGGTATGTTTTTATTAATTTATCATGAAATAATAATAAAGGTTGAGGCTTAAAACGATTTATGTATTTTATTTATATGTATGAACGTAAAAAAATCAATTAATACATCTAAAAAACACCTTATCTAATTACTATAATTATTTAACCAGGCAACGGTGCCCCTCGGCCAGCGGCAGCAGCATGATGTATGAAATAAATAACATATCTGAAATAACATTAGCAAACTGCACACTACGCGCTCGGATAAGGGAATGTCAGTACTTCTCAGCGAACTGTTATTTTTAAACTGTTATTTTAGACTGTTATTTAAAAATAACATAAGCAGTTTAAACCTGTTATTAGAAAATAACAGCTTTTACCCATCACTACCTGCCAACTGTAAAGTCAACGCCAGTCATGTTGTCAACTAGTGTACTCTGTCTCTACTCCTTGGTACTACTGTCCAATGGGCAGCGGTTTGTCCGGCCAATAAACTAGCGAACTGTAATAACACACATACAAATGTGCTGTGTTGCCAACCTGCCATATTATTCATCTGAATTCTGAATTGATACCCTCAACAAATTCACTTCCATCGAGAATGGTTATATTTCAAAAGAATCAGCGCAAAAAAACCATAAAAATCACTGATTATATTTTAAACAATTTTTCTTATCGCAGGCCTGTATTATATGGCCACTACTATGCCAGCAAACATGTATGACTGTCAATAAATCCAAACATTGCAGGCCATTTATCGCACTTCCTATGTATAAACTCATCTGCCACGCATGAAATTCGAGGTAATCAAGTAGAAAATTACAAAGTCTTAAAAAACGAAGCATTACAAGTAGCAATATAGCACATATAAATGTATTACTCAGTAAGGTTGACTGGTTCTACCTATTTTATTTTAATGTAAATGATGGATTTTTGTTTGTATAGAAGCAATTGGTTTTTACTGGTATTTTAATGAATGAATGCCGTCCGGTTAAATGTAGAGGAAAAAATGTTCAAGAAATAATAATGTAAATAATAAAAAGTGGTTGATTGAGGAACTGATTAAAGAGGGCACAGAAATAAAAAATATGTTTTCGCTTATGAAAACTTCAGATTGTCATCAACTTAAGAATGAGTATCAAATTAAAAAAACAGTATAAGAAAAATATCAAAATTACGAAACAGACATATTTTAAGAACAAAATTAATAATTCATCAAATAAAACAAAGGAAACATGGAACATTATTAATTCTAGACTTGGTAAATAGAATAAAAGCAATTAAAATATTATACTTAAGTACAATTCAGAATACGTGTCTGATCCGTACGAAGTCTCTTAATTGTTAGCTTCCTATTTCTCCACAATAGCAGAAAATAACATTAAAGGGCACTTTGATCATAATTTGGCATCATCCTGTATTACTACAGTAAAAAAATACAATACATCGGAATTTTGTACAGAACCCGTTACGGAAAAAGAAATTATAGACATAATTAATACACTTGAAAATGAATTTTCCTGTGTCACTTATATGTCTCTTTTTGTTCTTAAGAATATTAACATAAATATTATTGGTCCTTTTATGTATTTAATTAATGACTTTGCCAGGGTTATTTGACATATTTAAAATTGCACGTGTTATTCCACTATTTAAGAAGGGCAGCCCTGAAGACATAGACAACTACCGACAGATATCTATACTCAGCACCATATCTAAAATTATCGAAAGGGCTTTTTATAAGAGATTGATCAAATATGTTGAAAAAATCATTATTTAACACCATCTCAGCATGGCTTTAGATCTGGCAGATCAATAGAGACTGCCTCATGTCATTTGCTAAATTATATACACTCTTGTCTAGATCATGGCAAGTATGTTTTGTCAATGTTTTTTTTTTACCTATCCAAGGCCTTTAATACTGTTCACTCCGAAAGACTTTTAAGCAAACTATTCGACCTTGGAATTAGAGATACTGCCCTGAGATGGATCCAGACTTACATGGAGGGAGGGTCATTAACAGTAAGTTACAACAATACTGTCATCTGTTCATAAGTCAAACTGGGAGTACCGCAGGGCTTAGTACTTGGACCCTTGTTCTTTATGCTGTATGCTAATGACCTTCCTGATTACATAAAAGGTGCTGGGCATGTCACCCTGTTTGCTGATGACACGACTATTTCAGTATCGGCAATAAGTACTGATGATATCCAGATGTATACTGAAAATGTTGTGAGTCTATTAACGGCCTGGTGTGATAGTAACCGATTAATATTAAACACGAATAAGACGATTATTATAAACTTTCACATTAGAAGACCTCTACCTATAAAGTTTAAAATATTTGATATAAAACTAGGAGAAGAAATTAAATATCGTGGTACTTAGATTCTAAATTACCATGGGACAAACATATCGATGACATATGTAATAAATTAAACAAAGCTTTTTTTGGCATCTTACAATTGAAAGACACGTTAGACGAAAATACTAAGTATTTACTATGCCTTAGTCTACTCGCACATATCGTTAAACACCATAAGTTGGGGGTGTGGTAGAGAAGTGGGTAGGGTATTTACTCTACAAAAAGACTAATACGTCTTATATTTAACCTAAAGTACAATGAAACTTGTAGAACAGTATTCAGAGAAAAAAGAATTCTAGTCTTCCAAGCATATATATCTTTAAATGTCTCATGTACACTAAAAACAATCTCTGCTCGTTTGCTCGAGTTGCAGATACTCATACATACAAAACCAGACATGGGAAACTCTTAAGTATCCCATCGCATAAAACTGCTTCTTTCAAACATTCCTCATGATAAAACTGCGTTAATCTGTACAATGCAATACCTGAATTTGTGAGAGAAATAAATTGCCCCAAGTTATTTAATAATAAAGTTAAAAACATGTTAGTAGAGGGTGTTTTTTATAGTACTGACGAATTTGTGTCCGGATCTTCTTAACCTTATGCAGTTAGAAAAATTAAAACCTGCTTATATACTATCTATTTATATTGTATTTGATTTTTTGTATCTGCAGTATTATATGTGTATCTATGTACATATATGTTTATTTGTGTATTTTATTTCGCTGAGTACTTTATACTTATATACTTGCCTGACATGCCATATGTACTCTATGTATCTTATGTGCTTAATACATTATTATTATTATTTTATACCATAGTAGAATTAGTTAAAAAATATTCGCATTTGGCAGTGTCTCACACTACCGCCTTTTGTAATTAATATATTTAAATTATTAAATAATTTATTTTTATCTTTTAAGTTTAATAAGCTGTCTCTGGTTGGAGACACATACTACAAGAACTTAATAGGGAGAGGTCGACCAGTTCTATTCACAAATGAGTTAGGAGTACTCTGCTCATGGACCGGACAAAAAAACAATTTTAAAGTGGCTGATTCAGAAGTTTTGAGAATATTTAAAAGTAAGTTTTTATTATATTTAAGTACAATTAGATATAATTATTTTTATATATGATTAGTCTGTAGAGTAGGAGAGGGGTTGTGAATAATTTTCGCAAGAAATTTTCATCTTATATAAAGTAGGGGGTTACAACAATCATTTTTTAATGTTTTCTGAAAATATATCGTTGCTGTTACGTCCATCATGGCAGTCGAAATAGTTTTTCTGAATTATCTAATTTTTCCCGTTAGTTCTACCCTAAAAGTAGTTATACCACTATTGTAGGAAATAAAAAAAGCTACAACTTTTATTTTAACTTTTTAATAATAATAATAAGTTTTTTTATTGGTTAAAAATAAATAAATAACCAAAAGGCCATTGACCTAAGTCCTTCAGCCTGTGTTTTTCAAAATATGAAGTTGAATTTTAAAGTTAACGGAGGAGTAGAATCATTATTAATAAAAATTATTATATATATATATATATATATATATATATATATATATATATATATACAATTTCGTTCTAGGCGCGAATTGGATAAATCATAAAAAATTTAATTTAAAATATGATTATTTTTTTACTCAGTTTTAACTCTAAAACAGAATTATGAATTGGTCTCAAATTTTTACTATGCTATCGCAACATATCTTTTAATGTGTTACCAGTTACCATGTTACCAAATTTTAATAAGGGTAGAAAATGTGAATAACATATATTATGGTAAATACATTTCGAGATATATTTTAAGTAAAAACTTTGCAAAATGAAAGAAATTTTAAATTTTCGTCATAAATAGTTTCCAGCTCAATTTCATACAAGGTGAATCTTATTTCATAAAAAAGATTGAGGTTTCTGACATTATGTTTCAGCTAACAAAAATGGCGATAAAAATGATCGTAAAAACGTTGAAATGGATTGGAATAGATTTGACAAACATCAAATTAAAAATCTATAAATACCCATTGTTTACTTCACTAAGAGCGCGCTTAAACCATCTGAGGAAATTCGACATTTTTACATTGATAATATAAAAGACGATGAAACTGAAACTTTTTCCTTTATCCCCACTACTGAGTGAGGTACTGACAATTAAAAATATAAAATCAAAGCATTTTGGTCTGACCAACTTAATATCACACTGATTTTTTTATATTGTCAATTTACTTACTACTAATTAAATTCACGTAACTAATGGAAGAATAGCTAAAAATTATTTTCCAAGATATTGAAAACATAGTTACAATATCAACATAACATTTAGATCATACAGCAAATAAATATAAATAATTTACAAAGTCAAGACTCGTGTTAATAGGTATGACAATTTCAAATAGTTGTTGTGTATATTATATGAAATGAAGTGGAAATATATTATGTTATGTATGCCTGTACATTAATTGTGTTATTTAGAACAAACTGCCATGTGCGAAAAACAACTTGATTGCAGATGTACAGTTCATCAATTTGTATATCTGTGTAAAATTTATTTTAGAAAAATCAATAATAATATAACACGTAGAACATTTCTACTAATAATTATAATAATGTTATCCACAATTATAATTACTCATAACACTATTAAAAACTATGATATAATCATACTGTCATGTGAATACTAAGCATAATACTATTAAACAATAGTAAGTAATTAATGCAAGGCTTATGTAAATTGCATACACCCAATTATCAACAGATACATGTAAATTTGATAACATCAGCTTACCAGCAGGGAAACCAGTAAGTAGGTAGCACTATGGATATTATAGATGTTCATATTTCGGATCAATTCATTTATCAATGTCCGACCAAAATTTTTAAAATTTATATTTTAACTTTATTTTTAAATATGTATATTGACTTGATTTTCCTTATCTTCGGTGGAATTAATGATATTAAGTATTTTGGGTCCATGCACCTTGAGCAGTAATTCTTTCGAAATATATATATGAATGGTTTCCAAAAAATAAAACATTTCCTTGATACGTATCTGTTATATTTCTAACACATTTTATAAATTCATAATTTTTGCCATGTTCCAGAAACATCTCATATATTTTTACGATTATGAATTTGAATATGACATTGGTAAATATATCCATTCCTCTGCTATTTGTAAAATGCCTCGCCTGTTGTTTGTAAAATTACCCTTATTCCCGTTTTCTTTTGAAATACTACTTGGTTGTTATTTATATTAATTACCTACTCGAAAACGTAGTTTTATAACTATAATTAGTATAATTATTGGAAACATCAACACAAATCAAGAGAGATTAAGTATTATTCAATATGCCTATAGTAAACTAGGAACTTGTAGAAATCCGTTTATTATTATTAATATGAAAGACAAAACGAAATAGGCACGCGATCCATGACGGTTCTAAGTTTATTTTATTTTATATAGAATCCATGGGGATTCTAACATGCGATAAAAACGACATACGCAAGGTTGTCTCTGCATACTCTCATGGAAGTGGGGACAGTGCAAACAGAGCTGGAACTGCTGGGAGTGATGCAGTGTACTTGTGCGGTGCCAGGAATTTGCCATTTGAAATCCTCCAGCTAGACGTCTAGTACTCGTAATTCGTTCAATTCAATTCAATGAAGTGATTTTATTGTTTACGACGAATAAAGATACCGCCCCGCATGCCATTTGACAGCCGAAGACACTACTGGATACACGCCGCATACAACTTATATGTAGCAAATTTAACATCTACAGTTGTCGAGTTCTATTTTAGCCTTTTTAAATGCAAAGAAAATTAATGTAAATGTGGAAGCAATCGAGGTGGAACCTTTACAGAATGAACTGGAGAATTTTGATATCGAAAAAGGCGAAATGATGGGTAAGTATTGCTGTTTATTTTATAACTTTTTTTGTAACTGTCTCCAAGGTTGCAGCATTTTTGTTGTAATTTTAATTAGTGCATGATTTTCTTCTATTCGAGTCATTACCTACCAGTTGAAGATTTAAAAAACATACTTTTGTATCCTAAGTTTAAAATCTAAATTAAAGTATTGACAACTAATTTTGTACCAGATTGGCGCTTGGATGGACCTCTCTCCAGTAACGTTTATTATCATTTTGTAAATGGATTGTAGTTTGTTATAATCAATCAGAATTGTGACGGTCTGTTTGTTACTGATCGTGTTTTAACGACTAACAATGAATTTCATTATAATAGCGATTCTTTGCGAGACTGTCGAACAGTGCTGACGAAAAACAGTGCTCTAGATAATTAGTGATAAATAAACTTTTTTTTTTATAATAAAAGTTATTGACAGTTTTTTTTATTAAAAAAAGTGTATACAGATAAACTGTTTTTATTAGTGTAGTTCGTGCAATGTCACAAAGTAAAGGGGTCCCAACAGGGACCCCGTACACTTTGGAGGACCCCGGTGGAGGCAGCGTAACCGGCAAATCAGATAAGTTAAAATTTTTAAAAGAAAGCTTATATTATATTGATAATAATACAAATAAAGGGGAAACTAGTAATGTTAATCATAAAAGACCAGCAGAGACAGAAGAAATGATGGACTTGACGTCTCCAAATAAAAAACCAAACAAAACATTAAATGATAACAGTAGGAAAGAAATGCATACAAATAGATTGTTTACAGAAACAGATACAGGTCCGTACTACTTTTATGTCATATCAGAAAATGAAAATGTAGGTAATATGCACCCGATGAAATTAGGAAAACTAATTTTTTTGAACATACCTAGCGTTAAAAATAATATAGTAAATATCTCTTCGGTGGGAAGAAATAAAATAAAAATCGAGATGAAAGACGCAAAATCGGCTAATGATCTTTTAAACCAAAAAATTTTTGTAGACAATAATTTAAAGACGTACATCCCAACATTTCTTATAAATAAAATGGGTGTTATTCGCGGTGCTGAAAAGTCAATGAGCGAAGAGGAAATTAAACTGGATATTGTTTCTCCGTATACGGTTATTAAGGTTAAGAGAATGCTCAAAAAAATTATGCAAGATAACGAAACGGTAGAAATCAAATTACAAACATGCGTATTAACATTTGACAGCCAAACTTTACCTAATTATGTATATTTAAATGGTGTAAGATGTGAGGTAGAGCCATATGTATCTCCTGTACTACAATGTTTTAACTGCCTGCGATTTAATCATACAAATCAACAATGTAGAGCCAAAATTCGGTGTGGAAAATGCGGTGGTGATCATCAATTTAGAGAATGCCAAGCCAATCAAAGTATATGTGTGTTATGCAATGGAACTGATCATTCGTCCATTAGCATAAAATGCCCAGAATACCAAAAACAAATTATTATAAAACAAAATCAGGCTTTAACTGGTAATAATTATAGGCAATTGTTTGAATCGCATAACCCATATTATGCACTACTTAACAATTATGATAAAGAATTCCCAGAAATTCAAAGAACTACACCAGTTAATCTCAAACCTCAATACAGAAAACAAATCATCAAACAAAAACAATATGCTCACTCCCTCGAACCAACTACTGCCCAGACAGTAACTGACAATGCAGGTTGTCATAGAACCCCAAAACATAATTATACTTATCCTTATAGAACTTCGCCTTTTATTCAAGAAAAGGAAAATACTATAGAGGCCCTAATTGCTAGTTTTACTAAACTGTTTGACTCAACTTTACATCAATATAAAACCAATATCGGCTCAGTAAATGTAGATAATTTACAAAAAACAATTAATAACATCATACATAATAGTTTACATTCAATTCTGTAAAAAATGACATAAAAAGTATTAATATGTTACAATGGAATGCTAGATCAGCCACAGCGAACAAGCCAGCTGTAGAGTTCTTTTTAAAAACAAATAATATAGATATTGCTACTTTAAGTGAAACCCGGTTCAAATCAAACCAAACAATTAAGTTCAGTGGTTATGATATAATAAGACATGATAGACAAGATGGTTACTGCGGCGTAGCAGTATTAGTTAAACATGATATTCCTTATCAGACTTTTAACCTCACTACTAATATTAATAATGTTATGTCTGTTGCTGTAAAAGTAAAAATCACTAACAATAAATATTTAACAATAGTATCTCTATATTCCTCTCCACAAAATGCAGTCACAAAAATACAATGGGACAATTTTTTTATGAGTTTACCTAAACCTTTTTTAATATGTGGCGACATTAACTGCCAACAGAGCTGGGGATGTGCTTATAATGATACAAAAAGTAGAGACTTACTAGAGTCGATATCAGACTTGAACATGGTTTTATTAAATGATGGAACTCCCACATTAATTAATCTGCCAAATAATAATGTATCTGCTATAGATTTAACCATATGCTCACCGGATGTCTCCCTCATAATGCAATGGACAGTAAGACAAGAGCCCCTAGGATCGGACCATCTACCAATAGAAATAAAACTGCAAACTTCGGTTCCAAAAGTAAGAAAAATGCCCACATTTACATGGAATACAAGAAAAGCAGACTGGCTAGCATTCCAAATTAACCTAGAATTCACTTCCCAAACCACCCAAGAAAACCCTAGCTATGAAGAGTTTATTAATATGATTAATAATACGGCAGCTGCCACAATAGGCTCATTTAATCAAACTTCAGATTTTAATTTTTTACATCTTCATGAAGTACTATATGTCTGTTATACCCAAAAAAAATTTCAGCTCAATCTGACTGAAATTAACAAAAATATTCGCATTAGAACAACAAAATATTGGACGCGACGGAAATTGACTATGTGACGTCACGGCATCTTTCGAGTCGAGCTAGTCGAAACGGCGCGCGTTTTCTGCAGTGTTATTCAGTAGTTTAACCGGTCTGGTACGATTAGGTCAACAGTTTGATCAGGCATAATAATAATTATTATTCTAATCTGTAAGATTTGCTGTTAAACAATGTGTGATGATAATTATATTAAAGCCGATTCTTCAAATTTGCCGGAGGTGGATGTTATAATGGTAATGGATTATTTCAACTCAAACAGAGATTTTATAAGTGCAGAAATGAGGGGTGCGAAAATGCAGCAGTAAGTATTTCGTATTTTTTTTACGAACAGCTTTTGAAATTACTTTTTCATTATTCTTTAAGATCTGCTCGTCAAAACTATGGAGATAATGCAGTAGGCTACATCCAACTAAAGCGAGAAAATAACGTGTGCTATTTGAAAGCAAAAATTACTCCCGAACATAAAATTAAATCTAAAAATTATCGACTATCCTGTGTAATTAACGAACTTGAAAAAAAAGTGATTGAGGTGCAATGTCATGACTGTCCTGCTTCGGAAGGCGGTTGCAAACACGCTGTAGCGTTTTTAATGTGGATACATCGTAGAAGCGAAGAGCCATCTCCTACGGAAAAAGTTTGCTATTGGAAAAGGTCCGTTTTAGTTAGCGCGTCAACCACAAAAAAATTTATAACCACAGAAGATTTTGGTACGAAACCTGTAGTTTCACCAGACGAAAATCTTTTAAATGATTATGTTAACGAGGCAAAAAGACGGAAAATCAAAAACAGTACCACGAGGTACCATATGACTGAAAAATATGATTCTGTGTCCCTTCATATACTGAAAATTAATTTTATGTCAACAAATTTGAGTAAGAATGATCCAGAAATTTTTATTAACTTTTCCAAACAATATATGGATGAAGAGTTGCTTGGGTATATTGAAAGAAATACCAGAAATCAATCTAAAAGTAGCTTATGGTCAGAAATGAGGTATGGTCGTATAACGGCGTCGAAAGCATATGAAGCTGCGAAATACACTACTTTCGATGGGATGTTGGTGGAAAATATTTTAGGTGCAAAAGTTTTTCAAACAGAAGCCATGAAACGAGGACTAGATTTAGAGGAAACTGTTTTAAATGTACTTTCAGAGAAAACTTCAAAAGTATTCCACAAGGCTGGACTTTTTCTTTCAAATGAGTGTCCTATAGTAGGTGCCAGTCCAGATGCTTTAAATGAAGAGGTTGTTGTCGAAATAAAATGCCCATATTCAGATAAAACATTTCATAACTTTACTGATTCTAATGGAAATATTAAAATAAAATATTTTTACCAGATTCAGATGCAAATGCATCTTACAAAGAAACAAAAATGTATTTTTGTAGTGGCAAGCCCTAACTTTGAGAATAACAAAGAAATAACATATAAGTATTACGATTACGACAAGGATTTTGTTAATACGATGTTAAATGAAGTAACGGAATTTTGGTTCAAAGCAATTTATAATAAAATTTAATTATTTACATATTTTTGCAGTTTTATTTTAATAAATAATCTTGCACATTTATTAAAGCACACGCTATTATTACAATATGATCCAAATATTTTATCAAGCTGGTGTGAACACAGGCATGAGGTTCTAAAATGGAATATTCTCTTATTCTTGATATAACTCTTTCAACATGAATTCGTAGGCTGGCTATTCTTTTAGATTGTTTCACTTCTTCCTTAGAGTTTTTCACTGTTGCCAATACAGATGGCGGTCTAATTAAAACATTATTTCTAGCGATCAGAAGTTCATCAATATGCTTAAAACCACGGTCAGCCATAATATGTGCTCCATTTTCTAGCATATTTAAAAATCCGGATTCTTCAACTATCATTTTATCGGTAGTTCTTCCTCCAAAACCACTGGATATGTAAGAAATTAAACCATCAGGAGTGCAAGCCACTAAATATTTTATAGTATTAGTTTTTTTATATTCCGACCAAGAAAAAGATTGCAGTATAGGATTTTTTGACTTTTGAATGGAAATTTCAAAGCAGTCTATTATGCACTGAACGTTTTTGAATCTCTTTCTAAAGGATATTGGTAGACACTTTTGAGAGTCAGAGCGCGATTTCCACTGAATAAATGATTTTAAATGGGCTACTAATTTTGGCAATGATTTTTTAATTATCGAGCACACTGTTGAAGCTGACGTACCAAAATCATCTGCTAATATGCTATATGGAAGATTAAGTTTAATTTTTTTTAAAGTTATAAAAATTTCAATTTTCTTTAGCTGGCTCCTTGTAGAGAGCAAGTCTACTATAAAAAGTGAGTGACTCGGTACACCAATATAAAGTTTAGGATTTTTTTCAATAACATAAATTGTTCGCATTTCTATATTTTTCTTTAAATTCCAAATTTGGTCAAGCTCTTCGGTTGAACTAAACTCACTAAACATCGGCTTGAATGTAGAAGTATTCGAAGTATCGCTCGTGTCAGAGGGATAGTAGGTTTTCAGTGTTTTTTTCGATGGTTTTTGAATTTGTTTTCCTCTCTTTGGTGGTCTTAGTATATTACACTCAGTAGATTTTGATCTCATTTTAGCTTTTATGTTGACTTGAACATACTTATGCGACTTATTAATATCTATAGACGCAGCTGCACTTTCCTGGGTATTTTCAAAAATTTCTTGTGTAGCTTGTAACTCCTGAATATTTATGTCATTATCTGGTGACAGATGGCTTCTCTTAGTGCTTGTCGAAGGTTCACTTAAATCACGCTGTCGTTGTCTTTTTAGAAAAGCATTTCGAGGACTTACGGTGTGCATAGGTTTCGCATTTTCTGGCAATCAAAAATATGTGGTACGTTTTTCATTAATTTAAAATATATGTAGTTTTCCATATCCTCTCTCAACTAAAAGTAAATACACAGATAAGTAGATATATTAATAAATTGAAGACCTGAGTGGATTAAGAAGTTACATCGAAAACTTAAAAATTTCAAATTTTGTTATTGGTTTAGAAATATAATATAAAAATATGCAAAGTCTACATATAATTTGTATTAGTGCTCTAGTGTACTGTAGAAATAAAAATCATAAAAATGCATACCAGAAAGCAGGTAAGGACAAAAAAAGTTACGGAGAAAATTAGTCTCAAAAATTAAAAATATCGCATCATTTCCGTTTTTTAAATTTTAAACGGTATTTATCCAAAAACTAAACCTTATACAAAATGTTTAAAATAAATTTTTCCATAATTTTTGTACACTACTTCTGCAGTCCTAACATTTTTAAATTTAAAAAAATATCAATATTGCCGTTACATTTATATAATTTTTTCTCTCCCTGTATATTCAGTCTGAATTTTGATAACGTCATCTTTCTTTACGCAAACATTTCTATAAAGAATAGAATTTTCTAAAAAAAGTGCTCATATAGAGCGCACTTTCTGCCTGTATATCACTATTAAATTTATTAAGGCAATTAATTGAAAAAATAACTTACATTAAAATGATCCTCACAGCAATATTTTGTGGATTTATTACTTAACAAATCTGTTCTTCGCATAGCTTTCTGCCACAGGTTCCTTACTTTTATATTTTTAGGCAAACTAATAAATACTTTATCGGGTGTAGTCACAGTAGTGTTTTTACATTCGGGAACTATACAGTATTTATAATTTTTCTTTTTGTCATCCATTATGTTAAAATATACTTTACGAAACTTAACTGAACCGACGACGGCAATGATTAAAAGTATACTCTAACTAACCTTCGCTTCACCGCGTTACAACTGCTGTCTGCCTGCAGTCGTGAGATCTGATGACGTCACACCAGCCTGTCGAGAGCGCCGGCTGTTTCACAGAGCACCGACTTTGGTAATTTTTTTACCTATGAAACTGACATCAGAAAATGTAAAAAATTTGCATGGGTATTATATTAAGTAAACACTTTCAGAATATGTAATTTAAAAAAAAACGCAAAATGAGCCTCAAAAATGAAAATGAGGCCTGGAAAAGCAAAAAAACATCACTGGTGGAATGAAGAGTGTAAAAATGCCGTAAAACACAGGGCAGAGTTATACGAGGTATATAAAAATAGTTCCAATGTAACAAACTTTTTGGAATACAAAAAACAAGACGCTAGATGTAAACAAATTTTTAAGAAAACAAAGAGAAAAAATTGGAAAGAATATTGTAATGGTCTAAATAGAACTGTGCCTCTAAAAGATATGTGGACAAAAGTAAAATGTTTAAAAACCGGGCAAACACAACCATATCAATTACAGGAAGGAGAATGGATAGATAATTTCATTAATAAATTAGCCCCGTGCTCGGTAAATCAGACAAATATAGAGGAAATCAATAATTCGGATAACACACATTTTTTGAACCAGGAGTTTAGCTTGATGAAATTAAACATAGCACTCAGATACACAAAAAATTCTGCCCCAGGGATGGATCAAATACAATATATAATGCTGGCCAACTTGCCCACAGAAGCACGAAAAATTTTACTCCATATCATAAATGAAATCTGGAATACCGGCAACTACCCGGAAATCTGGAAAAATTACTTAGTGTGTCCTTTTCTAAAAATCAATAAACCGCCAAATGCAGCTGACTCTTATAGACCTATTTGTCTTGCTTCATGCCTTCTTAAGATCCTAGAGAAAATGATTAAAAACAGATTACAGTGGTGGTTAGAAAGTGAGAAAAAATTACCCAAAACACAATATGGGTTTAGGCAAACTAAGTCAACATTAGACAATTTAACGTTGCTTACCATGGATATATATCGGGCTTACACCAATGAAGAGTATCTAACAGCAGCTTTTATAGATATTAAGGGAGCATATGATAATGTACAACTCAATATTTTACACAACAAAATGGCCAACCTTGGGATACCATCATCATTCTGTCAAAGAATTTGCCTATTATACACCGAGAGAAATATTTATCTCAGAATTAATAATAACATATTAGGACCAAGGAAAACATCAGTAGGATTACCACAAGGCGGAATACTCAGTCCGTTGTTATATATTATATGTACAGCAAATTTAGAGGACATTTTCAACAAAAAAATTAAAATATTGCAGTATGCAGATGATTGGGCTATATATACCATCAACAAAGACCTCAATATAAATTACCACGAAATGAAGCAGGCTTTTGAAAATATTGATTTATGGACGCAGTCAACCGGATTAGAAATCTCTCAAGAAAAAACACAATTAATAACATTCACACGAAAACGCATCCAATTTCCGGATATTATTGAAATAGGGAAATATACATTTCCTTACACCAAAACAGTAAAATTTCTGGGCATTTATATGGACTAAAAGCTTTTGTGGAAAAAACATATAGATGAGATTGCCGCCCGTATGGAAAAAAGAATAAATTTGCTCAGAGCAGTAAATGGAACTAATTGGGGTTCAGATCCAGCAGTATCACTTACATTTTACAAGGCTTATATTCGAACAGTTGCTGAATATGGATGTTTCCTCTTTGGCGAGACATGTAAAACCAACTTAAATAAAATTAAAATAATCCAGAATAAATGTTTAAGAATATGTATGGGATACCTAAAATCCACGCCAGTGGATATCATATATGCAGAAACTAGTGAAGTACCACTGGAATATCGAATACTCAGATAAATATGTCATAAATACGTACTCCACCAACTATACCATTTATGATCAGATATTTGACATCTCTTTGTTGGTACAAACTGCTATATATTGGATTAAAAAACGATCTCCCCCTTTAGTAGACAGCTGTATGAGGTATTTAGAAAAGTTAAATGATGTCCACAAAGATGAAAAACTTCCTATATACAACATTAATTACGTCGATATAATAAACGAAAAACGAGTCTACCTAGAAACTAGCTACACAAATATACCCCAGGAAGTAATACCAAAAATTTTTAAATACGATTTAAAACAAAAGTGGAATGACTATAACGTAACTTTCACAGACGGATCCAAACAAAATGGAAAGACAGGCTGTGCCTTTTATAATGAAACTAACAACTATACAAAGTGTATAAAACTGAACGATACCTACTCAATATACTCAGCAGAAAAAATAGCTATTATAGAAGCACTAAAACACATACAACTTTACAACTTTTAAACGGGAAGAACTTTATTATTTTCACGGACTCCCTAAGTGTTACCAAAAGGATACAAAATAATAAACTATATAAAGTATCAAACCTGACAGCAGACAAAATCCAAAATATAGGGGGATGTGCAAGACAGAATAAAAATGCTTGGATCAAGAGTCATATTGGTATCGAGGGAAATGAAAAATTGGATGAACTGGCAAAAAATGCTTGCGACATTGGGGAGGCAAATATATACAAATTACCATACGATGATTTTACAATGGTGATCAAATCCAGAATAAAGGCAGAATATAACGAACAATTTAAAAGGAGTGATAAGGGTAAATTCTATAAAAGCTTTCAACCCACAGTGCCCACACAGGCCTGGTTTTCAAAAATTCCTTACACTAATAGAAATTTTATCAGAACCGTTTCAAGAATAAGATCAGGTCACTGTTTGTGCAAGGCATATAAACATAAGATACATCTAGAAGATACGGCACTATGTGAGGTGTGTGAAGAGGAGGATACAATGGAACATATTATTTTTAGTTGTGAACGATATAATGATAATAGGGAAATTTTGTTTCAAAATATTTGCAATGAGAAACTAACACAACCTTTTAACTTGGGATACTTGTTGTCACTTAACAATTACAATATACACATGTATATATATATCACTTTGTTGAATCATCTAAATTCAAATTGTAAATAGATATTAAGACTAAAAATTTATATACTGAAAAAAAAAACAGTGAAACAGAAAATAGAAAAAAATACAAATATACTTATACTTATATTTACAAAACAAATATATATATTAAAAAAACAAATAAAAAAAACAAAAAAAAACAAAAACAAACAAACAAAAAATGTAAGTGCCAAATAAAAAAAAATAAATAAATAAAAAATAAAAAAAATAAAATAAAAATAAATTTAAAAAAAAAAATGAAAAAAAAAACTGAATTAAAAGGAGCATTTAAAAAAATAAAATAGAAAAAGGAATAATAATGAAAAAAAAGTATAGATATACTTACATACAATAAAAATATATTAATTATAATTTTACATAATGTAACTAGCTTAAATTAATATAAGGAATATGATGTTTAACTGAAACATTAACGAAGACTGGCTGATAGACCTCGTCTCTAAGGCCAACAACGCTAATTAAAAAAAAAAAAAAACATTATAATAGCCCACTTCTTGTCGCATTACAGTACAGTTTAAATCAATGCAAAACTCAACGATGAGTAAAAAACATGCATTTTATACATATCCCATACGTTTATTTGCAGTTACAGGAATATGCTGCTCTCATGGCGAAATAATTCTAGAGATTGTTGCAACAAGGACATTTGTTAAGTTATTTATGTTTTATCATAGTTAGCAGCTGTCATTAGTATTTAAAAAATGAGAAGTGTCAATGACATTTCAGTAACAACAAATATTGTTCAAGAATATTTATGTATAAAAACAACATTCGTGCGTGATATGGAAAACTATTGTAATAAGGCAGTTGAAGTATTGTCTAACTAGTGATGTGATACAGATGGTAGGTATATTACGAAAATGTGCATTATCATCTAACGTATAGGGTACATCTTTAGGGAAACTCTATGAAAGCCGACAAAGTATTTGTTTACCAGAAAGCGGCTGTACGCATACTCTATGGAGCACCATATGATGCTTCCTGCAGCACCATACTCAAAGAGTTACCTACCTTGCATTTATAATCTCGAAACGCTCAAACAAATAAGAGCAAATTTAAGTAAATTCACAGCTCACGCTGACTTGCACACATACAGGGTGGCCCATTAGTGCGAGGAAGTCCAATATCTGGCTTATAAGAAACATGAAAAAATGTTTTCAATAAAAGTTATAGGGCTTGCTTTGTTCTCTATTTCTAAAGTACTGAGAAATACACAGGGTGTTCCTTTAAAGCGGGACAGCTTAAAGGTCGAATTTTTTAAATAACACACCCTATGTATTTTTATACTATTGATTTCTGCGTAAAATTTTACGTACAGCACTAACTCGTTTTTTCAAAATGCTGCAGCGTTGCCAAGTTATTGTGAAAAATATAAAAATTTTGGCAAAAACAATACGTCACAAATATTATCAAAAAAACTTTGTTAACCCTCTATTGCATAAAGACCCCAATCGGGAACACAAAAATAAAATATTTCCTACAAAGTCCCCAACGCTGTATTTAACTTTTTATGCATATTGTTCCTCTTTGGGATCATATCTTGATCAGCTACTCTGATGTAGATGTCGCCACGTATACTACAGAAACTATAATTGGCAGTAAATCCGAAATCATCTGACATTTCGAGGTTATATTTTCTTGCGTGTTGAAATTGTGGCATTCTTTATTGAAAAAACAGGTATGTATTACCACAAAAATTATTTTCGTCATTGTCAAGGACAGCTAGTCATTGTCAGTAAATAATATTGTCATAATAAAATATATTTACCTTGATTTTACACTTACTATTTGTATTCCCATTTGGGAACATTGCGAATAGTAGTAACATATCATATAATGACTATATTTTTTATTTTTTAGAATCATGGATCCAATTGCCACTAAAACATTTTATGGTAGAAAGGTAGCAGTTTCTGAATTCAAAACAAGAGAAATACCTTGTGGGAGCTCAGATTCTGAACTTTCAGATGACGAAGTTACAGAACCAGCAACTGTGCAATTGCAAACTGCTGACTGTTTTATTATGTCGGCCAGTGACGATTCCGAAGAGGATCCTGAAGATAACATCCCTTTATCAAGTTTCGTGGCTGTACAATCAAATAAAAAGAAGCAAAAAAAAGAACCACTAAAATGGAAAAAAACAACGACGACACAAAAACAGAATGTTGCGTTTTTAGGATCCGAAATATTACCCGATGATATTCTGCAGCTAAATTCCCCTTACCAATTGTTTAGTCATTTTTTCTCACAAGAATTCGTAACTGAAATAATACGTCAAACATGTATTTATAGTGTACAGTTACAACCTGATCGACCAATTGCTACATCTGTTAATGAAATCGAAAAATTCTTGGGAATATTACTATGGATGTCCCTCATTCGGCAATCTACCACAAGGCGATATTGGTCACCACAAACAAGAATTCCTCAGATAGCTGATGTAATGCCTGTAAATAATTTTGAAAAAATAAAACGGTTTTTACATTTTAGCGACAACAGCACAAACAAAAGCAGCATTGATAAAATATTGCCTGTAATTAAACAGGTACGCAGGGCTTGTATGGAAATACCCATTGAGGAATGTTTGTCCTGCGACGAGCAGGTCATTCCTTTCAAAGGACGTACAAATCTAAAAACTTATAACCCCAAGAAACCCCATAAATGGGGATACAAGATGTGGGTACTCTCAGGAGTTTCAGGGTTTTCATATAATTTCGAACTATTCGCTGGTAAGCAGGGGTACACTGAAATTCCAGATGAGCCTAATTTAGGAGCCTCCAGTAATGTTGTAGTGAGAATGAGTCGAGTAATTCCTGTTGATATGCATCACAAGCTCTACTTTGACAACTATTTTTCTAGCCTTCCCTTAGTGGCATATCTAGCAAAAAAAAATTCATTCTGTAGCTACTGTAAGCACAAACAGATTACCAGACTACAAAGGTCTCTCTGAAAAAGAGATGAAACAAAAGGGCAGAGGCAACATTCTAGAACAGACAGTGTCTTACCAGCAGACTAAGATCCATGCAGTTCAATGGTATGATAATAAAATTGTATCGCTAATCTCGAACTATTGTGGTACAGAACCAATAACCCAAGTAAAACGCTCTTTTCGTTCTGAAAATAAGAAAAAAAATATCACCTGTCCTGAAATTGTCATAAATTATAATAAGCATATGGGTGGCGTTGATCTCCAGGATTCACTTCTGGGGCTTTATCCCATAAAAATCAAGAGTAGAAAGTGGTACCACAGAATATTTTGTCATATGCTGGATGTCGTTGTAGTCAATGCTTGGCTGCTTGACAGAAGGATCAAAAAACAGCTTGGAAAGGAGAAAGAAACAATGCCGCTGCTTTCTTTCAAAACAATCCTTGAACAACAGCTGTGCAAGACAGGCGATTCATTGGAAAACAGAAAAGTAGGTCGACCAAGAAGTTCTACTCCAGAGACACCACCTAAAAGAAGATGCCTGGAGCCACGCCCAAATAATTACGTTCAATTATATCAGGTGTCACATTGGCCTGTGTGGACAGAAATTAGGGAAAGGTGTAAGAAAATACAGTGTCGTGGGAAGTCACGAGTCAAATGTGAAAAATGTAATGTTCATTTATGTTTTCACTCAAAAAGTAACTGTTTTAAAGAATTTCATGCTTTGTAACAAATGAAAACTGTAACTTATTGGAATAAACAATATTCTAAAAAGTCTCGTATTTCTGTATTAATATTGCTCTTGTGCACAATGTTCCCACTCGGGAACAATACTTTTTTTTGCTAAAAACAATGCATTAGAAAAATATATGTTGCTTTTTATTATCGATTACTGCTTATATACACATAAAAAGAAGAGTAATAATAAAAAAAAAAATTATAAAATTCATGCAATAGAGGGTTAATGATAGTTAAAGAAAAACATTTAGTAAGTGCAAATGTAAGAGTTAGTTGAACTGTCTGAGAGGAGCTAAAGTTTATTTTTATATACAGGGAATTTTATTATAAGGGCATCAATTTGCCAATCTTCAAACATCTAAAACTTAGTTTTTTCAAATGGAACACACAGTATATTATTTCACCATTTTGTAGAACTATTTTATTCCTTCAAATTTGCTATCATGATATTAGTCCCTAAAATTAATATGTTTTGAGATATTTTCAATTTAATTGATAACTTAAAAATAATTGCGTCTTTTCTCAAGTAAGCTATGACTGATATAATTAGTAATTTCAGCTTTTAAAACTGAAAATAAAAATCAAAACAAAATTATATTTTTTATCAGAATCTTAAAGGTGGAGAATAATGTAAACAATTGAAATATTTAAAACTAAAAGCAACGGTAACCAGAAAAAAACGCATAAAACAACGACAACAAATGTTCAAAATGACCACCGGCTACTTCTAGACAATAATGCACGCGGTTTTCAAAAGCTCGACTAACATGACTTAATACATTGTGTTAATGTTTTAGAATACCTCCCTAATTCGAACTTTCATATCCTTCTTTGTAGTTGGAGGTGTTTTGTATACTTGATCTTTGACGTAGCCCCACATAAAAAAATCCATTTTTGGCAAGTCAGGTAAGCGAGGTGGCCACTTCAAAGGCCTCTACCTATCCATCTTCTGGGAAATTCATTATTTAAATGTGTGTGAATAGCTACCGTATGGTGGACTAGCGCTGCGTAATGTAAATACCGCATTCTCTGTCGAAGTGGAAGAGGTAAATGATTTACTAACTGCGGTAACTGATTATCTAGAAAATTTAAGTATATCAGACCGCTAACTCTTCCTTCAAAAAAGTAGTGCCCAATGACATGATATCCGATTATGCCACCCCATATGTTTAATGACCATCTTGTCTGACTGGTACTCCGTATAAAATGTGGATTTTCGGTTGCATAATAATGAAAATTTTGTCTATTCACAAACCCATATTTATGGAATTTGTTTTTATTTCAAATTCTTTGGACGACAGTCCGGCTTAATCAGTTTGTTTCGACATTTCTCTAGTCGAAATATGAGGATCTTCTGTAACTTTTAACAGAAGAGTCATTTCATTTTCTTCAGTGAATGCAGTCTTGGTTCTTTCTGTTTTTTTTTTTCATATGCGACTTTTCCCGTTCTAGTAAACCGCTGCAGTAAATTTTCAAAAGCTTCTTTTCTGAGTTTCCTTCTACCTGGATATGTTTGCCCATAAGTCCTCGTCGCAAGTAAACAGTTTTAATCACTTGCTCCCAGTACAAAAACAATATCTGTCAATTCTTCTGTAGAGAAATTCATTATTTTAAACACTAAAATTGCACAGGTACGAAATTATGCGACAGCAACTATTTGTCTTATCGACTATACTGTTATAAACGTCAAAGTCATAGCTTACTTGAGAAAAGACGCAATTATTTTGAAGTTATCAATTAAATTGAAAATATCTCAAAAAATATTAATTTTAAGGACTAATATCGTGATAGCAAATTTAAAGGAATAAATTAGTTCTACAAATTGGTGGAATAAGATACTGGGTGTTCCATTTGAAAAAACGAAGTTTTAGATGTTTGAAGATTGGCAAGTTGATGCCCCTATAATAAAATTCTCTGTATATAAAAATAAACTTTAGCCCTCTCATACAGTTCAACTATCTCTTATATTTGCACTTACTAAATGTTTTCCTTTAACTATCATTAACAAAGTTTTTTTGATGATATTTGTGACGCACTGTTTTTGCGAAAATTTTCATATTTTTCACACTAACTTGGCAACGCTGCTGCATTTTGAAAAACAAAATTAGTGCTGTTACGTAAATATTGCGCTGAAATCAATAGTGTAAAAATATATAGGGTGTGTCATTTAAAAAACACACTGTGTATTTCCCAGTATTTTAGAAATAGTGAACAAAGCAAGCCCTATAACTTTTATTGAAAACATTTTTTTATGTTTTTATAATAAGTCAGATATTGGACTTCCTCGCACTAATGGGCCACCCTGTATAACACGAGAATGGCGGAGAATCTGTATTCTCGCATACGCACAACGAAAATCAATGTTAGATATAAATATTTATAATAACTTTGTAAATCACATAAGAGAAACAAGAAATTTAAACTACAATCAATTTGTCAATCGGGCTAAGAACCTTTTGAAGCAGAAATGCTTTTATTCTGTTTAAGAATATATGGACTATACTCGGCAGTGAAAATAAAATACTTGTTTGTAATTTGTGACATGCCATGTAATATGTACATAAATACTGTCGATAAATAGATGGTAAATGGTATTACAATATGAAGAGTTTTTAAGAACTCCAATGAGGTCAAAAATCAATTGGTGGATTGTTTATTTAATAGCCGTTATTATTGACCACTTTATTTTGTTCTTACAGCAGGTAGCATTTTATGTGTGGAGGTGAAAATCCAAAGGAGGCGATCAGAAGGAGGGAAAAATTTTTGCTGACAAACTGGCAAAAAAGTGTTCTTGGACAGGGAGGAAAGAAAATATCAATTGAAAGAGCTATGGATTTATTGAAATGTAATGAACAGTGATGATATTAATTTATCTTAAGATAGCGATCTGCCAATGTGGTGATAAAGACTGCAGATTAATAAACATCGATCAATAATAAAAACAAAAATAAATATTACTATATTCATAGACTTGTATAATTCAATACCTATATCGCCTAACTTTAATTTAATGACATATTTGGAAATATAGGGTCATGTTATAAATAATTTTAATAAACGATACATTTTTTTCCTCCCCTATATTTTCCATCTGTGATTGTTTTTACTTACCTCGCGCCCTGAAGGGAAGTATTGCATGTAATCGTTGGGAAGTAAAAAAATAAAACAGTAGGAACGTCTGTATAAATATCTTTACCGGTTTTTTAATTAGTTTTTTAAGCTGTTATGCGAAAAAGGTATAATATAATTACTGATAAACGTTTGAAACATTAGTTTCGACGTGGTTTCGCCAGGCACATTTGAGGTACGATAGAAGAAAGAAGAACAAAACGATATAGTTGGTGCTGATATTGAAGAACACACTGTTAATGTTTAGATTTTAACTTTATATTTTATATTTTATTTTGGGTCTGTAAGACTGGGTGTGTGTAGTGGAAGCATGTAGAAAACATGTGATATTTCTATATTAGGTGTTATATACTTTACATATGTATATACATATGTAAAGTATATAATATATAATATATATTTTAAAAACATTTGAACATACATTTTGTTTTACACTGTTGAGTATAATTTAATTTACTTCTGGAAAACCTAAGAGTTTGAGAGAATAAAATTGAAGGGATCACAGACCACAGGGACCAATAAATTAAAAGCAACTTGATAATACGGGTAATATAATAGGTTTATATCAACAAAATATGGTAACAAAAAGCAACCGTTTTATGATAGAGAGTGCACTAAAATGTGATAACTGACTGCAAAACTAAATATTTTCTGCAATTATTTATCTCCTTTTACCAATCGAAAATATTGTGTAATCCGCCTTGGTGCATTTTCAGCCTTGCAGCTGGTAAACTAAGTTTAAGCTCACCCAACAGCTTAGTCTTATTATTTTGTAACAATTTATAAAATATTATTGTGATATTGGGATATTTTATAATAAAGCTAAACTTTGCAACATAAAGGTCCAAATTGCAAAATAATTGATTCATAATGACAGCAATAAATTATTCATTAATGAAGATTTGCCAAAATATCAACTAATAACTTAAAAAAAAAATGATCATTATAACGTTTAAGCCTGAATCTACCTCATCGCAGAACATGGAAAGGTATTGCACGAGCCTCGTACAGCGGTAGTAAGTTTCAATATGGTAAGTTGTAATGGTAGAAACAAGGGCGCATGCATAATGTATAGGTAATAGTAACGCGTAGTTGTAATATTTGAATTGTACCAAATACCAAATAATTGTAATTTTATTATTTTAAATATTTAACATACCTGATATTAAAAAAGGATATTGTTACATCGTGTAACTTACAAAATGTTTATGGAACAATATTAAGTAGTTAAAGACAGGTAGAATCCTACCCGAGTGCATAGATGTAGTTGGAACTCAGCGTAGAACCTACAAAATACAAATTAAACATTTTAAAATGAGTGTATTAACAAAGAAACTTAAAATACAAATGTAATAGGCATGTAAGTGCTTAATGAATCACATTTTAACTATAAAAATCAAATGGTAGACCTGAACTCAGTGACTTTATGAGATAGTGAAAAACTCTCCCGCAGCTAACGTAAAGTTATATAAAATACAAATTTCAAGCCAGGTAATGAGTAAAATCAGTACTAAAATTATAAAGACTTACCAAGTGCATGTAACCACATATCAAGCACTGGAATGTGTTGATTTTAAATAGTAGAAACTCTATAAAATAGTTAGTAGTAATCTTTGGTTAGGACTTGCTCCATAAAAGTAGCATAAAACATTTCAAATAAAGAGTTTATGTAAGTTTATTCGATTTGTAATTGCAGAGATCACTTTGTAGTTTGATTTGATGTATTCTAATAGCATATTTCGAATACCATACCCAAGGACTGGTACATAGCATTGCATCGTAGGCATACATGTAAAATGAAACATTATTATTATTGTTACAAATGTTAAAAATGGTGTTTATAGGATTTAAAACGATTGTAGGTGATTAGATTTTAAGTTAAAATGGGAAAAGTAAAGTATTTTTAACATTTTTAAGCAATTGTGAACAATTTTACGAAAAGTTATCGAAATTAATAATAAGACACCTAGAGACATGTATGGGGTATCAAAATGTTCAGAAGAAGGTCAGAAAGACTAAAACATAATCAGAGTAAAGATTTACTCAGTAAATTGCTAGAAAATTCAATATAAAAAATATAAAATTTAAATATGTCAAAACTAGATTGCTTTGGTTTTTAGAAAAGTCGCATCTAAACCAATAGAATTGAAGTATTAAGGGAAAAAAAAGAGAGTGGTTGAATCGTGGGTACGAAAAGGACGCCGTTTTTTGAGCTCCACAAAATTTTACAATAAATAAATTAAATTTAAATAAAATTTCATAAATCAAACATAAGTGAATGTTTGAAAGTATCCATAAAGTACGTGGAACACGTCAAGTACAAAAATAGAAGCAAAAAGGCATCCAAAGGTAATCAAATAACCTTTCGTAGAATTTGAAGACATAACCTTACTTTTGATACATAATTTATGTAAATTTTATACAAGTGAGCAGTTTCTCACATAATATTGGTAAATTGTTACTTACCTTAACTAATTAAGTAAAGTGCGGAAGTGTATCCGTTAAAACACAGTGTTTAATTGGTCGCAAAACAATTTTCACACAACCAGAAGAAATCAAGCAGCCATTTACGGATTTCGCAGTATTGACAGTGTAGCAGTTCTACATATCAGGCCGGAAAGTCGGCAGCAGCAATCTCTACATCCAGGACGGAGTAAGAATTAAAACATTCATCAAATTTAAGCTTAAATTCGCAAAATAAAAGGGAAACTGAATTCAGTAAAGGTTGCAACAAAATAAATTTTCAAATCAAAAAGGCCAATTAGATGTAATCCATATAATAGTAATTGTCACACATATTTGTTTATACTTTTCCCATATATTTTATTTAGTAACCTTGTTAATTTGAATGGGCCTTTCCTTTTTAAAATATAGTGACTAACCCTTAAGGTTAAGAGGCAGATATACAGTAAATTTCTCGTGTTCTGATTTATGCTAGCGAATAATACCTTGTCGTGGGGTAAAGCGTGACTGGCGTCCAAGACATATTAAGGAAAAATATTTAATATTTTATAGCAAAACATTCGATTAATAACAATATAAAATTTTGAGGTATAAAAAATATTAAAAAAAGTATAATATATTCTTTATAATCCTGTATGTGTGCTATGTCCTTGATTTCTTGCTCTGTATTTCGCACTTGGCCACTTCTGTAAAAACATTAAAAAATTTGTTGAAGGAAATCTCGCGCCAAATGAATCGGACAGAGGCTGATGTTTTAATACTTCTTACTACAAAATATTGTCTGTAATTGTTTATTTGTGGCATGTTCAGATTTTCTTACTTTTTATTGGGTATTTTGCCACTGAAAAATATTTTAAAATTTTAATGAAAAAACCTCTGCGCCAAACGGATCAGACAGAGGTTGGTTCTTGAACACTTGACTGTTTCAAAAAGTCTCACACCTAAAAATATATAAACTAGAACAATGTAATAAACTAAAAACTGAAAATGAAAGCTATAGGTAATTAATGTTTCGGACCACAGATTAGACCACCCAGCGGCATTCGACTCAGATTTAATTTTCAGATTAACCCACAAACATTTAATATCATCATTATATCTGTAAGAATTTTATTCCACGTGATATTCGAGTTTATATACAAGTACTTGGGATTCGACAAACTTTTCACTGCTATATGTAAAGTAATAAAATTTAAATATTTATCACTGTTTAAACATGCTTTCAAAACTACAGGTCCAGTGTATAATAAGCAGTGATCGGAATTTGGGTTTAATTCGGGTGCACAGATATGAAATTTTACATCAAAATATTGAATGTAATTTTGTTGTCTCTTACAAAATTAAATGTAATACGAACCTACCTTATGAGTTTATGATGTATTTTGGCATAATAAATGTATGTACACACATTTCACACATAAATTGTCATAAATCTACACAGCACTTTCAAGTTTTAAACTTTATACTTTTACTGAGTGTTCATAGTTTCAAAGTATATAGTAAGTATTTTTCTAAATTTTCATGTGAGAGTCAATTTCTTTTAACAGTAAATATCCACTATAAGGTCGAAAATGATGTTTCGCATTCTACAGAAGTAAGGGAAGCATATCTCAAGATGTTCATAGGCACCTAATCAAGGAAGGCGTCTGGATCTGTCTCAATTTTTTTGCTAATGGCAAATACGACCGCCAAGTCTGAATTCCTTTGTAAAACTGCAACCCACTTTTTTTATATAACCTCGTCAGTTTCACCCAGAATTTCAATAATTGTTTTTTGAACAGTATCTAGTTTGTTAAATGTTTCTTCCAAGGAATAATTTAGACATTGAAGGTTTTCTATAATTCTCGTTATTATTTTAAAGCGTTTGAAAATAAATTTTAAGTCATTTTAATATTGGAATATTCTTTAAATCCTTTTCATGCTTAATTGCAATAGCATCTTCATTTAAGGTTTTGACAACTCATTTTACTGAGTTGAAGTTAATATGGTAGTAACATCCCGCGTTTATCCATGTTCTCCAACGTGTGATCATTGGTTTTGGAGCAAGCGGCAAATTAAGACATTCTTCTTGGAAATGGTTTATCCTACTAGGAGCTTTTAGAAAAATTTTCATTATATTAGCAATAAGTTTGTCAACATTTGTGAAACACTCTCGTACTTTTTCGCATAAGCAGTGTAACGCAGGCACTAAACATGTAACATGTAACACTTGTGGGTATTTTTTAAAAATTTTTTTCACAGTACTTAACATATACGACAATGGATCACTAGTAAAAACAAAAACTTTCTTTAAATTTTGTTCAGCCAAGTCTTGCCAAAGCCATTTTAAAGTGTTTTCAAAAAAATTAAACACTGACTCGCCATTAACCTTGGAAGCTATTAAGTGACACTTGCCAGGACCACCAACATGTAATTTAGTAACTATTAAATTGGCAACTTTATTTCCCAGAAAGTCTGCCGTTTCGTCTATTGTAACCCAAAACCAGCCATTTTGAAGATCACTTCGAATGCCTTCCAGTTTTCTTCATATAATTCGCTGAGAATTTTTTACGAAGCAGGCTTTCACTTGGAACATGTTGCTCCACGCAATATTTGTTTAGAAAATGTGTAAAATGAACGTTATTTAGTACACTCCATGGAAGATTTAAACATATTAACAAAAGAGCCAAATCGAAATAAAACTTGTCCTTTGAAATTCTCCTTTTCTTTTTTGTATTACACTCGTGTGTGTATTTACATGTTTCAAAACAACATTTTTCTGTATACAATTTATTGTGACATCACAAATATTACAAATAATTTTTTCGCCATCAAAATGTACTTTATAAGGCTTAATCAATTTTTCGATCGTACTGTTCCTCGGACTATTACGCGGCATATTAATTGACAACAACTCGTTCTTTCACGAAACACAATTATAAACTTAAACTAGGCCCTAGGCCAAGTCCATGCAATTTCCAAGCGTGTCGGTTACGTGCTGCAGGTGTGCATTGTTTACGCGGTCTGTTTCTTTAACATAAATAGCGTTTTTTGTGTAAGTAGATTATATAATTTATATTACACGAAAAATAAGTCAAACCTTCTTTATTTTTCAGTGAACTGAACATATGTGATTATTTATTTTATTTATTATATTTCAATAAATCCTTGTAACGAAGCACCTGAAAATTAAACCTAAATTCCGATCACTGAACATAGTTTGTTGGGAGGTTTACCATTACACCACAATGAACAAACTAATTTTTTACATACACCCAGATAAAGTAAATGCATTGGATCTAAGGCAAAATCACTCACCATATCCCAGGAATAGATTCTTAAATTGATGTACCTGTGTGACGACTTTTGTCTAATTTTGATCTAAAATCTGTACTGTTTCTTAACTTGAAATTATTTAAACTTATTAATATAATTTCCCTTGACTGTACATTTTGAACAAGAAAATTAACCAGAATGACCTTTGGTGTATGTAACAGGTAAACGATTTGGGTGGTATGTCACAAAATAAAATCTTTTATTTTGAACAAATATTTTTTGTTTTTATTGATTTAGTCGATTTTGGCAATACCACGGAAACATCGCACAAGCGTCAATTTTTTTCTTCTAGTTTCAGTAGACGGTGTAGCACTTTAACTGTGGTTACTTGTGCCAGTTACATCTGAAATTTCACTATCACTATCACTGGAATGAAAAATGCATCGCAAAATGCCCTAAAAATACTTCTAATTCTAATTTTGAAATAAAATAAACGTAACAGATAATTAGAGGAGATTTTAGATCAGGAGATAAACCTGCTGCGTTCAAACTCCTTTCTTTGTCATCGTTGGGATGGCGCTATTCCTGGAATGATACAAAGAGGTATAAAATGAGGGATACGGGGACAAAATTTTTGCAACGGGATAGTTCTTTGATGTAACTGACTATTGGAACTTTTAGATACAGGTAAATCGTCGATGATAACAAAAATCTCTATGGTATCGATATTTGCAAAAGAATAGGGCACACGGTTTTCTATGCATTTTGTAAACCAAAATGAGAATAATAACTTGGATCTAAGAGTTTTACATCAACTTTCTAGGAGTATATAATAATGTTCTTGCATCTCCGGATAATGATAAATCTTGAAATTTAGGTTTTGATCCTTGTAGTAAACTGGTTAATGCTGAATGAGTTATTTGATGCTTAACTGCGTAATCGGCTAAGAAGTCACTGAATTTTTCATCATTTTCTGAACAAGGCTGATGATAAGACTCTTGAAAATCTGTCATGAAACAATCGTCAGGCAAAATATTTGTTGGATCACTGCGCTAACAATTTCCTGAATATAATCTTCTAAGACCTTCTGCCGTTTGAATCTTACTAAATGCAAGGCATATTTTGCATCTGCCTTTGCTTGTCTATAATGTTGTTGAAAAAAGTTGCCTTTTAAGATTGACTCCTGGCTGCTAAACTGTATTCTATACTTGAACATAAATAAAACGTACGTACCTTTTTGGGTGTAAATCGTATACATAAGGTATAATTTCAAAATAAATGTTTACACTTACAGTCACTGCAAATCTGTTACCACTAGAAATGTCTAAAGCAGCCCAAACGTTAATAGTGCTTAATATAATATGTGGGGTTATGTCCTTTCCTCGCGTGATCTGATGATGTTACTTGTAGAATAGAAATTAACCAATGAATCTCAGTAGAAAACATTCTACAAATATTTCATTTACCATCAAAACAGAAGATTGTACGATTTTACTAGCGGTTAAGTAAATGGTTTGGAGGGGAAATTCAAACGGTTAGGCATGAAATTAAATAAAACAATAACATAAGCGATGTAAAAGGACATTTTATGTTTACACTGAAAACATAACGAAATAATTAATAGTCTGTGTATTTTCCTATTACATATAAGAAGAGGTATAATATCGCATCTTTTTTAATCTAGCTATCAATATAAAACAAATTGATCAGTGACAGGCCAACGTTTGCGACAACTGTGATATATTCTAATTAGCTAATTGTCTTCACAATAACGATGTCCAAGTACATTCGCGGACATCCATGGACATATTTTCGTGTATATTCAAGGAGTGTCTTTATCTGGATATCCACTGTTTGTTCAAGGACATCCTGGATACATTTTGGACATAAGACGGTCGTTCAGTGCATATTGTGTGCTGAATGGGTTAATTCGTTAGGTTGACTTGGCGCATATAATGTTAAATATATTGGAATTTACATATAGTTAATTCAGATGCATGGGATGTTCACACAAATTGTGTAACCAATAAATTAAGATGGTTATTGCATAAATTCAAATATTTGTCGCATCACAGTTATGAACCCTATATTTTGCTCTAGAGGAAACTCTCCTCACTCATGGAATAATAGCATGAGGAGATGCAGCAGCCATCTCAATCAGCTACAAAAACACATATTAAGAATGTTTCTCAACAAACACACTTACCCTTCAGAAGAGCTATTTATTGAAACTGAGATATTAGACATTCGACAACTATTTTCCCATTAAACATTTGCTTCTGAGATGTTTCTGAAACAAATTTACTGAAATATGGAATGTTTCTATCAGTGTAATAGAAACATTCCAGACGCATCACAGAAACTAGAGATAGAGTTTTCCTATTCAAGAAACGTTTCAAAAAAACATTTCAAAAACATGTACCCAAAACATTTGTGAATAATTAGAGAAATATTTCTTACACATCTCAAGGAACGTACATACTGCAAAATGTAACAAGTTCATGAAACCAGAAACGTTTCAGACACATTGTGGATACTAGAGATGTACTACGTCAGAAACGTTTCAAAGAAATATTCTAGAAGGCATCTATCGGATACTTTTGTGAATTCTTCCGCTTTATCGAGTATTTTACCACTTCTGTAACAATATTTAAAATCTAGTGAGAGAAACATCTGTGCCAGATGAATCGGACAAATGTCGATTTTTCAATATACTTCTGATTACCACATAAATATCTCGCCCAATAATAAAAAAATCGTTATCTTTATCACCGATATCAAAACTTTGGCTTCTAACACGTCAAACATAACAATGAAAATAAGAGAGAATTTTTCTGAAACGTTAACAGCCACGATTTATTTCTTAGTTATAATCTTTTTGACAATTACATTTATGGACATTTATTTTTAAGAGAAGATTATATTCAGGAAATTGTTCAGTTCGATAGTGATGAATCTGATGATTGGATTTCTTCTGATGCTGATGATGAGACTATTTTAGAATCATGTATGTATTATAATACTTCTCATGTTTTGCCAAATAATGTATCTGAATTAAAGCGTAGTGATCCAACAAATATTTTGTCTGACGATTGTTTCATGATAGATTTCCAAGAATCTTATCATTAGCCTAACTCTTGTTCAGAAAATGATGAAAAATTCAGTGACTTCTTAGCCGATTAGGCAGTTAAGATCAAATAACTCATTCAACATTAACCAGTTTACTACAAGTATCAAAACATAAATTTCAAGATTTATCATTATCCGGAGATACAAGAACATTATTTTATACTCCTAGAAAGTTGATGTAAAACTCTTAGATCCAAGTTATGATTCTCATTATGGTTTACAAAAGTGCATAGAAAACCTTGTGCCCCATTATTTTGCAAATATCGATACCATAGAGATTTTTGTTATCATCGATGATTTACCTGTATCTAAAAGTTCCAATAGTCAGTTATATCAAAGAACTATCCCGTTGCAAAAATTTTGTGGCCGTATCCCTCATTTTATACCTCTTTCTATCATTCCAGGAATAGCGCCATCCCAACGATGACAAAGAAAGGAATTTGAATGTGGCTCTGGTTTATCTCCTGATCTAAAATCTCCTCTAATTATCCGTTACGTTTATTTTATTTCAAAATTTAAAACTAGAAGTTTTTTAGGGCATTTTGCGATGCATTTTTCATTCCAGTGATAGTGATAGTGAAATTTCAGATGTAACTGGCAAAAGTAACCACAGTTAAAGTGCTACACCGTCTACTGAAACTAGAAGAAAAAAATTGACGCTTGTGCGATGTTTCCGTGGTATTACCAACATCGACTAAATCAATAAAAACAAAAAATATTTGTTTAAAATAAAAGACTTTATTTTGTGACGTACCACCCAAATTGTTTACCTATTACATACACGAAAGGTCATTCTGGTTAATTTTCTTGTTCAAAATGTACAGTCAAGGGAAATTATATTAATAAGTTTAAATAATTTCAAGTTAAGAAACAATACAGATTTTATATCAAAATTAGACAAAAGTCGTCACACAGGTGCATCAATTTAAGAATCTATTCCTGGGATATGGTGAGTGATTTTGCCTTAGATCCAATGCATTTACTTTAGCTGGGTTTATGTAAAAAATTAGTTTGTTCGTTGTGGTGTAATGGTAAACCTCCCAACACACTATCATTTACAGAAATTTCACAGATATCACATAATTTACTTGTTAGAGAAACAACATTCCGCATGAATTGAATCGTAAGCCGAGATCTTTAGTTGAAAGCATTCGATGGAAAGCACTGAATTCCAGTTCTATAGTTCTTATTATCAGTGATCGGAATTTAGGTTTAATTTTCAGGTGCTTCGTTACAAGGATTTATTGAAATATAATAATTAAAATAAATAAGCACAGATGTTCAGTTTACTGAAAAAAAATAAGTTTTGACTTATTTTTCGTGTAATATCAATTATATAATCTATTTACACAAAAAACGCTATTTAAGTTACAGAAACAGACCGCGTAAACAATGCACACCTGCAGCACGTAACCGACACGCTTGGAAATTGCATGGACTTGGCCTAGGGCCTAGTTAAAGTTTATAATTTGTGTTTCGTGACAGAACGAGTTGTTGTCAATTAATATGCCGTGTAATAGTCCGAGGAACAGTACGATCGAAAAATTGATTAAGCCTTATAAAGTATATTTTGATGGCGAAAAAATTATTTATAATATTTGTGATGTCACAATAAAGTGCATACAGAAAAATGTTGTTTTGAAACATGTAAATACACACACGAGTGTAATACAAAAAAGAAAAGGAGAATTTCAAAGGACGAGTTTTATTTCGATTTGGCTCTTTTGTTAATATGTTTAAATCTTCCATGAAGTGTACTAAATAACGTTCATTTTACACATTTTCTAAACAAATATTGCGTGGAGCAACATGTTCCAAGTGAAAGCCTGCTTCGTAAAAAAATTCTCAGCGAATTATATGCAGAAAACTGGAAGGCATTCGAAGTGATCTTCAAAATGGCTGGTTTTGGGTTACAATAGACGAAACGGCAGACTTTCTGGGAAATAAAGTTGCCAATTTAATTAATAGTTACTAAATTACATGTTGATGGTCCTGGCAAGTGCCACTTAATAGCTTCCAAGGTTTTAGAAACAGTTAATGGCGAGTCAGTGTTTAATTTTTTGAAAACACTTTAAAATGGCTTTGGCAAGACTTGGCTGAACAAAATTTAAAGAAAGTTTTTGTTTTTACTAGTGATCCATTGTCGTATATGTTAAGTACTGGGAAAAAAATTAAAGGGAAATACCCACAAGTGTTACATGTTTAGTGCCTGCGTTACTCTGCTTATACGAAAAAGTACGAGAGTGTTTCAGAAATGTTGACAAACTTATTGCTAATATAACGAAAATTTATCTAAAAGCTCCTAGTAGGATAAACCATTTCCAAGAAGAATGTCTTAATTTGCCGCTTCCTCCAAAACCAATGATCACACGTTGGAGAACATGGATAAACGTGGAATGTTACTACCATATTAACTTCAACTCAGTAAAAGGAGTTGTACAAACCTGAAATGAAGATGCTACTGGAATTAAGCATGCAAATGCTTTAAAGAATATTCCAATATTAGAAATGACTTTAAATTTATTACCGAACGCTTTAAAATAATAAGAAGAATAATAGAAAACCTTCAATGTCTAAATTATTCCTTGGAAGAAACATTTAACAAACTAGATACTGTTCAAAAAACAATTAATGAAATTCTGGGTGAAACTGATGAGGTTATATAAAAAAAGTCGGTTGCAGTTTTACAAAGGAATCCAGACTTGGCGGTCGTATTTGCCATTAGCAAAAAAATTGAGACAGATTCAGATGCCTTCCTTGATTAGGTGCCTATGAACATCTTAAGATATGCTGCCTTTACTTCTGTGGAATGCGAAACATCATTTTCGACCTTATAGTGGATATTTACTGTTAAAATAAATTGTCTCTCACATGAAAATTTAGAAAAAATACTTACTATATACTTTGAAACTATGAACACTCAGTAAAAGTATAAAGTTTAAAACTTGAAAGTGCTGTGTAGATTTATGACAATTTATGTGTGAAATGTGTGTACATACATTTATTATGCCAAAATACATCATAAACTCATAAGGTAGGTTCGTATTACATTTAATTTTGTAAGAGACAACAAAATTACATTCAATATTTTGATGTAAAAGTTCATATCTGTGCATCCGAATTAAACTCAAATTCCGATAGCTGCTTATCATACACTGGACCTGTAGTTTTGAAAGCATGTTTCAACAGTGATAAATATTTAAATTTTATTACTTTACATATAGCAGTGAAAACTTTTTCAAATCCCAAGTACTTGTATATAAGCTCGAATATCACGTGGAATAAAATTCTTACAGATATAATGATGATATTAAATGTTTGTGGGTTAATCTGAAAATTAAATCTGAGTCGTATGCCGCTGGGTGGTCTAATCTGTGGTGGACCATTAATAACACAGCCCCATAAAAAAAAAACGTTCTGACCTAGCAATGAGACGAGTATATCCTTATGTATTTTTGATCGCTGATTCCGATTCCGGGGTCAAAAAAAGTCGTACACCCTCAAAAAAAAATTTTAGAGCCAAAAAACACCACCTGATAGGGTATATATGAGATAACGCTCTGAAAATGATGCTATCATTTTAATCAATCGTTTTGTTTAATATTTTCGGGAAAAATTGAATGTATTGCGATAAAAATAAAGGTGAATTGCAGCGTTCACCCTATCGGTATGAAACACACCCCCAATGATTTTATCATTTTAATCAATCGTTTTGTTTAATATTTTCGGGAAAAATTGAATGTATTACGATAAAAATAAAGGTGAATTGCAGCGTTCACCCTATCGGTATGAAACGCACCCCCAATGATGTTATCATTTTAATCAATCGTTTTGTTTAATATTTTCGGGAAAAATTGAATGTATTACGATAAAAATAAAGGTGAATTGCAGCGTTCACCCTATCGGTATGAAGCGCACCCCCACAGAGGGTGAGAACCACCCTCATCTGCCATCAAACCAGTTGATAACGACAATGACTGAAAAACATCTAAAAATGTTTAAGTTTCGTTAGGTTTGCAATAAACTGTCGTAGAATTCACGTAATACCCCAAAACTATCCCTATAGCGTTATGAAAAAAAACCCATAACTTCAAGTACAGAAAAAAGAAAGAAAAAACATAAAATTTGATTACGATTTCATTATATGGATGTTCTTATTTGCAGAGATCCTTATGGCTAGGATATTAGTAGTCATTTGTCACCAATCTTAACACCATTTGGGTATAAAACGCATCCCTGAAGGGGGTGAGAAGTACTCGTACGTTAGTAGCTTTTAATTTTTCTTTTTTTAATCTTTTTTTTTATGGTATGGTTCTTTGCAAACCTAACGAAATTGTTATCAAATTTCATGTTTTTCCTTTCTATTTTCTATAATTGAAGTTAAGGGTTGTTTTTCATAACGCTATAGGGGTAGTTATCAAACCAATTGATAACGACAATGACTGAAAAATATCTAAAAATGTTTAAGTTTCGTTAGGTTTGCAATAAACTGACGTAGAATTAATACCCCAAAACTATCCAGATAGCGTTATGAAAAACAACCCTTAACTTCAATTACAGAAAAAAGAAAGGAAAAAAACATAAAATTTGATAACGATTTCATTAAATGGATGTTTTTATTTGCAGAGATCCTTATGGCTAGGATATTAGCTGTCATTTGTCACCAATCTTAACACCATTTGGGTATAAAACGCATCCCCGAAGGGGGTGAGAAGTACTCTTACGTTAGTAGCTTTTAATTCTTCTTTTTTTAATATTTTTTTTGTGGTATGGTTCTTTGCAAACCTAACGAAATTGTTATCAAATTTCATGTTTTTTATTTCTATTTTCCGTAATTGAAGTTAAGGGTTGTTTTTTATAACGCTATAGGAGTAGTTTTGGGGTATTACGTGAATTCTACGTCAGTTTATTGCAAACCTAACGAAACTTAAACATTTTTAGATGTTTTTCAGTCATTGTCGTTATCAATTGGTTTGATGGCAGATGAGGGTAGTTCTCATCCTCTATGGGGGTGCGTTTCATACCGATAGGGTGAACGCTGTAATTTACCTTTATTTTCATCGTAATACATTCAATTTTTCCCGAAAATATTAAACAAAACGATTGATTTCATTTTCATCATTTTCAGAGCGTTATCTCATATATACCCTATTCAGGAGGTGTTTTTTGGCTCTAAAATTTTTTTTTGGGGGTGTACGAGTTTACAATTTTTTTTTTGTGGGGCTGTGAATAAGTAGAGATCGGGAAATTTATCTCGGTGACGTAAAAGTCAGGGTTGGCTCTGCCGGCGCGGAAAGATTTTTATGCAAGTATGATACAATTTATCTTACCTTGTACTTGTTTAGGGAATTCCGTAATATCTAAAGTTAATATCACCCGCTCACTCGATGAGGAGGTATTGGGGGATTTAAAATTGGACTAAAACACAGACATGTATTTTTCACTACCCTAAAGTAACACACATAAGTAATTTTTCACGACCTATAACGAATATAAAAGTATATTATTATTTGCTCTAAATGTTCTGAAGTTAACCTTCGCCGCCTATTAAAAATTTATTTATAATGAGAAGTAGACCACTACGTCAACAGATGTCACCGGGCGTACTTAAAATATGTCAAATTTCTTAAAGTCGCCCCATTGACGCCTTGTGTAGAAAAAATAACTTTACCGTTTAAAAGGTCTATTACAGATTACATCTTTACAAATCCGGGACTGGCTTTTAAAACTCTGTGGAATTTTGTTTGAACCCTCTCAGCGATTTCTCTAGGTAATTGAAAAATATATTGCTGGAGATCGAACACGATGTTTATTGCATCAACTGCAGTAAATTTTGATGGTGCTGGCACATGTTGAAGGCCCGTATGGCTAGAGGAATTCGCGATAAACCTCCGTGTGTGGTCTTCAGATCTTCTTGGACAGTTGGATCCATAAATGGCAGTTGAACCTGTGAAATAACAACTACGTCATCTGAACTCAACTACAATACTACTAGTTTGTTTTCAAAATGGCAAAAATAGTATGATGCCGCCTCTAGCCAAGTTCTTCCCCGTATTATAATGGGTGCTGGAGGTAATGATGTATTTGGAAGGATTTCTTTAAATAACCCTACACGATGTGGTGCTTTCAGGAAAACTTTATTTACAGTAGATATTAAGTTATCAACATTAGCGTAGCACCCTCTAATAATTTCAGCAATTCTATGGAGTCCTTGTGCTAGACGTGTTATATGCAGCACATTGTGATATGTTTCCTTCGCAATTCGTCCTGCAGATTCCATATAATTTACTCCATCAGACCTTGTCCTTATTTTCTACATATTCGTCATTCCATGACTCTTGTAGACTAGAATTCACTGTCTTCACTATAATGCGACAATCTGTCGTTTCTACAACTTTAAAGGCGACCATGTGCCCACGCACTGAACAACTTTCCTCCAATGGGTGCATTGTATTAAAACATTCGCTATCTTCACACCACAAGCATTGGTGGTTTCGTCCACACTAACCCAGATGTATTTCCCAGTAAGTTCAGAAGAATTTTTTTGTCGTTCCGACGGCACCCGAACATTGTTATATTTATCACTAATACACCTTTCCAAAAATTATCTAAAAAGTGAATTATCTAGTTTTGACCACGGTATGTTACATCCCACCATCACTCCACTAAATCTAAATTAAAACTACGTTGACTGTCACTATCAGTAGCCACTAGCACTAATATGCTTTTTTGAGGAAATATTCTGCTATTTGTTTTAGATGTCCAAGAAATTGTTTTGTTGCAACTACTACAATAAAGATCACCCCCCACTGAACATGATACATAACAATAATATTGCGTTACATTTATTTAAGGTAAAATAGTAAACATCTCTTCTGCATTGCTTACACGTATCGTTAATATTTTGCACTAAATTTTAATTTTGTAAATGTTTAAATAATGTTAAAAATAACAGGTAATTTATTGTAAATTAAATATGTCCTCCACTGTACTGTTTCATGTAGCATAAATAAGTCCACAATGCATTTAAAAAAATATATTTTTTTTATATAACTCTCCTAATATTACATTTATAGACGATTGATATTTGTAATATAATATTAGTAACAGATATTTTAATACACCGAAAAACAACATCGTTTTATTAATGTTATTTTAGCATAGTTTTAGAATCATTTCTCAAAATCATTTTTAAATTGTCACATGACATCCTACGCCCTCGTTTCTATTGGTTCTTTGTGTCGCAGACCGCAGAAGCAATAACCCGTTTTCGATAAAAGGAGCCAGGTCAGTTAGACTATTTAAGGAACAAATTGAAGAAATCGATGAAACGATGAAAATTTACAGAAAATGTTGTTTTGGAATTTGCAAGAAAGCCACGTAGCCTGAGTGATGTAGAACGATGGAAGGCTACAGAATTTAGACAATTTCTCTTATATTATGGGCCAATAGTTCTGAAAAATCACTTGGAAAGATCTAAATATTTGCACTTTTTATGTTTTCATGTCTCTATCAGGATACTAATTACTAAACAGTTGTGTGTAAAATATAATAAGTATGCTGAAGATCTGTTAAAATATTTTGTCCAAAATGTTGGTGATTTATATGGCAAAGAATATGTAAATCATAATATTCACAATTTAATTCATTTAAGCAAAGATGTGTTACAACTTGGGCCACTTGACAAGTTTAATTGTTTTAAATTTGAAAATTTCATGAATTTAACTAAATATAAGAGCAGGCAAAAATCCATTACGACAGTTTATCAACTGAACATATCAGCGTCAAACATTTCTTAATAAAACTAAATTGGACCATAGTATAGAGTTGACTAAGGAAATTGGCCAAAAAAAATTGAAAATTAAACTGTTTTTATGTATAAAGGCGTAAATTTCAAAAATATGAGTCTTAGAATTACAGAGCCCAATAATTTTTGTTTCACCAAACAAGGATTGCCAATACAAATATTTATATTTTTAGCCGTGACCAAACCATTTTCATAGAATAAGAATATAAACGGTTTTCAGATTTTACACCATATTTTCTGAAACCTTGTAGCTCAATACAATTTTTTTGCGGATTTGTGGATAAATTAGGGGATCTTGAAATTACCCTGTACAAAATATTTTATACAAGGCTGTTAAATTTGATGAATTATTTCCTACGCTTCCACATCAAAGTAGTTAAGGCTTGTAAAAAAGGCATATAATAAAAAATAACTATAAGTATATATTTATTATTTTTAGTTTGCTGTTGTACAATTTAATGTTGAAGTACTAAATAAGTTCTCTGTGGTCCCTTTAAAATGGTTAAAAAATGAAGCAGGTAAATCTTTATGCTATTGGCCACCACATATGGAAAATATAAGGATACAAATAATTAAGAAAACTGACCCTGCTGAGAATTGGAAAATATATTAATGTTTAATTAATAATACATTTGCTAAGTTAATCAAAATTAGTTACTTATAAAATATTGATATCCTACATAAAATTCAGGTATCTATGAGGAAGCGTTAAGAGAGGAAAAAAAGCTGCAGCAACATCGGAATCTGAGGATTCTGAAATATCAAGACCTAAAGGCAAAAGAAAGATAAAATCAAAGAAGTCATTTAACAGCTCATGTTCTCCTCCCCGACTGAGCGATTATGAAGAAAGTGAAGCTGATGCATCATCATTTGCATACATCAGTAAGTAAATAGTTTATTGTTATAAGTATAAGTACACACTCCTAATGCATTCATGTTTTTTATTTCAGGTGATAATAATCAGAAAGGCGATTCAGGGGTAGATTATACAGATAAATTGAATGACCCTAATGGTAATTAATTATACTAAGGAAGTGAGAATTTTGAATAAAATTTAAAATTTATTTATTAAAATTTTAGAAGGTGAAGCAAACAACACGGATCTACAAAACACAGAAATTAATGACATCACACTCGTAAATGACATAAATAGCATTCCAATGGTTATTGATAATGAGAGTTATAAAGAACTACTGAATGATGTTATCGAAATTAAAAGTATAGTAAAAAATTATATTAAACAAAATAAATGCTCTAGAAAATGATGATAGAAAAATTAAAAATTGTTTACCTATAAAAACCCTAGATGATCTATTATTATTTGACAAAAGTCTTAGTAATGGTGATGATATGTCGAAGCAGTTGGTTAGTACACAAATTGTCAAATGCATGAATTGCCATGGGGAAAATATGTATAGATTTATAAAGTATTTTAATATGAATGAACGATGGTGGATTATGGGAATGTGGGCTTTTAGATAACATAAAAAATAGGAATGCTGTCCCCACGCTGGTAGTTCTAATTCCCTTGCATTATGCATGTGATATATAGCCCTAGGAAATTTAATTTTTTTTCATATGCTTCACTTTCCTTAACTTATGTTTAGAGGATAAAATAACATATGTACCTACCTATATTAAAGGCATTTTTTTTCTTTGGCAAAACAAATTATCTGTAGTTGGAGGATCGAATTACAAAAATTTGATACGAAGATGTCTTCCTCTTCTGTCTGACGATGACTTAGCAATGATGTATTCTCGGACAGGACAAAAGAAAATTTTAATGCTGGAGATTTAAAGATCTTTGAAATATTTAAAAATAGATACAATAAATAATGTGGTATTTAAATTTCACAAATGAGAGCTGAATTTTAGAATAATACAAATATCAAAAATTAAGTTCATATTTTATTATATACAGCAACCCGTCTTTTTTTTGTATATCTAATATCTATAGAAGTAAATAGTTATCAAAACCACTTTTGTTTAAACTAATTTAACTAGCAGTATTATAATGTTTTTTAGAGGCTGTAAAGACTAATTTTACTACAACTGATAGAGAATTTGAAGTTGTAGTAATGGAGTGGTTACGTTTTGCTAAACAGAGGAAAATGTTGAATAATAAGTACTAAGAAGTAAAATGAGATTATAATAATACAGGTTAGTAAACACCTCCCAAGTTTGTTACGTAATATGTGAATGGCCCCTTAGTTTCAATCTTTTCACGTCTGGATAAGTTACTGATAACTGACTAGAAAGTTGGATTGTGTTTTCTTTTTAGCGCTTTCAAGTCCCAGAACTTAAAATTTAGCTTTACAGATTTTGGTTCATACAAATCACAATCTGTCAACAACTATATTCAAAGGGTGCTACAACTCTAAGCTCTGGACTTGTAGAGAGCTATACGTATCGTATACAAATTCTTTACTAAATTTGATATATCCAATTATCGTCAGTTTACTCTGTCTTATAATAATTTTTCCTTCAGATCATGGAAACCGAGAATTTGTGAAGATTTTTTTATTATTTACAATACAGGGTAGGAAAAATTTTAATGTGCAATATGGGGGATCTCAGAAATTATTGGAGATACAGAGTCGGTTAAATTACAAAAAAGCTGCCTAATTTGAGAAGAGTTTTTAGCCGTCTTCAACGTCACTCTAACTGGCATAGGTCACTAGATAAATTGAAAAAACTGAAAATTGACGTTTTCTTATTTTCACTTATTTGTTTATGAAGCTACAGTGCTGAGATTGCACAAGCAGGTATACAACATTTGTAAAATTTCATTATGTCGGTTTGTATGTAATTTTGTTTTCTTTATGGACGCATATGGCTATTTTTTTTAAGCATGGTAATCAAATTCTACTGAAAGAATGTATTTAGGGCATGTCTACCTGCTTGCGCAATTTCAGCACTAGCTTCATAAACAAAAAAGTTATAACTAAAATAAAATATCGCCAAATTTCAATTTTTCCAACAATTACAATCTGTCTAATGGCCTATGCCTGTTACAGTGACATTAAAGATTGCTAAGAATTCTCAAAACAATGCAACTTCTTTGTAATTTATTCGACTATCTCTAATGGTTTCCGAGATCCTCATTTCAAATTTCCGACCCTGTATATAGTTAGAGATAGATTTTATTTATTGTATTTGTTTATTTTGTTTTTAATAGACACTTCTGAAGTAGACATCCATAATTTTATTCAACATATACATAACCCCCCCCCCCCCACCATTAACCTTTTTCTCTGTACTTGTTATATTCCCCGCATCAGCCTTTCTGTATCTTTGCTATACAAATATATACCTCGTTAATCAGAACAGCCAAATCATGAAGTAATAGTTCAATGCGGCCTCTCGGTAATCATTTACAATTGTTAGTTGTAGCGTAGAATATTACATAATGTTATATTAGTTGTTCGAATAAGTTTTATGTTTCTTATATGATTTATATCTTGTTAAAATAATAAAAAAACAAATGAAAGTATTTTTATTGTATATTCATTATTCCGAACAATTCTATAATCTGAATAGGGCCTGGCAATGCGGTGTTCGGATTAAAGAGGTTGCACTGTATATTTCCAGCGAGAGTGAAATTTAATAATTGTTTATGGTTATACATACCTCAAAAGATAAATAATATTTTAAATGAAGAATATATATTGTGAGCCAAAAACAATAGTGAAAATAAAGGTAAGAGTGTACGATCTTTTATTTCATATTTCTTCTATTCACATTTTGTACATATTATATCTGGAGGGTCTTCATATTGACCCCTAAGTAGGTGGTGCGCTTATCAATGAAAAAAAAAATTGTTTCTGAACAGTACTGTTTTTAAACTTACAGGGCTAAAAAGCAAAATTTCAAACAGAACAAATGCAAAATTTAGAGATTTTGGTGAATTACATGCAAATTTTAGTAAAATTTTATCCATTCATTTAGATAGGAGATACATTTAAGAAGGCACACATTGTACAGTGGCCCATTAGAAAGCGAGACACAAATTTTTATTTCTTGGCAGATTTAAATGATTTTCTTTTAAAATGGTACATCTTCGATAACTCTACCGTGGTGCAAAATAATTTCAAATCAAAATTTATGATTTAAAGGCCTACTTCAAATGTTTTTCAGGGCCGAAAAACAAAAAAAAGTGTTAGCGATTTCTTTATCTCAAATCTGACTACGCCACTGGGTTTGGGATACTTCTAAATGAGTGTAACTAAAATTTCACAAAAAAATACGAAGTCTCATTATTTCAATTTTTTTCAGTTAAAGTTTCAGCTGTACTTGTTTCATACTGTACATGTGGAACAATAAACTTTAATTAATTATTCAAGTTTATTGTTCCACAAGTACACTATCAAACAAGTATGGCTGAAGATTTACCTTTACTGAAAAAAATTAAATAATGAGACTTAGAAAGTAGGCCTTGAAATTTTAAATTTTGATCTGAAATTTTGCACCACGATAGAGTTATTGAAATCTACCATTTAAAAAGAAAATAATTTAAATCGGTCAGCAAATAAAAATTTTAGTGAGGTGTGTCGCTTCCTGATGGGTCACTCTGTACATAAGTTACATATACATAATACTAAAAATACATATTTTTTTGAAAGTGATAACATCACATTAATTTAATAAACCTTGCAAAAATATTTGAAATATATTTTCTTAATAATTAAAATCATGAGTGATTAACAATTATTTAATGTAATTTTAGGGTTGGTAATAAGATTAATACTCATCTTGAAGTATATTAGAAAAATATGTATGTAATATGTTTTGTATATTTACAAATATTTCAAAAATGTAAATTTCACGTAAGATATTTATTTATATAATATTTAAATCATAGTACCTACAATGTCATCCAAAATAAAAGTAACATATGAAACGTTTGCTACCCTGACAAAATATGGTTGTATAAACATTTATATCATATTATCTATACTCTGGAACAATATCACAAAGTTGCATTGTAATATTTTAATAATGATTCCTCAATGTTTTTATGTTTATTGGGCCAGAAGCACTAAACATTTTTACATACCGCCGACTCTGTATAATTTCACACTAGGTTTGTAGATACATATGTACATACACATGGCTAGATTTATACTACGGTTTGCAAAACTGCGATCTGGGATAGTCTACTCTTTCAGTTTATTAAATGTTGGCGTAAATGCCAATAATTGCCAGTGTTGGTAAAAAGCGATTTTGAAATGTTTCACAATTTCGTCGGCGACGTATAATGAAAAAAGACAAAACCGCTTAAAAAACATAGAAATACCTCCGTACACTAGAATTTAATGACACTCAGTCGGGGTCGAATACCTTTAACACTGCAAGTATCAAAAATCAACTATGTTTTTAGGTAATTGTCAGTACGTTTCACAAATGCAGTAGATTTCCGATAAAAGTAGGTTATACGAATTAACATTTTAAAATGAAATAAAATTTTGCACAAATAACTAAATAAAACACACTACTATGTTTTCTACCACTATGTATTTATAAAAATTGCGACTGCAGTTTCGACTTACAAAGCCATTGTCAAGCAGTGAATCATGATTCACTGCTTGACAATGGCTTTGTAAGTCGAAACTGCAGTCGCAATTTTTATAAATACATAGTGGTAGAAAACATAGTAGTGTGTTTTATTTAGTAATTTGTGCAAAATGATTAACTACCACAGAGTAACGGCTCCTTCAATCAATTTTTTGAAATAAAATTCACTTTATCACGTGAAGTTACTAGATCTCATTATCTGCTCTGACAACATTAAAATAATTGATGCAGCGGTTACTGATGTATCTGAAATTTCTGACCACTGTTTAGCTTCATGTAAAATTGATAAAATTCAAGATAAAGTTGAGCCGCTTCTATATAACTTCCGTGATTTTAAAGATTTCAATTTAATCAATTTTGAAAATGATCTTCATCTGGTAGATTTTTCTGAAATATTATATCTAGGCGATATTGACTCTAAAATAGAATTTTTGAATTCTTCCATTCTTGACTTATTTAACCACCACGGACCTATTAGGACGGTAAGAATCACTAAATGCAAAGCACCTTGGCTTACTGAGGCATTAAAACAACTCATGCGTCATAGAAACAAAGCGCTAGCCAAATACAAAAAAACTAAAAATATTAATCACTGGAATTACTACAAAACTATGCGTAACGAGGTCAATTATGCAATAAAAAGAGAAAAAAAAGCATATCTAGATCAGAAAATGAGATTTTGCAATAATAAAGACATGTGGAAAATTTTGAAAAATTTAGATATTCACACAAAAAATAAAGCCGAAGTACCTGCACATCTGCAAAATCCTACCGCTATTAATGACTTTTTCTTACACGCCATGCAACATGGAAATAATACCCCCGATCCTGTTACTATTCTTTTTTATAATAACAACAGATTACTAAATGTGGATAACTTTGAATTCTCTCTCACTAATGAAATAGAAATTTATAAAACTCTCATAGCAATTAAATCTAAGGCCATCGGTGAGGATTTAATTAACATCGATATGTTGTTGTATTGCTGTCCTGTAATTTTGCAGTATGTCGTACATATTTTTAATTTCTGTATCGAGTCACAGATTTTTCCAGCAATATGGAAACGTTCGCACATTATACCCCTACCTAAAGTTGCCAGTCCCGATGAATTTAACGACCTCAGGCCCATCAGCATTTTGTGCTCACTATCAAAGATTTTCGAAAAAATTATTGATAGACAGATACGTCAGCACTCTTACGCTTTTAATATCTTACCAGAACACCAATCCGGATTCAGACCGGGATATAGCTGTAGTACAGCACTGGCAAAAGTTACTGATGATTTGTTCTCGGCAATAGATCAAAACAAGTTATCCATTTTAGTACTTCTAGACTATTCGAAAGCCTTTGATAGGATAAATCATGAATTATTACTAGCTATTACGCACTATGCTGGATTCGCGCAAAGCGCTACTTCTTTGCTTAGAAGTTACCTCAATGGACGCACTCAGTGCGTCGTGTTAAATGGTGTGAAATCTGGATTTTCACAGGTTGTGTGCGGGGTACCTCAGGGTTCTATTCTGGGACCCCTGTTGTTCACCTTGTACACATTTGAGTTCTACAAAAGTATATTGTTCTGTACCACACATTTCTACGCCGATGATACGCAAAACTACTCATTTGATGAAAAAGATGTACAACAGGCTTGTCAAAATATTAACCAGGACCTTCACAATTTACTGCAAATTTCCCACAAGTTCTGCCTAAACATTAATGCCAGTAAATCAAAGGCCATGCTATTTGGCCGAATTGCCTCACGCAACCGAGTTAAAAGAGAGGTGAAGATTTCTGTTGACAATGAAACTTTAAACCTCACAGATAGTGCTAAAAACTTAGGCTTGATCTTAGATGTAAATTTGAGGTTTTCTGCACATGTTTCATCCATCGTTAGGAAGTCGTACTGCTCCTTAAAACTGATATATGCCAACAGACATATTCTGAATAAAAAGACCAAAATCATTTTATGCGAAGCTCTTGTGTTATCACATCTCAATTATGCCGATGTAGTGTATGGACCATGTCTACTTAAAGCTGACGCAAAACGGCTACAGTTAATTCAAAACTCTTGCATTCGTTTAATTTGTGGACTACGTAAACGAGATCATGTGTCTGCCAAAATAGCTGAAATTGTATAGTTAAATACTGAGAGAAGGAGGATTCTACATTGTTGCACATTTTATCATAAAATCATCACTACAAAGAAACCTCAGTATTTACTAAATAAATTAAGATTCAGAACGGACATCCATAACATCAATATTCGATTTAAAAACATTTTAACCCCTCCTCAGCATAGAACCACTCTTTTTCGGTCCTCTTTCACATTTTACTACGCAAAACTTTATAATAGGCTCTCACCAGATCTCAAACAACTCGGCTCTGTCATGTTCTCAAAAAGACTCAAAACGCTATTGCTACATAACAGTACTTTCTTGGCATAAACGACTGGCTAGTTTGAGTATTGATGTTTTTTCCTAGGCAAATTAGTTATCTTTTTTAGTTATTTAATTTTATTGAACTTTTTAGGTTGAGTGGAAGAGCAATAATTTTGGATGATATATCCAAAATAATTGAACTCCGCCTTTTCCACAAAGTATTTATTAATTATGAGTATTGTTTATCTGTTTGTAAGTGTATATATTTTTGTGGAATAAAGACTATTATTATTATTATTATTATTATTATGTACACGGTACATAGCAGTTTTACGCCATTAATCCTTAACTTTGTTATGTATTATTTAGAATTATATAAAAATGGTTTAAAATAAACAGAACAGGAAAGTGTATGTTTGATTCAAAATGGTCTTTTTATTTGCTATATATGTCATATGTTTTTGTAAGAACTACTACCGTTTTTAAGTTTGTTACCGAAAATACAATGTAGCTGGCAATAATAAATATTCACCACTTTGTCATTTTTCTGATTGTTTCAGTAAATGTTTGCAATATAATATTACGTCTATATGAGAGTCGTCTCTAGCACTAAGTTAAAATTCCCGATCTCTAATCAGAATTATGGCTTATAATCATAAGCCATAATTTAAGGGCACATTCTTTGGAACAGCCCGTTCGTGACTGCCGTTTTATAATAATTTTAATAAGAATTTAGTAACAGTTTAGTAATAATATTCAGTAGTTTTAACTTTGTTAATTCATATATCTACGCCCCCTTAACCTAGTACAAATCCTACACCGCAGGTGTGAAGATGATGAAGGCGTGAACGGACGCCTTCATCTGGCCGCCATTACAGGTTATGACTTGGTACACTCTCGGCGGCAGCTGGGCGCCTGAATTATTAGAAAGTATCGATTTAATTTAAGTGATGGTTAACTCATACAGATACAGCGAAATATTTGGCAGAAGAACTTCAAATAAAACCTGTCTTTAATGCCACAAAAAGAATGAGACGTGTTAAACGCCAGGTTGATGAAATTGCAGACGAAGAGCCTGTCTAAACTCCTGAAATAAAATTTGAAGTTTCGGAAACTACCACTGCCTTAATAGCACTCAATGAAAGATTTGTACAGTAAGATGATTACTCCGAATCATGGCCCATTTGTATAATAAAAAGATACCAGAAAAACGAGATCTTTCGAACTCCACCTCTGTGATAATCTTCAATTTAAAACTGACTATTGGATTAAAATTAGATATAGATGGTTGTTTTTCATGTGATGAACTCCTAACCTTGAAATCCTTTTTATCCAACCAAGAAGATGTTACTCACAGAAGTAACGTAGACAGCTATGTTTTGAATTTCATTAAAGATCCCAGGATATGTATCCAAATGTATGGATTGTATTGAGAATATTAATAACTATACCTGTAACAGTAGCTAGTAGAGAGTCTTTCTAAGCTTGAGCTGATAAAACCTTTCTGGTATCGACAATATCTCAATCGATATTAATTAACTTAGCAACTTTATCAATCGAAAATGAAATTGCGGACTTAATAAGAAAATTTGCTCATAGGAAGGCCAGGAAAGTAGAACTTTTTAAATAATTATTTAATTTTTTCTTTACTATTTTTCTTTTCTTTTTTACAGGTTTGTGAATTGGAGAGAGAGGGGGTGCCGCAGAAATCTCGCCCAGGGCGCCGATATTGCTAAAACCGGCACTGGATACGTTAACCAGAATGAGTGTGTCATACAAAGTCCTCTACAGTCAACAGTAACCAGGAGTCCGAAACATGAACCTTCGAAGATCCAAGCTCTACAAGTTAGGTTGCCACCAGACATGAGGCATGAGAGACATTCAAAGGTGTCAAAGGACTACCTGGAAACGCAAGGCAATGGAAAATGGTGTAAAGATTTCTTGGTTGGAGGCTGAGGATCAACTACTTCCAAGTCAAGCAGCAACATCCTCAGTTAGGACCATCTTATCGGCCACAATCAGCCCCTTAACCAGGACCATTCTTTAAATCTGACTTACCCAGCTCTCTAAGGGTCCTATAAAAGCGAGTGCGAGGTTTCTCCCCCCAATTTTGGCCATTTTTGGTCAGTTTCGAGCTGAATTAATTGTTCTTCATAATTTCGCTTTTCATAATTATTAAATAATATGGTAATTCCACCAGATTACATTAAATTTATGGCATGTATCGCTAAGTTAAAATCTCCCATTAAGAGTATAAGTGTGAATCCTTATCGCATTTTTTACGCTTTTTTTATTAGGCGACCGATTCGCTGCTTTTTTTACATTTGTAAACGTATGTTTTATTTTAACCGAATATCGCTTACATATTATAATTCGCAAAATCATGTAGACGGGTATTATTACAACTTTACTCTATTTTGTTAGAAATAAATATTGACATTTCTCAGTATTTGTGCGTTCTTTCTGCACAAGCTCATATAGGATACCAATTAAAACTTTATTTAGTCATAATATTACCTACATTTTTTATAGTTTTCTTGATATCTTTTGTTAAGACAACATCAATCGTTCGTTTTACAAACAAACGGTCAATTAACATAAGTTTGTTATTATACCACATAACAAAGTAAAACCAGGTAATTAATTTTGTACTCTATTTTGTTCTTTACACTTTTGGTTTTTGTTTTTTAAGTCATCAAATTTGGTTATCAAAAATATTTATTCTTTTGGTAAATCGAATAAAATTTATTGTCATAATCTGGATTATTATTTCTTTTATTTATTAACTATTTAATTGTACCCTAATTCTAACCTAACCTAAACTACCGATCACGAATAAACTCTGGTATAAAACAAGGCCACTCTCTTCTCGCCCGGGCGCCTGTCAGGACGCATACAAAGAGTAAGACCACGGAAGGAAGGAATATATACGATAGAATAAAAACAAGGGGTGAGATATCTAACCTAACCCAACTTGCTCTAAATATTGCATTTGATGAATTTAAGTAATTCGAGAATCACGTTATAGATGGGTTTTTTATTCAGCGCTAAGAGATGACAAATATTGTTAGGATGGTAAATATTTTGGTCAGTTAATTTTTCATAAAAGAGATCGTTTTCTGCTTTGTATTTTATACATTAAAAAATATATATGTTCCAAATCTGCAGTGATATTACGCATAGGTTCGAATCTACTACTCCTATTTTCATGAGATGCGTCGGGTAGCACCCGTGGTCAAACTTCAATCTGTTCAGTGTTGTTCTGTCCCTTATAGGGTATATAAAATCTTTGTAACAATATTTAGTTGGTATATCTGTTTGAATTATTACATAGCGAATATGATTTGTCATACCGTATTCTGCCCATAAAGCTGACTATGCTTTTTTGCTTTTAAGTTCGATAATACTTTTACGCTCTTGGACTTGTAGTCCGCTGTTCAAAATTTCTTCTTCACTAATGCTTCTTTTTGCTACAATGTCTACCTCTTCATTGTGTTCTAAACCGGCATGTGTCTTAACCCAAACAATGTTTACTAACTTTCCTCGCTCATTTAAGTTATTTGCTAAAATTTCAATTTTAGCAATACAGGGATTAATCTTGTAAGTGAAGACTCACTCGACTGTAATAGAGAGTTTGAAGGATAGACAGTGAATCCGATAAAATCGTAGATTGTTGATGTTCACAATCGTCGATATATTCTAAGACTTTCAGGATCGCAATTGTGCAATTTGAGTGATATTTTTATGCCTAAGGCAGATACAACATATGCACAGTCAACATTATCATTATTTTTGGAGGCATCCGATACATCTATTGAATTTCTCGATTCCATGAGAACATTTAATAATGTAGAATAGACTCAAAGTAGGCCCGATTTCCTCATGTAACCATTCAAGAGGGTACAGGCGAACCAAACAACCAACCACCCCAAATATAATCGTAATTTTCTCTTTCGTTGTATTTTTCTTCGGGAGAACATGGCGCCCAACTAAGTGGCTTACTGAGAGCTCCAGACCCGCAATATTACGAGTGTAAGGAAGAAATCCTGTAGGAGCGAGTAGAGCCATCCCTCTGAAACGCCAACATGGTACGATACAGACTCTATGCTGGATATTCGTGTTATAATTCCCGTTTTCCAGAGAAAGTACTAACCGAGCACGTCATGGATACGGCTGGAATTTTCGGATCTTCTCGCAACAGAAAAGACTGCCAGCAGGTAAATCTCTGCAATCGATATTACACAACACTACTTTAGGCCCCAGCGCCACCTCGACTACTTCAGGTCCCAGCGCCTTTTCGGCAGGTCACGCCTTGTCTCGGCTCTAGTCCAGTCCACACTGCACTACCTAAAGTTTCTTTCGGAGGACCCAGACATCCACACTGCATCTTCATGGACTCAATCTGACAGATAGCCCACATTGCGCTAATGGAAACACAATAGACGAGACAATCATGGTACCCACATTGTGACAACACGGACAATTTCTACCTAGTCGACATTGCACTAGTAGATATACGACAGACAATACAACTACTACGGTCGAATTGGATCGTGACGAACATCAACTACTAGCCCCAGAGCTAGAGAAATTGAAGAAACGCATCCAACATAGCACTCATCGCGCTATTCGCCTTTGCTTACAAACATATTTCAGAAAATACAACTCTAGCAGTCTAGCACTGCTCGAGAGTGCAGTGCATATTTACCAATCTCAAAGAAATAACGTTTTATTTTATAACCTCTCCTCTTGCCGCTTTAAATATCGGCAATAAAACAGATCATCTAAGGGAACCAATCATAAACAGTGGACCCTTTGATCGAACAGCAAACTTTGCCCACGAATTTTCAACCCTCGAAATACTACCCTTACGACGCATACAGGACGTCGACGCCCCTAGCACATTTAGAAAACATTACTCCTTACATTATCCAATAAGATTTCTGGAAAATTTTAACACTAATGTCGCGTGTTTCCGCCCCTAGGAAACACCATGTAAAAATCCGTAGATTCTAAATAAATTTAACAAGGGGCAACCATTAACACGTTATTTAATAACTTCTCAGAACTACACAATACTTTTTCCATAATAAATTAAAATGCACTTTTGCTGTCTACTTCCGACATCTAACATTTCACTTTTGCCTCTAGAGTTATCTAGTACATAATCAAGAATCTTCTTCCACCACACTCGAGAAAACTCTTTCTACAAGTTTCCAGGACAGTCACTATTCGTCATGGGCGTATCAGTCTCTACTTTCTAGGGGGTGTAATGCATAACAATAAAAAAACATTAACATGGGAAAATTACGATGCAATTAGATAATTTTCCTGTCATAGGGAAAAATTCTCCATACCACCTAGATAAAACCCGATGGAAAGCGGCTTCAGTGATTTTCTGGAAGTCCGTACTACAAATATAATCCGTCCTGTGGAACACATCCATATGAACTATAATAACGCAAATACTGCCCCTTTCAGTGACTCCGGCCGCCACCGCCGAAACCAAAGAAACCACAATCGGCAACCTGCACCGCTACCTGTATTAAGACTTATCATTATGAATTGTGTGCCTCAAATTGAAGTTGTGATCACCTATCATTATATAAGGGCAACACTTGATACCGGCTCAGTATGTGATATGGTAAAAGAAGGACTCTTACCATACCGACCTCATGAAATGCAAGCCAGAAATTTTACTGTAGCAAACGGAGCAATAGTCCGCTCCATCGGAGTACTTAGCCTGCCTGTTAGCATTAGTAGCTTTGTCGACTTTGAGGACTTTCAGGTCCTGCCAGGCTTATGTGAAGCCTCTCCAAGGAGCTGTGAGACCGTGTCGATGGTGGAGAGGCTTAAGTAGCTGCGATGATCCTGAGAGCAATGCCGGTGGGAGCGCTAAAAAAAAAAAGCTCCCAGCAGGGACACCCATGCCGGTAAGGTCGAAGGTGAGCGGTGAAAACTAAGGACAGCTCAGCCCCAGGATCCACAACGTAACGGCGTGGCTACGGGTAATGGCGAACCCGGGGTTTATCCGAGCCACGGGTGAGTTGTGCCACTCACTCGCTCAATACCGTAATCACGGCCCACACTTCAACGACCTCGGCGGAAAAGAAAAAAATGGCACCACAGGGGAACGTCGTGTGGTAGCCGGGACCGGGGGACTTGCCTTAACTGGCCGGTCCGCGAGGAGAAAACCTCTATAAAAGAACCGACAGCGAAGTCGCTAAAACCTACGGGGCACCGGGCGCACCTCGCAGTACGAAGCCTTCTCTCCGGTATGGGCCCACTGCCGGAGAGCGACCACCATTGGACCCTTCTCGTGGGAATGATATGAATAACTCAAACAACGACGAAAATAAAATGACTGGATCCAGGGATATGGATACAAAAATGGATTTCGAGACTGACATTGCACAACGGTCGAAGGCTACGGTCGAGCCTCAAGAAAAGGACAGTCTCCAAAAGGGGACCTCTGTAGAAGAGTACGGAAAAACCGCAGTGCACAGCGGGATGATCAACCCCTTCAAGGGTAGGTCAATGGTCGCGCGAAGACCCCCGCAGGGGAGGAGAGACAGTACGGGCTCCCTACCTGACCTGCAAAGGCTGCCGGAAAGGTTATACATGTTCACGCAAGATGCTAAGAGGAAACGCACAGACGAGAACATACCGACCGACAGGACCCCCAATCCGGAACTTGACGAGATGAAAAGGATCATGAACAGGCTCACTACGAGTAGCATCACATTAAAGAATTTGGTAGATAAAAACACCAACACCAAAGTCGAAATTAAAAAGGAGGTAGCAATCATCAGTCGCATTATCGAGGGGCTGGAAAGAAAATGCCGGGAATGGCAGGCTCTACCGAAAGAAGAGGCGCCCTCAAGAGCGAGCGACACGAGGGACACCACGAACCAGACGGAGCTCGAAACGACAAAAAGGGTACCCCAGATAAACCGACGAGAAACATGTGACCAATCCACACAGACGGAGACAGCCCAGGCCAGAAAGAGCCAAGAGCAGATAGGGATAATAAGAACAGCCATCAATACCGGAAGAAAATACAATGAATACAAAGAACTCGCGGCACAACCGTGGCCCCCTCAGGTATTCGAAAAGGTATGGGAAACGACAGGAAACCCACTGTGGGATCCCGCCGAGAAAGATCTGGCCATCTGCATTCAGGGCAGGGAGGATCTAGATAGGGGGATTGGGAAACAATTCAAGCTGAGATTCCCGGAGCTAAGTGAACCGGACGAGGATTCGCCAGGAAAAGAAGAAGGCTTGACCCATCTGAAGTACGAAACAAGTCTGACGACGGCCTCCAAGAAATGCCACCCTACCGTACGACTAATATACAAAATCAGGATGTGCGAATCTGAGGAAGAGACTTTCGAAAACATGTTGAAATTGAAGACATGGATGATAGAAAACCAACGCAGTAGAGTGGCGGTTCCACGCACGGAAATAAACTGGAGCAGGATTAGAAAAATGCTGGAGTTTGTCATGTCAGATACAGACATCGTGGTGGCCGCGTGTTCTCCCCCTAAGAAAAAAGGTGGAGACCCAGGAAACGCCCAAAACGAGGCGGCAGAAGGAGCACACAATGGAAGAAAGGGACGCAGAAATGGGAGAAATAAGGGCAAAGAGGTCCTATTCCTCAGCCAAACTGGGGTTCAATACAGGGACCTCCTTCAGAAAGTAAAAAAGGTGGACGTAAATGCCCTCGGCATAGACGTCACCGGAATCAGGAAGACAAAAAATGGGGAGATGCTCATTGAATTCGCCGGAGGACAAGAGGCTGCCGCCCCCCTAAAGGAAGCTTTAGGAAAAATCAACGGTATTATAACCCGAGAGGAAGGAAATGGGAAGGCCGTACTCATCAAGGACCTGGACGCAACTGTCACGTCGGAGGATATACGACAAGCAATCGCCCATGAGCTACAGATCACAGACAAAGATGTAGCGATCGAAAAAATGGCAGAAACCTTCGGGGAAACTCAAGTGGCCGTAGTCAGGCTACCAACAAAGGAAGCAGAGGACCTAGTCTCCAGAAAGAGCCTAAAAATCGGCTGGCTCAGATGCAGAGTCAGAACCAGAGAGTCAACGAGAAGGAGCACGACAACCAGGATGTGCTACAAATGCTGGTCCTTCGGACATACTAAGTATGGCTGCCAGGGCACGGACAGGTCAAACACCTGCCTGAGATGCGGGAACGAGGGCCACCAGGCCAAGGGATGCAGAGAGCCGTAGTATTGCCCCATATGCAATACTGGAGGCCACAGGGCCGATGACAAGACATGCCCCCAATACGGAAAACACAAATGCACGAGGTGACGCCGGCCCAGCCAACACGCAAAATGTTTAAAGTTCTACAAACAAACCTAAACCGAGCGTGGGCCGCACACGATATCGCCCACACAGTCGCCCTCAGGGAGGATGTTAAACTCTTAATTGTGAGCGAACCCAACAAAAACATCGCTTCCAGACACGGCTGGATCGCTGACATAAAAAAGGATGTAGCAGCCTATTTCTACCAAAAAGACATAGAAGTCGTAGAAATAGCAACCAGACCGGGATTGATAATAATCCAATTGAAGTCCTTCACCATGATATGCGGATACTGCTCCCCGAACTCGACAATTGAGAGATTTGAAGAATTCTTGGAAGACATAAATAATGAAATACGGCGACGACAGACCGAGGTCGTACTCCTAGGCGATTTCAACGCCAAAGCACGAGAATGGGGCTCTCAAATTAAGGACGCCCGAGGAAACCGGCTTTGCAACCTGATCCACGGTGACGGTGCACAACGACGGTGTATCTCCCACGTGCATTAGGCACAACGGCTCCTCCATTGTAGACGTCACCTTCTCTACCCAACACCTCGCGGGCAAGCTCGAGGGGTTTAGGGTATTAGAGGAAGTCACACTAAGTGACCACAGACCCATTGTATTCAATATCAGAAACGCTCTCCCCCCAAAACATAAACAGGAGATGAACTACAGAGAATTTGTAGACAAAACCCAGCTCAGGCGCGCTCTAAGAGAATGCCACCACAGAGCGAGAAACGCGAACACACCACTCACTGCAGAAGCTTGGGTGGGTGAAATCAGGGCGGCACAAAGATTATGCACTCAGAAAACAGCGAACAGGCCGAGGAAAGTGCCATATTGGTGGAACGACGGTATCCACGACGCGTGGTCCAGTTGCACGGCCGCGAGAAGAAGATTACAACATGCACGACGGAGTGGCAGAACAAACCAACACATCATCCAAGATCTCAGCGAGGATCTAAAGAACAAAAAAGGTGAGCTAAGGAAGCAGATTAGAACCTCCAAAAAAGAACACTAGAGGGCACTATGCGACCGTTTGGAGCAAGACATCTGGGGCGATGGCTACAAAATAGCCATGAAACATCTCAAAGGGTTAACCCCGAATTATACTATGACGCCGGAGAGACGGGAGGAGGTGATTATGGAACTTTTCCCGACCCGAAGTGATACCTGGGAGGAAAATGACACGGACCCGGAGGTCCCAGAGTTTTCAGCAGACGAACTCATGGAAGCAGGGAGGAAGCTAAGAAACGGGACGGCACCGGGCCCCGACTCTATTACACCGGAGACTATGAAGGAGTGCCTGGAAATGGCAACTGACGTGACGCTGGAGATCTTAAACTGCCTGCTCCACGCACAAGCATTCCCGGAAAACTGGAAAACCGCCAGACTAATCTTGATCCTAAAACCCGGAAAAACACAAAATGACATGGGCTCCCATAGGCCCATTTGCATACTGGACGTCATGAGTAAATTATATGAAATCCTCATAAGGGACAGGATAGTCCGCGTACTGGATAGTAACCAAGGTATAGCGGAAAATCAATACGGCTTTAGAAAGGGAAAGTCGACGGTACAGGCAGCACTGAGGGTAGCGGAGCTATCAAAGGCCCCAGGAAAGACCTGGTGCCTCCTTATCACTTTCGACGTTAAAAACGCCTTCAACTCGGCCAGTTGGGGCCTCATTATTGCAGCGCTCAGAAGGAAACACATCCCCAGGTACCTGGTAAATATTATATCAGATTACTTCAAACAGCGGAAAATTAGAATCGGCGGGAGAACGCACGACATCACTGCGGGAGTTCCACAGGGCTCAGTCTTGGGCCCAACTCTGTGGAACATCATGTACGACAAGGTGCTACGAATCCAACTGCCCAGAGGGGCCCACCTCGTCGGATACGCCGATGACCTGGCCCTGATCGTGACAGCCAACAGTATCCCAGAGCTCAACAGGAATACGTCTAGAGCGATAGGGGGAGTATGTGAGTGGATGGAAGAAAATGTTTTGTCCCTGGCCCCGCAAAAAACAGAGGAGATAATCTTGAAGGGCCCCCGAAAAAGAGAGGGAATCAAGATCAGGGTCATGGATACTGACATCGCCCTGCGAAGACAAATAAAGTATCTGGGGATCGTATTCGACAAGCGAGGGACCTTTGGAGCGCACACTCTGAATGCGACAGAAAAGGCGGAAGCTAGGATCGCCGCCTTGACAAAAATTCTTCCCAACATAGGGGGCCCCAGTATGGAGAAGAGGCTAGTTTTGGCGGGGGTGGTACATTCCACCCTACTATACGGAGCCCCGGTGTGGCAGAAGGCCCTACGGATCGGTCGGTACAAACAAAAAATGATAAGTACACAGAGAAAAATCCTCGTAAGAGTCGCCAGGGCGTACCGCACGATATCTGCGATAGCCCTGCAGGCCATCACAGGATCCCCTCCCATAGATCTAATGGTTGAGGAGAGATGCAAACTCCATGGCGTACCCCAAGATCAAGTACAGCAAGCTAGAGAAGAAGCAAGGACTGCCATGATGGGGAGATGGCAAGAGGCTTGGAGAGAAAACACAGAAAAGGCACAATGGACAAAGCGTCTGATCCCAAATGTGGCAGATTGGGCGACCTGCAGGCACCGCAGACTGGATTACTTCCTAACCCAGGCCCTCACAGGACACGGATCTTTTAGGGCTTACACGAAGAAAATCGGCAAACATGAAGATGACGCCTGCATCTATTGCGGACAGCCGGATACTGCCGAACATACTCTCTTCGTCTGTGATAGATGGGAGGCCAGGAGACAGGAAACCTGGCGCATCCTTGGTACTACCTTACGACCAGAAGAAATAGCCCCACATGTGATAAGGAGCAAGGAGGCATGGAAAGGAATTACACATATGTTTTCTGACATAATGTCCCCCAAGGAAGCGGAAGAAAGGACAGGACAAAGAACCCTGAACGAAGACTAACACCACCGGTCCACCACCCGCGATGAATATCCCTACGGGATGATGCCAGGGTGGGGGCCCAGGAAGGAGGAGGAGGGGTTTTAGTTGGTAGGCTCTCCCTCGGAAAGGGAAAGAATCCAACACTCCCCGTCGACCAACAACAGGCGGGCGTCTTTAGAAGATTTCCCCTCCTCCGCAAAAAAAAGGCTTATGTGAAGACCTAATATTAGGCACAGAAATGTTTGAGAGGACCGGAACTACTCTAGACAATGCAAGAACAGTAACCTTCGCCTAGTTTCCCGGGATTGTCGTGAACTTCGAAATCCCTGTTCCTCCTCGAGCTGCCTGAAAATCACCCGCATCGGCCTCGCCACAGCTCTTTACACCTGCGCAGTGAAATGGACGCTACGAGTGAAGTATGTGTAGTTTCCCAATCCCCTGTTACACTAGAACTGTGCAACAGATACGTATGTCTCAAATGCCCGCGAATGACCATGTTCCCTCCTGTACGATGAAAGGACATCTGCTAGATTTAAAGTATCAAGCGCGAAGTATAAAATTATACTCCGTGGTATCAAGGAAATCCCAAATTGTTATTATTATATCTATGTACCTGAGAAGTTTTTATATTTATTTTACTATTTTGTCACTATTGGAGTTACCATGAGTATGGACCTGAAAGAATTATTTGTTTTTGTTATTTATATGTGACGTTTCTGTTTTATTTTTGTTACCGAGAATTATATTTTTATTTTGTATTGTTTCACAACAAACACCCTCACGACCTTCACAGAATGTGATTTGTATATATCTATACACTTTTGATATACATACTTTACAATATTCTATAGTTGCCCTAGTTTATAAAATATTTTCGAAAATACGAGGAAGAATTTTTCGAAACTACCACGAAATCTTAAACTAGACCATGTTCAAAAGTACAACGAATTTTTCTTTTTGCCATGAATCCTTCTTTTAATATATGTTCGAAAGTAGTATGAATTCCTTTCTTGGTATGTTCAAAAGCGCAGCAGAATCATTTCGGAATTGCTGTGAAATTTGTATATTTTCAGAAATAATATAAAATAACTTATCACTATCATTACTGTAATACTTTCAAAACCACACGAAATTTTCGTCGTATTTCCAGAATTATCACCCAAAAAAATTCGAAAGTAAGAAAACAGGTAACAACCAAAAATACACTTGGGGATTATTTAAAGAAAACTAACACTAATAAACTAGCACAGTCCACCCCTCCCGAAAATAACACAAATAATCCTACTAATATTAACAATGAAAATATCTCGAATAATTCATCAGTGCATTATACTTGCTCGTTTAACAATTCTGCACAAACCCACCATCCATCACTGTAGTCCAGCACACCAGCCCCCTAGTATACCCAGCTTATTTAAATCTAACCCCCACAACCACAACTACCACTACCACAGTCGCAACCATCAGTTTTAAAGAAACCGTACAAATACACTCGCCGCCCAAATTCACGTCTTCTCCTATTTGCTCCATAGCAATACCTAATTTTGAAGAACAACCCAGGCAATCAGAGGACTTTGAATGTCGAACTATCGCATCAGAAGGTCACCTTCCTCAATGGAACTTACCCTCATGCCCACCCCTAACACTAATGTAAATAAACGAAAAGTTTTCACTACAGAACTATCTGACAGATAAATGCAGATATAGCTGATTCAGCATCCAAGCTCTAATCAAACAACCTATTAACCCCCTCCCCCCCTAGCACCAACAGCCCATCAATTATCGAATCATCAGTGCAAACCACTTCAGTCTTTGGAACCCTTCTGAAGAAGCTGACAGCATGATCAGCGAAACGTCAAGTCAAGTTCGACAACTGCGGCAAAACCCGGAAGAAACTACTGCACTGCACTAATTTAAAACATAACCAAATCTCACTACCACCACTTAAATCAATAGAGGCTTGTGCAATAAATTTAAATTTAGACAAAAAATGACTGGTAATTTTAGCTTATATAAGAGTAAAACTCTAGACGTCACTGAATTAGACAATCTAACAAAAATCAATAAACACTACATTATGCTAGGTGACCTAAACTCTAAGTATGTAAGTTGGAATATAAACACCCCATTAGCCAACAAATCGGATAATGCGTAGTATAATTACTTAATCAACAAACCTGAAACAAATTTAATTGCACCAATTGAACCTACACGACCTTTACCGACACAAACTATTATAAACACATGCCTGACCAAAAACATTAATTTACCCTACGACAATATGTTATCAATGCATCAAATAGTGATCATCTTCCAGTCAAAACTACCTTGACGCTCAACCATAAACTCCCCATCTTAGATAAAAAACCACAAAAACAAGATTATTACTGGGATTTATTTACACAACACGTCTTTAACAACATACAATACAACCCAGACTGAAACAACCAAAATCAGATAGACGAACTAGTGGACACTTTAACAGATCACATTATTTTTTTTTCCTTATGGGTTGCGGTACCAGATCCCCGCTGTACTGAAGCTTAAGCTTATTGTACCCCATAGTCTCATTACCCCATTAATCCCGTTCCTCTCCAGAAGGAGAGTGTACGATCAATGGGAGATCTGGCTATTTCTTCCGGGGTCACGGTTGGCCCCCCGAAGTGTGAGAGCCATCCAGCCACCAAGGCCGGGCAATCACAGAGTATGTGGTAGGGAGTTTCTTCCTCCTCTTCACACATCCTGCAATATGGATTGTCTTTCACACCTATGTTGGTTAGGTGTTTGTTCAGTGTGCAGTGTCCTGTCAGGATGCCTACTGCACATCTCAGCTGTTTTCTGCTCAGCTTCAGCAGTTCGTTAGTCTTTGTCTTGGAAGGTCCGCCAATGATGAGCATACGTGACTGTCTCATCCCCGGCGTCTCAGTCCAGTACAAGTTGTGTTTCTGTCTCAATAGTTCCTTTACCGTTCTTCTTGCGGTATTGTATGATATCCCGCAAGATGGCTCGGGACCTATCAAGGCTGCTTTGGCGCCTTCTTTGGCCAGCTTGTCTGCTTTTTCGTTGCCCTCGTTTCCCTGGTGTCCTCGCGTCCACTCCAGTTGTATGCTGTTGTGTTCCGCCAGTTTCGCCAGGGATTCGAGGCAGTCTTTTACCGTTTTAGAACGTACCTCTACTGCATTCAGAGCTTTGAGAGCTGCTTGACTGTCAGTGATGATGCGGATTCTCTTATCTGTGTATGACCTCTGCATCATTTCTTGTGCACAGATTTGTATAGCTGTGACTTCTGCTTGAAACACCGTTGCGGTACTGCCTAGGTTTAGACTGATATCTATCCCTGGTTGATCCCCCGCAACGCCTGCTCCGGTACTACTTGACGTCTTTGATCCGTCAGTATACCATATGGTATCATTTGAGTGTCTTCGCATTTGCCTTGTTCCTTCCTCTTCCCTATTGGGTATGTATACCCTGAAGGTCTTTGTGAAGTTGTGGCTTGTGCTGATTCTATCTGACTGCATATCTAGTATGCGATTTTTCCTTATTTGTTGAAATATTTCTGTATGGTGCCCCTTTCTTGGAATGGTCCCATGTCCGTTTGTTTTCAGCCTGTACGCCGCTAACATTGCCTCGTTCTCCACGACTAGGTGTAGTGGAGGCAGGCAAAGTAGTGCTTCCATGGCTGCGGTAGGCGTTGTTGACATTGCTCCCGTTATGCCTAGACATGCTAGTCTTTGTACTTTTCTTAGTTTTCTCATTGCCTCCCCTTTTCCGGCTTTATGCCACCAGATCAGGGAGGCGTAGGTAATTATTGGTATTACAACCATTTGGTACAGCCAGTGTGCCATTCTTGGTTGTAGTCCCCAGTTTTTACCTACCATTCTTCTGCTAGCCCATAAGGCCCGCGTAGCTTTGGTAGTCACTCTATCTAGATGTGCATTGAAGTTTAATTTGGTGTCTAAAGTCAGTCCCAGATATTTGACTTCCGTGCTCACCTGTAATTCTTTTCCTCTGAGATATAGACTATCCAGGTTGAGTTTTCTCTTTCTTGTGAAGGTGACCACAGTGGTCTTCCCCGGATTCACAGAAAGACCTTCTTGTGTGCACCATTCTTCTACCGTGACAAGGGCTCGCTGCATCTTTGCCGATGCAGGGCCCTCGTGTTTTCCTGTTACCAGGATGGCGATATCGTCTGCATAGCCTTGCGCATATATTCCTCGCCGTTCCAGTCGAGATAGAAGCTCATCTGCAACCAAGCACCACAGGAGAGGAGATAGGACTCCCCCCTGCGGGCATCCTCTGGTCTCAGACACCTCCTCTGTTGTGGATCCTAGCGTGGACTGAATTTTTCTAGTTCTGAGTGTTGAGTCGATCCATCTTGTAATTGACTTTTCAACCCCGCGCCTCTTCACTGCCTCGTTTAACGAGTCGAATGAGGTATTGTCGAAAGCACCCTCGATGTCTAGGAAGGTTCCTATGGCAGTTTCTTTACTGTCCAGGGCCCTTTCTATTTTTTGCATAAGCTCGTGTATTGTGAGCTCACAAGATTTTCCTGTTTGGTAGGCATACTGGTTTCGATGTAGAGGTTTTATGCTCATTCTATCGTCCCTGATGTGCCTGTCAACCAGTTTCTCCAGGGTTTTCAGGAGAAATGATGTTAAGCTGATGGGTCGGAAGGATTTGGCCTGGGCATAAATGTCACGCCCTGGTTTTGGTATAAATACCACCTTTACCTTCCGCCATTCAGTTGGCACGTAACCCAGGGCCAAACTGGCCCTGAATAGTATGCACAGGGGTGTTGCAAGTATGTCCATTCCCTGTTGAAGTAGGACTGGAAATATTCCATCCAGCCCTGGTGACTTGTATGGTTCAAATGAGTTGATTGCCCATGCAAGTCTTGTTTTGTTAATTATGCTATTTGAAGTTTTCCAGTCCTCCTTTGATGCCCTTCTTATTGGTATATCTTCGGGTGGACCGCTTCTGTCTTGTGGAGTGGTTACGCTACCTGGGAAGTGTGTCTCCAGTAGTAGTTCCAGAGTCTCCTTCTCGGTATTTGTATACTCCCCTTGTTGTCTTTGCAGAGATCCAATCTTTACCTGGTTGTCTCTCTGTAAGATTTTTTGGAGTCTAGCAGCTTCTGGAGTATTTTCTTTCTCCTCGCATTGCTTCCTCCATGATTTGGTTTTGGCTTCTCTTATGGCGTAGACGTATTTTAGACGGGTCGCTTTGTATTCGTCCCATCTGCCAGTCCTTTTGGCTTGATTAAACAGCCTTCGAACCTCTGCCCTCCTGGAGGAGAGCCCGCGGTTCCACCATGTGGTTTCACGTTTGGCCCCTCTCTCTTTCAGAGGACAGCTTGACTCGAAGGCTGTTATTACTGCTGAGGTTATTAGATCGCTCAGTAGTTCCAATTCCGCCGGTGTTTGTGGTCTTGATGGGCAGTCCTTCAGCCCCTGTTCTAGGTTCTCCTTGAAGAGTTCCTAGTCACAGGTTCTTGGGTTTCTGCTCATCCTCCCTTCTTCCGGTGGGGTTTCTGTTTTGAATCTTACGTACCTGTGATCCGATAGCGATGGTTCTTGGGACACGTGCCATTCACTTACCACTCGTCCCGCGCGTTGTGTGGTAATTGTGATGTCGAGAACTTCTCGTCTTGTTGTTGTGACGAAAGTCGGTTCGTTTCCGCGGTTTACTACTTCTAACTTATTACTAATAATAAATTCTAGGAGTGACTCACCTCTTGTGTTGTTTCCTGTGCTCCCCCAGATGATGTGGTGTGCGTTGGCATCACAGCATAGTATTAACTCTAGATGATTTGTTTCGCATTGCTGGACCAGTTCCTTAACTTCCTGTGTTGGAGGTAGTCCTGGTTGATCATAAGGAAGGTATGCCGAAGCTATTACTAGCTCCTTCATTGACCCTTCCATATCGGTGTTAGTTCTTGCTACCATTAGGTCCCTCGTGCAAAGTCCCCACATTGGTAGCAGATTGGTATTTTTCTTTGCTATGATGCAAGCTCTTGGGTGTTCCTCTGCTGGGCTGATTACCTCCCATCCTTGTCCCACCTGTAGTCCTCTGATTCGCCCCCTGTAAACAGATCACATTACAAACGCATTAACTATCAGCCAGAAAAGAATCCCTACCACATCCTATCGCTTAACTCCCTAGGAAACTAGTAGACAAAATTAAAATCAAAAACAAGTACAGAAAGCAATAATATCGTACACGGTGCCCTGTAATAAAAAGCACCCTGAATGAACCCAAAAAAGAAATCGATGTAGAAATAAAAGCACTCAGACAAACTAATTTTGTCAAACTAGTTGCTTCCCATCCAAATCATCCTTCACGTACTCTAAACAAAAAACATCCTACAATACCATCCCTGTAAACCCTGCATGGAATATTAAACACTGACGCGGAAAAGGCAGAAGCCTTTGCCTCCAATCTGTCCTCAGTTTTTACGCCCGATCACATCCTTGAACAAACCACAAGCCTTGTCAGCCCATTAATAGAATTATTAACAAACTTATAACTACAACCGGAAAATGACCCGCAGTACTTTACGCCATCGCAAATTAGAGCCGCGATTATCAAAGTAATATTCTAATAAATCATCTGGTTTGGACAATATGCCCAACACCAACGTGAAGGCTGCCGTCAGAGATTGCCGCTGATTTACCCGAAAGTACCCGAACGCACATGGATGTTCGTCAATATGGGTATTGCCGACTCCTCGCGATCACACGCCACGTGGAATATTGATATCGAGTGGCGGTGAAAAGGATAGTAGACTTAGTATAGATAGTTCCTTTTGAACACAATAATCAGTGTCGAATAATTTTATGAATAATTTGGGATTTCCAAAGAACAGGACATCAATTTCAAATATTTGCGGAAAATAGTAGACACAACTATGAAATTAATAACAAATTCAATATCTGAAACAGTAAAAAAAAATGAGATTTTTCAAAAACTGGACATATATTCGCCTTCGAAATTTTATAGTCGACAGTACATACAACTATTAAGAGTATGCCTCAAAAAAATAAACACGCCTTACCGTCGTTCAGACTGAAGAAAAATTTAAAACTACAATAAAATGTATTCAATATCTGAAAGTCAAATAGCAAATCAAGATATTACCACTTTCAAAATTTTGCGACTGATGGTACACATAACTTACTAATAATAGAATGCCTAAAAGAAATCAACTCGCTCTACAGTCTTACATATTGAAAAAAAAAAAGAAAAATTCAATATCTGAAACAGCCAAAAATGAAACTAAGATTTTTCCAAAACTGTACATAATATCGCTTCCAAAATTTTGCAGCCGATAATACACAACACTATTAAAGTACGCCTTCATATTGAAAAAAAAATATATATAAAATATATTCAATATCTGAAATAATAATAAGTAAAAACTAAAATTTTTCAAAAACTGGACTCATTATCGCTTTCAAAATTTTACAGCTGTTAGTACACAATCCTATTAAGAGTGTGACGTAAAAAAATCAAGTCGCACTGCCGTCCTTCATATTGAAAAAAAAAAATTCTACAATATAAATTCAATGTAAGAAACAGAAAAAAGGGAAACTAAAATTATTCAAAAACTGGACATATCATCACATTCAAAATTTTACAGCCGATAGTACACACAACTATTAAGAGTATGCCTTGAAAAAATCAACTTGCACTTCCGTCCTTCATATTGAAAAAAAATTGTACAAGATAAATTCAATATCTCAAACAGTGAAAAAAAGAAACTAAAATTATTCAAAAACCGGACATATTATCACTTTCAAAATTTTACAGCCGATAGTACACACAACTAGTAAGAGTGTGACATAAAAAAAATCAACTCGCACTGCCTTCCTTCATATTGAAAAAAATGAATATTCTACAAGATAAATTCAATATCTGAAACACAAAAAAGGGAAACTAAAATTATTCAAAAACTGGACATATGATCACATTCAAAATATTACTGCCGATAGTACATACAACTGTTAAGAGTATGCCTTGTAAAAATCAACTTGCACTGCCGTCCTTCATATTGAACAAAAATTAATATTCTACAAGATAAATTCAATATCTCAAACAGTGAAAAAAAGAACCTAAAATTATTTAAAAACCGGACATATTATCACTTTCAAAATTTTACAGGCGATAGTACACACAATTAGTAAGAGTGTGACATAAAAAAATCAACTCGCACTGCCGTCCTTCATATTGAAAAAAAAATATATTCTACAAGATAAATTCAATATCTGAAACAGTAAAAAAAGGACACTAAAATTATTCAAAAACTGGACATATTATCACTTTCAAAATTTTACAGCCGATAGTACACACAACTAGTAAGAGTATGACATAAAAAAATCAACTTGCACTGCCGTCCTTCATATTGAAAAAAAATTAATATTCTACAAGATAAATTCAATATCTGAAACACAAAAAAAGGGAAACTAAAATTATTCAAAAACTGGACATATTATCACATTCAAAATATTACTGCCGATAGTACACACAACTGTTAAGAGTATGCCTTGAAAAAATCAACTCGCACTGCCGTTCTTCATATTGAAAAAAATTAATATTCTACAAGATAAATTCAATATCTAAAATATCTAAAACACAAAAAAAGGGAAACTAAAATTATTCAAAAACTGGACATATTATCACATTCAAAATTTTACAGCCGATAGTACACACAACTATTAAGAGTATGCCTTGAAAAAATCAACTTGCACTGCTGTCCTTCATATTGAACAAAAATTAATACATTGGGTTGATTCTACGGTTGGTTCCTTGTGAAACATTCTTCAATAATTTAAACATACAGGAAAAATTATGCTTTTTAATGTTTCAAAAAGTTTTATTAAAACTCTACACGTGTTTCGGCTTATTAGGCCTTTATCAAGAGTACAAGTTAATACTAGTATTATCTTGTACTCTTGATAAAGGCCTAATAAGCCGAAACACGTGTAGAGTTTTAATAAAACTTTTTGAAACATTAAAAAGCATAATTTTTCCTGTATGTTTAAAAATTAATATTCTACAAGATAAATTCAATATCTCAAACAGTGAAAAAAAAACCTAAAATTATTCAAAAACCGGACATATTATCACTTTCAAACTTTTACAGCCGATAGTACACACAACTAGTAAGAGTGTGACATAAAAAAATTAACTCGCACTGCCGTCCTTCATATTGAAAAAAAATAATATTCTACAAGATAAATTCAATATCTAAAACACAAAAAAGGGAAACTCAAATTATTCTAAAACTGAACATATTATCACATTCAAAATTTTAGAGCCGATAGTACACACAACTATTAAGAGTATGCCTTAAAAAAATCAACACCGCCGTCCTTCAGATTGAAATAAAAATTCAATAAAATAAATTCAATATCCGAAACAGTCATAGAAGAAACTAAAATTTTTCACAAACTGGACATATTATCACTTTCAAAATTATACAGCCTATAGTACACACAACTATTAAGAGCATACCTTAAAAAAATCAATTCTCGCTTGTCAATTAGTTCAAAGTATAATCTAATTCCAAATCTCATCATGATACATATATGTACCTACCAAATTTCAAGTCAGTGTCTTCAACCGTTCCTGAGAAAGCATGCGCATAAAAACAGTTATAAACTGACAGAGACCAACCGACAGACAGACAGAACATTTTTTTTCGCTCAAATTTAAAATTTCGACATTCTAAGTGTATTTTAAAAAAATTGAAATTTTGTTTAAGATTACTGCCTATACTTCCAACTCACTACGTGAATGTGGAAGTAAGATATATAAGGCATCGAAATCTTTGTTTTGTAATGGTATTCAATTATTTAATGGTTTGCCAAAGGAAATAAAATACTGTGAAAAATAAAATATTTTCATTGAATTATGTGTTATATTAAAAAATAATTTTGATTATCTTCTGATTAGGTTAGGTAATTTTACAATATACAAATAGATTTGTAATAATTTTACAGTTACTGTTATATGCATAGAATTGTTAATGTGAGTATGATCTGTATATTGTTATGATCAAATTGTAGCTTTCTTGGGCTAATAAAGATACATTATTATTATTATTATAAAAATATAGATTTTTTATGCACACTATCATTACACACATTATAATAAGAATTTATGATCTAATAAGTTTTATTCTTAAATTTACGTGTCAAGAGATATCCAACATTTACTTTCGTTTAATATACGTATTCGTTTTAAAATTCATATACCTACTTACCTTACCTATAGTGCAGAGAAATTAGCTTGAAAACCACTGAAAATTCGGACAAATTTACATAAAGCTGTTTTCACTGGAAATAGGTATAGGTATATGTACTTAATATTATACTAAAAGTCCCCTTATGTAGAAGTGCCGGAACCTTAAAAAAAACGCAATCGTTTAATGAGAGGCGCAAGATTTATGTAGATTCGCGCACTGCGTACTGCGGCCGATCTTTATAGCAGATTACTACTTACTGCTGCTTGTTTTTATAATAATAATAATGAGTATTTATTAGTATTATACTTGAGTAATAATAAGTGCATTGGATTTTATTTGACAGAGTGATCGATTATAAAATTTGTTATTTGTTGGTCCCGGTGAATATTTTTAAGATAATATGGAAGCTAATACGTGTATTTTATGCAATGTTATGCTTTTAAAAGACGAGAGTGTATGTGTTAAATTGAAAGAACTTGTGACACTAATTAATGCAAGCAAAACGAGAAATGATGATAAGTGGAAACATTTTGAGGGTGTTGAACAAATTTCTGTACATAAAACATGTAGGAAAAATTATACTCTTGCCACTAGCCTAAAATCGGATATGAAAAATGTAGATGCAGATTTAAATCAACCTAGCTCATCCCGACTACGATGGACTATGAAATATGATTTTTGTTTTAAACAAAATTGTATTTTTTGTGGAGATCTTTGTGAAATTGATAAAAAAATTTGCAGCATGAGAAAAAAAGCGACCTCTGCTTCTTTAATCTCTACCATAGACATAAAAAGTACAATTGAAAAATTTTGTGAGAAACGAAATGATGACTGGGGTGAAGCTGTTTTAAAACGAATAAATTCTTGTATTGATTTGGTTGCAGCGGAAGGTAGGTACCATACGTCGTGTTATAGTAGCTTCCAAAAAATTAAAGTAAAGGAAAAAGCTGGAAGACCCGTTAACAAATATCTAGTGGAGGCATTTAATCAATTGGGTTCATACATAGATGAACATCAAGATGATGTCTCACAATTTTCAATAAAGGAGTTACAGGATAAGATGAAAGAATTTGTACCAAATAATTCAGAAAATTGGTCCTATAAATATTTAAAACAGAAGTTATTTGAACGTTATAAAAATGAAATTATAGAACATTACGGAGTTATATGTTTTAAAGGAACAACTGAAAAATTGTTGCATGACCAATGGTACAAAGATAAGAGAAGTGACAAAATGGACGAAAAGCTTCGTGTAATAAAAGCTGAGGCTTCTTTTATTAAAGAAGATATTCGTTCTGTTTATTTCGATCCTTCCGCTGAAAGCATAAAATTGGGTGGATCAATAGATATTCCTCAAAGCTTACACACATTTATGTCCACGTTAATAAATAAACCAGCAGAAAAAAAACACTAAGAAAATTAGGTCTTTGGAAAACGCTATTATAGCTACTGTACGACCACGTTCGTACGTATCAGCGATTCTTACGGGACTCGCAGTGCATATCCATCGAAAATATGCTTCAAAACATATTTTGGATTTTCTTTCTACATTGGGGTTTTGTGCATCTTACAAAGAATTAATAAAATTTCAAAGTTCAGCTGTCCAAAATTCCAATATTAATATTGCTGACGACACATTTGTACAATTTGTTTATGATAATGCGGATTTTGATATAAAAACACTTGATGGTCACGGAACGTTTCACGCTATGGGAGGTATAATATGTTTAGCACCAGAAGGTTCCGTTAATGTAGAAGAAAAAAGACCTCGTCCGAGAGGAAATTATTTTTTTAATCTGTATTCAATTTAATTGCGTTGTTTCGTTTACTATTAAAAAAAGTATAGTAAATTATGGGTCATTTTATATATATTTCAATTATAAGTAAATTTTCTATCTTGTACAATTTTGAAAAAACTAACCGTTTGCGAGAAAATCTCTAAAAACTATATAATCCAAGATGGCGACTGAATTTTATGAGTGTTCCGGTACCTCTATGTTCGGGGATTTTTAGTATGGTAACAATACGGTTCCCTGGAATACATTGCCGTCGAGAACAGCTTTATGTAAATTTGTCCGAATTAAAATCTTAATGTCACTGTACTACTATCTAAATCTCGAGTTGACTCGGCAGAATCTGCGTTAAGCGAAGTATCCCTACCTACGCGTTGTTCGTCATTTGTACGGCTGATTCATTAAATTATTCTGTACTTATGAAAATTGTGTTACTTTGTCAGCATTTGGTCGCTTCTATTTTCCAAACAGTAGCATGTTACTAACGTTAAATTTTCAAAAAGTTTTCATGTACCACCACTTTTAGAATATATTTTAATTTAATTTCTCTTGTATTTATTAGAACGACTGATTTTATTTAAAGCAATGTTTCTTAATTATTTAGTAGATTTTAAGGACACATTATATTTTCTGTTTTGGCGACGTGACGGTTTATCTTTTAGAATTTTAATCCTAGAGGTAATACTATCCTTTTAGTGTTATAAGTATAAATCATTTAGTATAAGAAAATTATTTGCAGGTTTATTTTGTTTATTAGAATTTTATAGAGCGAACATTTCAGTTATATTTTATTCATATTTAGTATTAAGTAAAAATGGTTTTTGAGAATTTGCAAGATAAAGCACTTGTGGATGCGTTTAAAAGATACGGTGCACTAACTTATGAAGAAATTGATGGCTTCAAACCTGAACACAAAATTTTTAAAGATATATCAAAATGCCTTGTTAATACAAAGTACAGGTACCCAAGTTACGTATATCGTGCAACAAAAAGACCTGCTTTTAAAAAATTATTCGGGGCCGAAATATCTGCTTCAAGAAAAAATAAAGCTGAGATTGAAGGAACTTTGAAAGAGCTAAATTGCAATATAGCAGATTATAGTAGTGTGTCTTATAGGCCCAAGGAGTCCCTTTATGGAGAATTATGCAAAAAAATAGGAAAAAAAAATAATTTAAAAACAGACTGTTAAGCTACGTTTTAATGCGTCAAAAAATGGTTCAGTTCTGTAATAAAAAGGACAATATCCAACCGTACTTTCAAACGCAAAACATTTTAATAGATATCGATGAAAAATATTCGTTGTTGTCGAAAGAGGAAAAGAAAATTTCTGCTATACCTAATCTTAACCCAACTGAGCCCACAAAAACTTGTATTTCTTTAAATGATGATATTCCTTTGTATTATGCATCTACACCCAAATATAATCATGACTATGATGCAGATTTTGACGTATTAGACCTTACTCCGATTAAATCCGATTTGGATAAAATTATTAGCAAATCGACCACAAAAATCGAGACTTTTAGACAAGATAGTAGTCCAGTTAGTTTCAACTTCAGTAACGTGGAAGTCGAAGGTGATTCATTCGATAGTAAAATGTATAAAGATACAGACATTTTAAACAAAAGTATTATTAATGAGAGTGTTTCAATACCTCGACCTCTTATGAATTTATCGGTATGTTCCCAAAATCAAAATATTTTACCACTCGGTTCACAAAATGATACCGAATTTTCTAGATATATTAAAAAAATACGCAAATGCGATATATTCGAAGGCAAATTTAACATTAGTGACGATGTCTGGAAAGTAATTTTTGTGAATAACCGATTGCAAACCCAATACTACCCGTTTTATTTTAGAAACAGGATAAGGAAGTACGTGAATAATACATGTATAATTAAAGAAATTATAAGAAATTAAAATATTGGGCATTTGTAAGCAAAACAACTATAATTGCAAGTAGTTTGCGATATATGTAAAAAATAAAGAAGTAACTGTGTTCTCTAACAGAAAAGGTTACGCTCATGACTCCAAAATGTCATCTTATGTCAAAGGAGTTGAAAGGTCTATTATTCGACGTTCGATTCGTCGTCAAAAACCACTGGCATTAAAAAAGAGAAACATTTTGGAAGCCAACACAAAACTTGTAGATTAGCAGGTAATTTGCAAGACATACATTCTGACACCTGTTATCGCAAAATTAAATCGGAAGCAATAGCACGACATGATCCTGACAAAAACGATATTTTAGATTTGCTCAAAATGCAAAAAGATCACTTTGAATATATTAAAGAGGTTTCATTTCCTTTATTTTTAATTTATTAATTATATGTATTGTCGAAACAACGTGATAATGATTAATTACCAATCATTCATTTTGATGCTACCGGTTCCATTGTGCGGCCACCTCAAAAAGGCCATAAAAGGGTATATTTATATACGGCAATAGTACAAACCAAGCAATGTAAAAGGATATTTCCAGTTTTGGAAATGATATCAAGCGTGCATTATTCGATTAACATCTTTAAAGTTTTATATGAATTCAGAAATTTTTGCGAACTAAAAGGCAAATGGCCTTTGTTCGCAGGTGTTGTCAGCGATTTCAGTTTTGCAACTATTCATGCCCTTTGCAGAGCTTTTAATTTTCAGACTCTTCCAGATTATTTGCAAACCTGTTACGATATTGTAAATGAGAAAAAAGAAAGACCCGCAAACTTTATTTCAATTCATTTGTGTTGTGCACACTATATGAAAATGGTATGCAACGACGTAAAAACATTATCCAAAAATGATAAACAAACAGTTCTTTATAAAAAACTCATTGCTTGTTCCATTCTTCTGGATGACATGGATAGTCTTCAAGTTTGGTTCAAAAATATTTACATACTGTTATGTTCAAAATACTATACAGACAATGTAAAAGATAGTATGGTTAAGTTAACGAAGTTATCCTGCGATGATATGGAATTCAGCATATCCCCTAAAAACTCAAACAACGAGCCGTTTGATAACAATCCTGAAAAGACCCTATATGAGACCAGTCCCTTCTATAAACGCTTTTTAGAAATCAAAAATCGAATAAATATAATAGATGTGGGATTAGAAGAAAATACGTATTTTAATGAAGAGTTATTTAGCCTGATATTAAAAAAATATATGCCTTTTTGTCCATTGTGGACTGGCATGCTTTTAACTTACTGGAATTTAAAGAGAATCAGCAATGCTCCAGTAGAAAATTATTTTGGATTTGTAAAACAAAACTTAATGGAAGGACACAAAAATAAAAAATGTACTAGATATTTAAGAGCATCCAGGGAACATGTTTTAGCTTTATACAAAGAGTGTCGTTTGGGAGTTGGGAAAGAAAGATTGACAAAACGCTTATTTGAAGAGACGGACGAAAAGACATCTCAGGAACGGTGGAATAAAAAATCGAAGGGAATGAAAACACATTTTTCGGGATCCTATTTAAAAAACCTACTCAATAATTTACAACTGACGACTAAAGAGGAAAGTATTTCGGAGGAGAAATTAAGATGCGTGTATTGTGGTTATGGGCGTTTAGACGAGACAGCCGATTGGGTTTGTGCGATTTATGTAACGGCTGGGTACACCAAAAATGCGAGACTTCTAAACAAACTTTTGAAGGGTCATCTACCTGTTATCGGTTTAATAACTCAAGTAAAATAAATTGTGAAAACGTAGGTAAAATGCATGGAAGTGTTGCCAAATATGAATCCTTCCTGAATTCTCTGAAATTAACAACGTTTCAAAGAAACATGATTGAAAAGGGCACCATAGAACAACGTAATTCAAACACATGAAGAGACCATAGGAAAATAAGGGTAACGGCTTCTAATTTTGGAAAAATCTTGAAAACAAGAAATGAAGGGGCTCGAGTTAAGCTGGCAAAGGACCTTACAAGCGATAAAATCATTACTTATACATAAACATTATGATTATCTAGGGGCTTCTCCCGATAGACTGGCTGGAGATGAAGGCATTGTCGAAATAAAATGCCCGTATTCTATTAGAAACGATGATCCCAATTTCGCCAAACTTGATTATTTGGACTGCGAGGGAAAACTTAAAGTCACCCATAATTACTATTATCAAGTTCAGGGGCTCCTAGAAGTTGTTGATCGAGAATGGTGCGATTTTGTTATTTATACGTCAAAGGGGGTAAAAATCCAAAGAATTAATCGTGACAGGAAATTTTGGGAATGTCTGTTTTTAGCTTTGAAAAATTTCTATTTATTTTATATGCTTCCCGAAATTCTCTATCCTAATAACAACTTAAAATTTGATGATCGAAAATGGACAACTCTTAAAAAATTACATTTTCAGCAAAATGGATTAGTGGATGATCCTTGTTATTAGCTAACGGTAGAAGCTATCCTGTCTGTTGTTTTCAGAAGGTCGAAGGTCCAATAAAGGAAGTATACATCGAAGACTTTCTTACTCTAAACAACAGACAGTGGCTAAGTTCATTAATCGTAGATGTGATAATGGAACTTTATAATGATAAAAAGGAATTTCAAATACTTCCATGTGAAAAGGCCAGTCTTATAATGGATCAAAATTTTGATTTAACAGAAAATTTCGTAAAAAGTTGCATTATTGTTAAAACCCGACTGGCAATGCCGACACTAATTAATAATAATCATTTTGTTTTAATATTAGTTGATTTTATAGAACGAAAATTTACCTTCTTAGATCCCTTTGGGTGTTCAAACTTCAAGGAGAAACAATATATGCGCAGATTCAAAATATTTATTCAAAAGTATAATGAATACTCTCAAACAAGTGGCGCATAAATCAAACAAATCATATCACTCAAACAGATTCTTACAACTGTATCTTTACATACTTTATTTTTTTGAACAGATTTTAAAGAAAGCCCCATTGACTGATTATAAAGACATGGACGAGTACAGACACGAATTAAAAGCATACCTGTTGCAAAACGCTGATGCAAGGATTGAAAAACACTGCTTATTTTGTGGACGGAAAATTGTTGAAAATTCACCACTTCAGTGCAGTGCCTGTAACAGATACTACCATGACAAATGCATATTGGCCATAAATGAGATGGCGGAAGGTGTAACGCCAATGGAGAAATTTAAAAATGGAATTTGCGATTTGTGCCGTCAGTACTAGGACGTAGTAATTATTTTGGAAGAGATGATTCTCTTCATTGAAATTCTGCACATCTGTGCAACATATTCTACTGTGGTATTTTTCTTTCATATCTTCCTTTTTCCCTGTCCATGATGCGACACGATGGGTCCTTTTTTAAACTTGTGAAACCAATAAAAAAAATTTGAAAACAAGAACATAAATATGTCATTATAATAATATGAGCTGATAGTACGGGAGCACATCCAGAAAAGTGGACCGGGCACAGAAGTTGACGTTTGGTGGAGATATTGTAGGCATCTGTAACTTCCAATACTATCGGCTGAAAAATTTTGAAAGTGCTGATATGTAAAGTTTTTGAAAAATTTTAGTTTTTTCTTAACTGTTTCAGATATTACAGTGTGAGTTGATTTTCTTAAGGCACACTCTTAATAGTATTGTGTACTATCGGCTGAAAAATTTTGAAAGCGATAATATGTACAGTTTTTGATAAAGCTTGGTTTCATTTTTAACTGCTTCAGATATTGAATTTATTTTATTGATTTTTTTTCCGTATTAAGGACGGCAGTGCGAGTTGATGTTTTTAAGGCGTACTTATTTTAGTTTTGTGTACTATCTGCTGCAAAATTTTGAAAGCGATGATATGTACAGCTCTTGATAAATCTTGGTTTCATTTTTAACTATTGAATTTATCTTGTAGAATATTAATTCTTGTTCAATATGAAGGACGGCAGTGCAAGTTGATTTTTTCAAGGCATACTCTTAATAGTTGTGTGTACTATCGGCTGTAAAATTTTGAATGTGATAATATATCCAGTTTTTGAATAATTTTAGTTTCCCTTTTTTTGTGTTTTAGATATTGAATTTATCTTGTAGAATTTTTTTTTGTTTTCAATGAGAAGGACGGCAGTGTAAGTTGATTTTTTCAAGGCATACTCTTAATAGTTGTGTGTACTATCAGCTGTAAAATTTTTGAATGTGATAATATGTCCAGTTTTTGAATAATTTTAGTTTCCCTATTTTTCTGTTTCAGATATTGAATTTATCTTGAAGTATATTATTTTTTTTCAATATGAAGAACGCCAGTGTGAGTTGATTTTTTCAAGGCATACTCTTAATAGTTGTGTGTACTATCGGCAGTAAAATTTTGAATGTGATAATATGTCCAGTTTTTGAATAATTTTAGTTTCCCTTTTTTTGTGTTTTAGATATTGAATTTATCTTGTAGAATATTATTTTTTTTCAATATGAAGGACGGCAGTGCAAGTTGATTTTTTCAAAGGCATACTCTTAATAGTTGTGTGTACTATCGGCTGTAAAATTTTGAAAGTGATGATATGTCCGGTTTTTGAATAATTTTAGTTTCCTTTTTTCACTGTTTGAGATATTGAATTTATCTTGTAGAACATTAATTTTTTTCAATATGAAGGACGGCAGTGCGAGTTGATTTTTTTAAGGCGTACTCATTTTAGTCTTGTGTACTATCTGCTGCAAGATTTTGAAAGCGATAATATGTACAGTTTTTGATAAAGCTTGGTTTCATTTTTAACTGCTTCGGATATTGAATTTATTTTATTGATTTTTTTTCCGTATTAAGGATGGCAGTGTGACTTGATCTTTTTAAGGCGTATTTATTTTAGTTTTGTGTACTATCTGCTGCAAAATTTTGAAAGCGATGATATGTACAGCTCTTGATAAATCTTGGTTTCATTTTTAACTGTTTCGGATATTAAATTTATTTTATTGATTAATTTTGAAAGTGATAATATGTCCAGTTTTTGAATAATTTTACTTTCCTTTTTTTACTGTTTCAGATATTGAATTTATCTTGTAGAATATTATTTTTTTTCAATATGAAGGACGGCAGTGCGAGTTGATTTTTTTATGTCATACTCTTACTAGTTGTGTCTACTATCGGCTTTAAAACTTTGAAAGTGATAATATGTTTAGTTTTTGAATAATTTTAGTTTCCTTTTTTTACTTTTTCAGATATTGAATTTGTCTTGTAGAATATTAATTTTTTTCAATATGAAAGACGGCAGTGCGAGTTGATTTTGTTATGTCATACTCTTACTAGTTGTGCGTACTATCGGCTGTAAAATTTTGAAAGTGATAATATGTCCGGTTTTTGAATAATTTTAGTTTCTTTTTTTCACTGTTTGCGATATTGAATTTATCTTGTAGAATATTAATTTTTTTCAATATGAAGGACGGCAGTGCAAGTTGATTTTTTCAAGGCATACTCTTAATAGTTGTGTGTACTATCGGCTGTAAAATTTTGAATGTAATAATATGTCCAGTTTTTGAATAATTTTAGTTTCCCTTTTTTTCTGTTTCAGACATTGAATTTATCTTGTAGAATATTATTTTTTTTCAATATGAAGGACGGCAGTGCGAGTTGATATTTTTATGTCACACTCTTACTATTTGTGTGTACTATCGGCTGTAAAATTTTGAAAGTGATAATATGTCCGCTTTTTGAATAATTTTAGTTTCCCTTTTTTTTGTGTTTTAGATATTGAATTTAGCTTGTAGAATATTAATTTTTTTCAACATGAAGGACGGCAGTGCTAGTTGATTTTTTTAAGGCATGCACTTAATAGTTGTGTGTACTATCGGCTGTAAAATTTTTAATGTGATAATATATCCAGTTTTTGAATAATTTTAGTTTCCCTTTTTTTCTGTTTCAGATATTGAATTTATCTTGTAGAATATTAATTTTTTTCAATATGAAGGACGGCAGTGGTAATTGATTTTTTTTAAGGTATGCTCTTAATAGTTGTGTGTACTATCGGCTGTAAAATTTTGAATGTGATAATATATCCAGTTTTTGAATAATTTTAGTTTCCCTTTTTTTCTGTTTCAGATATTGAATTTATCTTGTAGAATATTAATTTTTTTCAATATGAAGGACGGCAGTGCGAGCTGATTTTTTAAAGGCATACTCTTAAGAGTTGTGTCTACTATCGGCTGTAAAATTTTGAATGTGATGATATGTCCAGTTTTTGAATAATTTTAGTTTCCTTTTTTTACTGTTTGAGATATTGAATTTATCTTGTAGAATATTATTTTTTTTTAATATAAAGGACGGCAGTGCAAGTTGATTTTTTCAAGGCATACTCTTAATAGTTGTGTGTACTATCGGCTGTAAAATTTTGAAAGTGAAAATATGTCCGGTTTTTGAATAATTTTAGTTTCTTTTTTTCACTGTTTGAGATATTGAATTTATCTTGTAGAATATTAATTTTTTTCAATATGAAGGACGGCAGTGCAAGTTGATTTTTTCAAGGCATACTCTTAATAGTTGTGTGTACTATCGGCTGTAAAATTTTGAATGTAATAATATGTCCAGTTTTTGAATAATTTTAGTTTCCCTTTTTTTCTGTTTCAGATATTGAATTTATCTTGTAGAATATTTTTTTTTTCAATATGAAGGACGGCAGTGCGAGTTGATATTTTTATGTCACACTCTTACTATTTGTGTGTACTATCGGCTGTAAAATTTTGAAAGTGATAATATGTCCGGTTTTTGAATAATTTTAGTTTCCCTTTTTTTTTGTGTATTAGATATTGAATTTAGCCTGTAGAATATTAATTTTTTTCAACATGAAGGACGGCAGTACTAGTTGATTTTTTTAAGGCATGCACTTAATAGTTGTGTGTACTATCGGCTGTAAAATTTTTAATGTGATAATATATCCAGTTTTTGAATAATTTTAGTTTCCCTTTTTTTCTGTTTCAGATATTGAATTTATCTTGTAGAATATTAATTTTTTTCAATATGAAGGACGGCAGTGCGAGCTGATTTTTTAAAGGCATACTCTTAAGAGTTGTGTCTACTATCGGCTGTAAAATTTTGAATGTGATGATATGTCCAGTTTTTGAATAATTTTATATGAAGGACGGCAGTGCGAGTTGATTTTTTTTATGTCATACTCTTATTAGTTGTGTGTACTATCGGCTGTAAAATTTTGAAAGTGATGATATGTCCGGTTTTTGAATAATTTTAGTTTCCTTTTTTCACTGTTTGAGATATTGAATTTATCCTGTAGAATATTAATTTTGTTCAAAATGAAGGACGGCAGTGCGAGTTGATTTTTTTATGTCGCACTCTTACTAGTTGTGTGTACTATCGGCTGTAAAATTTTGAAAGTGATAATATGTCCGGTTTTTGAATAATTTTGGTTTCTTTTTTCACTGTTTGAGATATTGAATTTATTTTGTAGAAAAATACTTTTTGTTCAATATGAAGGACGGCAGTGCAAGTTGATTTTTTCAAGGCATACTCTTAATAGTTGTGTGTACTATCGGCTGTAAAATTTTGAATGTGATAATATGTCCAGTTTTTGAATAATTTTAGTTTCCCTTTTTTTGTGTTTTAGATATTGAATTTATCTTGTAGAATATTATTTTTTTTCAATATGAAGGACGGCAGTGTAAGTTGATTTTTTCAAGGGTACTCTTAATAGTTATGTGTACTATCAGCTGTAAAATTTTGAATGTGATAATATATCCAGTTTTTGAATAATTTTAGTTTCCCTTTTTTTCTGTTTCAGATATTGAATTTATCTTGTAGAATATTATTTTTTTTTAATATGAAGAACGCCAGTGCGAGTTGATTTTTTCAAGGCATACTCTTAATAGTTGTGTGTACTATCGGCAGTAAAATTTTGAATGTGATAATATGCCCGGTTTTTGAATAATTGTAGTGTCCTTTTTTTACCGTTTCAGATATTGAATTTATCTTGTAGAATTTTTTTTTTCAATATGAAGGACGGCAGTGCGAGTTGATTTTTTTATGTCACACTCTTACTAGTTGTGTGTACTATCGGCTGTAAAATTTTGAAAGTGATAATATGTCCGGTTTTTGAATAATTTTAGTTTCTTTTCTTCACTGTTTGAGATATTGAATTTATCTTGTAGTATATTATTTTTTTCAATATGAAGGAGGGCAGTGCAAGTTGACTTTTTCAAGGCATACTCTTAATAGTTGTGTGTACTATCGGCTGTAAAATTTTGAATGTGATAATATGTCCAGTTTTTGAATAATTTTAGTTTCCCTTTTTTCTGTTTCAGATATTGAATTTATATTACTATTAATAGTTGTATGTACTATTAGCTGTAAAATTTTGAAAGTGATAATGAGTCCAGTTTTTGAAAAATTTTAGTTTTTACTTATTACTATTTCAGATATTGAACATATTTTATATATATATATATATATATATATATATATATATATATATATATATATATATATATATATATATATATATATATATTTTTTTTTTTTTCAATATGAAGGCGTACTTTAATAGTGTTGTGTATTATCGGCTGCAAAATTTTGGAAGCGATATTATGTACAGTTTTTGAAAAATCTTAGTTTCATTTTTGGCTGTTTCAGATATTGAATTTTTCTTTTTTTTTCAATATGTAAGACTGTAGAGCGAGTTGATTTCTTTTAGGCATACTATTATTAGTAAGTTATGTGTACTATCAGTCGAAAAATTTTGAAAGTGGTAATATCTTGATTTGTTATTTGACTTTCAGATATTTAATACATTTTATTGTAGTTTTAAATGTTTCGTCAGTCTGAACGACGGTAAGGCGTGTTTATTTTTCTGAGGCATACTCTTAATAGTTGTATGTACTGTCGACTATAAAATTTCGAAGGCGAATATATGTCCAGTTTTTGAAATATCTCTATTTTTTTTACTGTTTCAGATATTGAATTTGTTATCAATTTTATAGTTGTGTCTACTATTTTCCGCAAATATTTGAAATTGATGTCCTGTTCTTTGGAAATCCCAAATTATTCATACAATTATTCGACACTGATTATTGTGTTCAAAAGGAACTATCTATACTAAGTCTACTATCCTTTTCACCTCCACTCGATATCAATATTCCACGTGGCGTGTGATCGCGAGGAGTCGGCAATACCCATATTGACGAACGTCCATGTGCGTTCGGGTACTTTCGGGAAAATCAGCGGCTATGTACTTCTGCCACCCAAAACATATTTATTCCTAACAAAATTGTTTAACGCTTGTCTTCAACATACATATTACCCCATCAAATGGAGAATTGCTAAAATAGTCACAGTTTCAAAACCTAATAAATTCCTTGAAAATATTTCTAACTACAGGCCACTCAGAATATTACCAGCACTTGCAAAAGTGCTGGATACTACTAAATAAAATACAAGCCCAGTTTACGACAGCCGAAACTGAAAATATATTTCAGTTCGGCTTCAGGAAAAGCCATTCAACATGACAACAACTAACTATTCCGCGTCAGTGAAAATGTTGTCATTATAAACAAAACGTTTTTTACACCGCTTATATTATCGTGTTTTATTGATTTCATTTCATGCCTAACCCTTTAAATCTCCTTCCGAACCATTCGTTTGACCGCTAGTAAAATCATACAATCTGATGGTCAGTGAAATCATCGCAAAATGTTTTCTACTGCGATTTATAACCTCATATATTATATTATGCACTATTAACGTTTGGGCTGCTTTAGATATTTCAAGTGGTAACAGATTTGCAGTTAATTTAAGTGTAAGCATTTGTTTTGAAGTTATACCTTACGTATACGATTTATATCCAAATAGGTATGTACGTTTTATTTATATTCAAATATAGAATACAGTTTAGCAGCCAGGAGCAACTTTAAAAGTCAACTTTTCCCGAAAATATTATAGACATGCAAAGGCAGATGCAGAAAATGACTTGCATTTAATAGGATCCAAATGCTAGAAAGTTTAGATTATATTCAGGAAATTGTTCATTTTGATAGTGATGAATCTGAGGATTCTATTTCTTCTGATGTTGATGACGAGACTGTCTCAGAATCATGTATGATTTATAATACTTCTCATGTTTTACCGATTGTTTTATGGCCGATTTTCAAGAGTCGGATCATTAGCCTAACTATTCTTGTTCTGAAAATAATGAAAAAAAATCCAACTACCCAGTTGTACAATGTCTGTCCCCGTATTCCACATTTTATACCTCTTTGTATCATTCCAGAAATAGCGCCATCCCAACGATGACAAAATAAGGGATTTCAACCCAGCTCTGGTTTATTTCCTGACCTAAAATCTCCTCTAATTATCCGTTACGTTTTACATATTACAAAATTTAAAACTAAAAGTGTTAGTTTTTAGTGCATTTTGTGGTACGTTGGAAACCAGAAGAAAAAAATTGACGCTTGTTCGATGTTTCCGTGGTATTACCAAAATCGGTTAAATCATTAAAAGCAAAAAACATTTGTTTAAAATAAAAGGTTTTATTTGTGACGAACCAGCCAACTCATCTATTACATACACGAAAGATCATTTTGATTATTTTTCTTCTTCAAAATATACAATTAAAGAAATTTTTTTATTAATAATAGAATTTGCTTTTCTAGTTTAAATAATTTCAAGTTAAGAAACGATACAGATTTTAGCTCAAATTAGGCCAAGGTCGTCACACAGGTACATCAATTTTAGAATCTATTCCTGTGATTGATCTTAGTTATTTTTCCTTAGATCCAATGCATTTACTTTATCTGAGTGTATGTAAAAAATTAGTTGTTCTTTTGTGGTGTATCGGTAATTCTTCCAACAAACTATCTACAGATATTCACATAATTTACTTATCAGAGAGACAACATCTCGCATGAATTGAATCGTAAGCCGGGATATTTAATTGAAAGTAATCGATGGAAAGCCACTGAATTCCACTTCTCCAGTTCTTATTACACACTGGATCTGTAGTTTTGAAAGCAAATTTAAACAATGATAAATATTTAAGTTTTATTATTTTACATATAGCAGTGACAATTTTTTGAAATTCCAATTACTTGTACATAAAGTCGAATATTACGTGTAATGAAATTCTTACAGATATTGAATGTTTGTGGGTTAATCTTAAAATTAAATCTAAGTCGTATGTCGCTGGGTGGACCACCTTGTGGTGGACCATTAATAATAAGCTATAATTTAAGGGTACATTCTTTGGACCAAAATTGGATATAACCTCTTCGGCACTGCTGTTTTTTCATAATTTCAATAATAGTTTATTAACAGTTAGTTTAGTAATCATATTCAGTAGTTTTAAATATGTTAATTCATATTCATCTTCACGCTCCCCTTAACCTGGTACAAACCCTACGCTGCAGGCGTGAAGAGATGGTGAAGATATATAGCCGAAAATACACGTGCCGAGTGAACCGCTATAACCGTCGCTAAAAGATATTTCTCTCGTTTTAAACAATAAAATAAATAAGCATTATATCAAAAATATACGTAACAGATGATACGTTCAGTAGCGGCGTTAGGGTAATGCTAATGTGAGGCTATGTGCTATTAAAGTAAAAAATCGCGCGTGTGCAAATTTGTGTCATATTGCAGTGTTCTAAAAGATTTAAATATAAAAAAACCACACTAGTTGGTGCATAAAGGACTATTACTCATAAACCACAAGTTTTCTTTCCAAGAAGAAACAAAATTACATAAATAAATTGAATTGAACACCAGATATATAATTCTAGTAGTACCATAAAAAGCTGTGGGTTTTTACAAGCCTACCAGTGGTGTGGAAGGAAATATTTTATTTCTACCATGATTTAAAAATTAAAAAACATACATTATGGAATGCAGTAAGTGTAAAACTGCTAGTGATGAGCAACTAATAGTTGCTTGTGATGGATGCAAATTATCCCTATGTAAAACATGTTCTAACCTCACAGCCTCAGAAACCAAAGTGATGCAACTAAAAGAAAGAAACATGAGATTTTACTGTAAGGATTGCCTTAGCTCAAACACAATAAAATTATTACTATCTACCATAAATGATAAAGCTGTAATAATTGAAAGTAAGGATAAGATAATCGAACTGTTGGAAAAACATGTGCAGTCATATAAACAAATAGAATATGATTTAAAAAATAGACTTGAGTATGTGCAAGCCCAAAATAACAGGGAACAACCAACACCTGTCATGACAGGTACAAGTGGCAGCGACCCAATAAACGACAACAAACTAAAGTCAGTTAGTCAACCTAGAACATTTAAACAACTTACGCCAAACCAAACTGTTTCGTCGAAACCTACTTGTGCTGATATTCTTAAGTACGGATATCCACCGCAAAACATAAATTTCATGACTTCAGCAAAACCAAAACAAGGAAAAGACAGCCTGAGAGAACTGGAACATAAACAAAAAAACCATCATGGAAGAGTTAATAAACTTAGAAAAAGACAAAGCCGCTATAAAAACTATAAAAACCAGCGATGAAACACAAGGATTCCGGGAAGTACGATTCAGAAAAAGGAGACCTAAGATTGGAGATGGAGAAGGTGACGGTGCTTTCCATGGCAAAAATGAAAAAGACAGGAAAATTTGGTTATTTATCACCAGAGTCCCAGATGATGTCAACGATGAAAAGATTAAAAAATACATTGAAACCCGTGCAGGCACCGATGACGTACGTGTCCAGAAACTACCAACATTCAATTTGAATCCTAATAATCAATCTTTTATGATAGGTGTACAGCCTAATCTGCAGACTACTGTTTACAACCCGAAATTTTGGCCAAGAAAGATAGCCTTCGATCGTTTCGATTTTAAGCGAGGTAAGCGTTTTCTGGACTCATCCCGCACCGATTTAGAACCAGATGCAAACTCCCAGCCTAATACTTTTTTATGCCCTACAATGTCAAATGGCTTTATCCAAATTCGCACGATACTGCAAAAGAGAAAGCAGTGAACAATCAGGAAGTTCTAAAAGAAGATCTTAAAGAGTTTCATTTAAATGTTTTAAACAATCTTAACAAAGATGCAAAGACTCTAAACAGTAAAATAAACAATAAGAGTAAGAGTGATAGAGAAAGTTGTAAAATTAGTATTATCCACCAAAATACACAGTCCATAGGAAATTCAACAGATGCAATAAGCTTCTTCCTACGAAATCATAAAGAGTGTTTATTCTTCTGTGTGTCAGAACATTGGAAAAGCAAGTCACAGATACTCAATTATGGTATTGATAATTTTTATTTGGCATCTAGTTTCTGCCGTGATGAAAACAAACATGGGGGCAGCGCAATATATGTACATAAAACTGTTCCATGCAGAGAAAGAGAAGATATCAAATCATTATCAACATCGGAAGTGTTTGAGTGTTCAGCAATTGAAAGTAAATTACATTGTCAATATATAGACCACCTCATGGTGACTTAAAAGTGTTCCTTAGGAAATTAGACAATGCTCTAGCTTTGTTTTGTCATGAAAATGCAAAAAAAGAAAGGTAATAGTAGGGTAGGGCACAGTTGGGCGACTACCCAGGGCACCAGGGGTGAAGAAGCGTCAAAGGCGTCCCTTCATGTCTGGCCGCCCTTACAGGTTATGACTTGGTACACTCGCGACAGCAGCAGGGCGGTTGAATTAGAAAATATCGGTTTAATTTCAGTGATGGTTAACTCATTGTGACGTCAGTGATTCGCGACCGGGCCTAACGGTCGGCAGCGGTCACTATAAAAATCCGCCAACGCGGCAGCTCATTAATGTCGGCGGCGGGTCGTGAATAAGGATATGTCATCCGTTAGTAGTTATTGTAAAATAACCTTTTCTTATATAAAAAAATAGATGTTAACAATAATTATAAGCCTCCGGGCGCCAGTCACAATTAAATAACAGAGTTTGGGGAGGAGAAACAACACAAACAAATATCTGAGAAAAATCCACGTATGAAAATGTATAAATTTAATGTATAAATGTGTAAAAATGGTAATAAATATACTGGTAAAATAGCAAATAACAACGTGTTACACACACACACAAATTGCAACAATTGCTTTGAAGAAGCCGAGTACCTATAAATGTAAGTACTAAAACATAGACATTGTTTCCCTAAAAAGATTGATAAGTGTACTTAATATATGTGAATTATATAAAGACTTTACTTTCAGGGTTAACCGCGAACAGCTGTTCATGGCTTCACAAAGCACATAGTTTGGAAGGCAATACTCCCATTAATCTTTACGGATTAAAATCAAAGTTGCAGTATATTAACTTAAAGAATAGAAAACTAACAAAAACATTATTTATACTTAGACCGCTAAACGAAAACGTGAAATAACAATTATAATGCTGAGGGCTGGTTGCAATAAAAACAAACGACTAATTAGAATATACCATAGAAGGTCGATAATAGTTCTTACAAAACGCTACTTGTATTTAAATCACAAAAAGCTGAGACGCAGCTTATAACAATCTGAACTAATTCCAGGTGCAGGCAAAGTCGAAATTAAATGCTGTTAAATGGCAACAGTTCTTCGTAACGCTGAGGGCGATTAAATGGGAAGTCGAAAAGCGTACTCACTTTGGGGCTGATATTAATACCGTTTTTGAGTCTACCATGGATGAACCATCCCCCTGCAGTTAGCCTCCGCCACCAAATCCGAAACCTTCGTCCGTGGCACGCCGAACACAGGTATGGCATGCAGAATTGACAATCTCAACAGGCAAAGGGTGACTCCAAATTTAAGCAGATATTTCTTTCTGAGTGGTTTGATAGAATAAATCACTAAAATAAAGGCCAATTTCAACGGTACAAAAAAAACCCTGAAAAAGTCGACTTATTGAAATTGCTCAGGTAAATTGATGCAAACATTTCTAAGTACTATAGTTATAGTAATTAAGCACTAACCTTAGATGTTCTTAGGTCTTAACTCTTCTCAGAATTACAGGGACTAGCGAACTACTATCTGTTCCTCCAGGGTTTAAAATGTCTGCCCCTTTTTTACTAATTTTAAACAAAAAAAATCGGATTTTGCGCGAATTTATTTCTCAGGCTATTCAATAAAAATCCCTAAATTGGATTTTGACATTTGTCAAATTAAAAATCAAAACATAGCTTAACAAAAATTTCCGAATTTAAATTAACACCCTCAAAATTTTCCAGGCAATTAACTCTGCTCAAATGTCACCTAAATAGCTGCTTATTAAAAGGAAACATGGATGCATGGATGCAAGCCTTTAACCTGCTTCAAAATGTAATTAGGCTAGAACGTTGACTTGGTACTAGACGAGAGCACATGGTAATATGTTCGTCCACCTAGGAGACTCAATGACTGGAGACGTTACTGGTTTATCAATAAAAATATTGTAAGTGTATCAGAAATGATCACTACTTAGTTTAAATTCCGTTTTTATTTTCAGAGTGTCCATGCCTTAAGAATCTGCACGAGTAGCCAACATCAGTCTTTCGTGAAAACCACATATTTGTTTTAATAATTGATAATTTTAATTAATAAATATTTTGAATCGTTACATCATACAGCTAAGGATTTAACTGAAGAACTTCAAATTAAACCAGTCTTTAGGCCACAAAAGAATGAGACGTGTTAAACGCCAGGCTGGTGAAATTGCTCACGATGAGCCTGTCCAAACTTCAGGAAAGAAATTTGAAGTTGAACTTTTGGACACTACCTTAATAGCACTTAATGAAAGATTTGTACAGTTAAATGATTACTCAGAATCTTGGTCTTTTTTGTATAATAGAAAGATACCAGAGAAACCAGAACTTCTCACTCTGCTTCTGTGATAATCTTCAATTTAAAACTAACTGTTGGGTCAAAATGAGATATAGATGGTTATTTGTTGTGTGATGAACTCCCAAACCTTGAAATCCTTTTTATCCGACCAAGCTGATGTTATTCACAAAAGTAACATACACTGCTGTTTTCAATTTGGGGTGATTGTGGCTAGGGAATGCACTCACTCCATTAAGCTGTATCCAAATGTATGGATTGTATAGAGAATATTAATAACTATACCTGTAACAGTAGCTAGTAAAGAGAGGAGACTTTCTAAGCCTGAGCTGATAAAAACCTTTCTGGTATCGAGAATATCTCAATCCAGATTAATTAACTTATATCAATCGAAAATGAAATTGCAGATTTAATAAGAAAATTTGCTCATAGGAAGGCCAGGAAAGTAAAATTTTACTAAAAAGAAAATGGTAATTTCAAAAATTAAACTATTATTTAATTTACTCTTCACTATTTTTCTTTTCTTTTTTTCACGTTTACCGGCACTAGATGGATGATACGTTAACCCGAATTAGTGTGTCACACAAAGTCGTCTACAGACCACATTAACCAGGAGTCCAGAACAAGAAGAGCCTCCGAAGATCCAGGCTCTATAAGCTAGGTTGCTCCCAGACAACATGAGGCAGGACAGAGAGATTCAAAGGTGTCAAAAGACGATCTAGAAACGCAAAGCAATGGAAGATGGCGTAAAGATTTTTTGTTTGGAGGCTGAGGATCAGCTACCTCCAAGTCAAGCAGCAACATCCTTGGTCAGGGCCATCTTATCGGCTAGAGTCATCCCCTCAGTTAGGACCATCTTCTAAGCTTGACATACCCAGCTATTCAAGATGCAGGTTCTATAAGGGCGAGCGCCAGGTTTCTCGCCCTAATTTTGGTCTTTACGGTTTATTTACTCTATAAATTACCTACCTACATTGTTGATAGTTTTCTTGACATCTTTTGCATGCCGGTTGATTTTCCGCCTATTTAGGCCCGTTGATCTGTCCTAGAAATAATTACAAATAGCTTAGTTACTTAGTTAAGACAACATTAATCATTTGCTTTACAAACAAACAAACGCCATTTTAATTAATTAACATAAGTTTGTTATTAAACCGCATAAACTTTATTTTATTTGTAAAGTACCAGCCATTATTTATAATATACTCGACTTTTCGATTCTACTTATTTTTCTTGTTCAAAATGTACAATTAATGGAAATAATATTAATAACAGAGTTTGCTTTTCCAGTTTAAATAATTTGATGTTAAGAAACGATACAGATGTTAGATCAAAATTACACCAAGGTATACACAGGTAGATCAATTTCAGAATGTCTTCCTGGGATGGATATGGTGAGTGATTTTGCCTCACATTCAATGCATTTACTTTATCTGGGTGTATGTAGAAAAATTGTTGTTCCTTTGTGATGTAATGACAAACATTCCAACACGCTATCGGTTACAGAAATTTCACAGATCTCACATAATTTACTTAGTCATAGGAACAATATTCGCATGAATTTAATCGTAAGCCGAGATCTTTAATTGAAAATAATCGATGGAAAGCCACTGAATTCCTGCAGTTCTGTAGTTTTGAAAGCAATTTAGGAGACTCAATGACTGGAGACGTTACTGCTTTATCAATAAAAATATTGTAAGTGTATCAGAAATCATCACTACTTAGTTTAAATTCCGTTTTTATTTTCAGAGTGTCCACGCCTTAAGAATCTGCACGAGTAGCCAACATCAGTCTTTCGTGAAAACCACATATTTGTTTTAATAATTGATAACTTTAATTAATAGATATTTTGAATCGTTACATCATACAGCTAAGGATTTAACTGAAGACAAACAAATTAAACCAGTCTTTAGGCCACAAAAGAATGAGACGTGTTAAACGCCAGGCTGGTGAAATTGCTCACGATGAGCCTGTCCAAACTTCAGGAAAGAAATTTGAAGTTGAACTTTTGGACACTACCTTAATAGCACTTAATGAAAGATTTGTAGTTAGATGATTACTCAGAATCTTGCTCTTTTTTGAATAATAAAAAGATACCAGAAAAACCAGAACTTCCCAAACTCAGAACTAACTGTTGGGTCAAAATCAGTTTTTTGTGTGATGAACTCATAACCTTGACATCTTTTTATACAACCAAGAAGATGTTACTCACAGACGTAATGTAGACAGCTTTTTGAATTTCATTAAAGATCGCAACACTCAGAAACTATCCATTTTTTTTTTAATTTGAGGTGATTGTGGCTAGGGAATGCACTGATTCCATTAAACTATATCCAAATGTATGGATTGTATAGAGAATATTAATAACTATACCTGCAACAGTAGCCAGTAGAGAAGGGAGACTTTCTAAGCTTAAGCTGATAAAAACCATTCTGGTATCAAGAATATCTCAATCTGGATTAATTAACTTAGTCAATCGGAAATGAAATTGCGGACTTAATAAGAAAATTTCCTTATAGGAGGCCAGGAAAGTAAAATTTTACTAAAAAGAAAATTATAATTTCGAATATTAAATTACTATTTTTTTTTTTACTATTTTTCTTTTCTTTTTTTCACATTTACCGGAACTCTATGATACGTTAACCTGAATTAGTGTGTCACACAAGGTCCTCTACAGACCGCAGTAACCAGGAGTCCGGAACAAGAAGAGCCTCCGAAGATCCAGGCTCTATAAGCTAGGTTGCCACCAGACAACATGAGGCAGGACAGAGAGATTCAAAGGTGGCAAAAGACTATCTAGAAACGCAAGGAAATGGAAGATGGTGTAAAGATTTTTTGTTTGGAGGCTGAGGATCAGCTACCTCCAAGTCAAGCAGCAACATCCTCAGTCAGGACCATCTTATCGGCTAGAGTCATCCCTTCAATTAGGACCATCCTGTAAACCTGACTTACTCAGCTATTAAAGATTCAGGTTCTATAAAGGCGAGCGCCAGATTGTTCGCCCTAATTTTGGTCTTAACGGTTCATTTTTTGGTCAGTTTCATGCCGGATTAGTTGTTCGTCATAATTTCGATTTTCATAATTATTAAATAATGTGGTAATTCCACCAGATTACATTATACTTAAGGCATTTGTCGCTAAGTTAAGAGTATAAGAAATTGTGAATCCTTATCGCAGTTTTTAAGAGCCACTTGTTTTTTTACCAGGCGACCGATACGCTACTTTATTTACTTTTGTAAACGTATGTTTTATTTTAACCGAATATCGCTTACATATCATAATTTGCAAAATAATTTAGACGGGTATTATTACAACTCTACTCTTTCTTGTTAGAAATAAATCTTGATATTTCTCAATATTTGTGCGTTTTTTTCCGCGCAACTTCATGTAGGATACCAATTAAAACTTTATTTACTCATTAAATTACCTACCTACATTATTGATACTTTTCTTGATATCTTTTGCATGCGAGTTGATTTTCCGCCTATTTAGGCCCCTTGATCTGTCCTAGATATATTTCCAAATAGTTTAGTTACGTTAAGACAACATTAATCATTCGCTATACAAACAAACGCCATTTTAATTAACATAAGTTTGTTATTATACCGCATAACAAACTAAAAACTAGGTAATTAACTTTGTACTATATTTTGTTCTAAGAAATTTACACTTTTTGTTTCTTAAGTCCTCAAATTTGGTTATCAAAAATATACATAAACTGGATTTTATATCCCTTTGTGTCATTCCAAGATTAGCGCCATCCCAATGATGACAAAATAAGTAGTTTCAACTCAGCTCTGGTTTATTTCCTCTAATAATCCGTTACGTTTTTTCTATTACAAAACTTAAAAATAAAAGTGTTATAGTTTTTAGTGCATTTTGCGGTACATTTTTTATTCGAGTGATAGAGATAGTGAATCTTCAGATGTAACTGGCATAAGTAACCATGGTTAAAGTGTTACACCATCTACTGAAACCAGAAGACAAAAACTGACGCTTGTGCGATGTTCCGTGATATTACCAAAATCGATTAAATCATTAAACGGAAAAATTATTTGTTTAAAATAAAATGCTTTATTTGTGACGTACCAGCTATCATTTATAACATACTCGAAAGGCATTCTACTTATTTTTCTTGTTCAAAATGTACAATCAAAGGGAATTATATTAATAATAGAGTTTGCTTTTCTAGTTTAAATAATTTTATGTTAATAAACGATACAGATCTTTGATCAAAATTAGATCAAGGTCGTCACACAGGTAGATCAATTTCACAATGTCTTCTTGGGACTGACACGTTGAGTGATTTTGCCTCACATTCAATGCATTTACTTTATCTGGGTGTATGTAAAAAAATTACTGTTCTTTTGTGGTGTAATGGCAAACCTTTCAACATGTTATCAGTTACAGAAATTTCACAAATGCCACACAATTTACTTAGTCATAGGAACAATATCCGCACCAATTTAATCGTAAGCCGAGATCTTTAATTAAAAATAATCGATGGAAAGCCACTGAATTTCTCCAATTTGTAGTTTTGAAAGCAACTTTTTAATCAATGTACTACATATGAACAATTTTTTATAAATGCCATATGCCATTAATAAATAAAATGCCATAAACGCCGTAATTATTATTCACAGCCAGATAATCACACTTTCCCATTTAAATTGAGACCATACGAATTAGTTATAGCATTTATTTGCACTATGGACAATGCTTACTAAATCATATTTTTATATCCACACTAAAGGACCAGTACCCAAAATATTACTGATAAAAGAACCATTTGTTACCAAACAAATCTCCTTACTCGTATCTTCATTCTTATTTACATTTTTTGATAAATAATGGGGACGATAATGAAAACTGCAGGATGTAAGAATGGCACTAGTGAGGATAATACTGAAAAAACTCTTCACAACGTTCAAAAAACATCTACGTTTCAAGTACCCAAAGCAAGTGACCATTAAATTAATGTTGTGGTGTTTAAAGAAATATGTATGAAATACGCGTACAAACTTCAAGTTCAACATTACAGAGTCAAGATTATTCTTTATTATTACAAGATATCATTTTACTGAAACATGTACTCCTCACAACAATACTTTTCATGAAAAAATATCGTTTTCAGTTGTTTCCTAACCTTATTTTTCATTTTCATTTTCTCTATTTTTTCCCCTAACATTCACGTAAAATATCACGGGCTAACGCCGTTCTTACATTAATACAGGAGAACAAAGAAAATGTAGACTTTTCCATAAAAAATTGTTGCTTCTTTTTCTCCATTTGTCCCAGTATCATACATAACGAGTTGTCATATTAAAGAAAGCATATTAGGTATTCTGGCATGCATGCACAGACATTTCTTGCTAAATGCCCATTTATTACTGTCACCTGATTATCAGTACTGCTTCAGTTATTTCCACTCCCTTAACTCGCCATCTGAATAATTACAGACAATTAATATATTTGAGAAATATCTCAGAGATTAAGAATGTAATAGGAAGTCAAAGGAATTGAAAATGCCGATAGCTAGCACTTTTACGGGCCTCAATCCTCTCAAGGCAACGCTGGAAATCTTGGAAATGTTACAACGGGAGACGAACTATGGAGATATGTGCAGAGCATATTAATTATAGCCATTATTTCAGAAAGTAAATAAAAAATTAATATTCATTAATTTCTTATTTGGTTTCTGAACCATTTGGTTATCAATATTTTATTTCTTTTCTGTAGCAAATGTAAACAACAAGAGTCTAAGGATGAACCACTCACCATTTGCAACAAATGTGGTGCAAAAATATGTCAAGCTTGTGCCAAAATATCTACTACGGAATACAGGGCAGTTACTATGAAAACATCCAGAGTCCTTATATATTGGTGTTTAAATTACAGGGCAGATGCAATAACCGATAACAATAAAAATATTAAACAACTTATATCAGTTACAATAAAAGAGGAAATAGCATCAGTAATTAATGCCCTAGATACTTTCAATAATGATCCCTTAAATATAAAACTTGATTTCTTGTCCAATGATGTCCGGAACTTAAAGGATAGTAATATCGAATTGTGAGGTTTCTTACTAATGGTAATCCTAATCTTAAACCAGCTGCACCATTGCATAATACATCCGAGGGAGAAGCCTTATATGAAGATCTGCACAAAAGAGTTAGAAACTAAGACAAACAGGGTTATTGAGCAATTAGAAGATTGGTGTCATAGAAACTCTTTAATTATTAATAAAAATAAAACGGTTTTTTTTATATTTCACAAATATAACATCTGATGACATCCCAAAAATAGAGTATGTCAACACCAGTCAAGAAACTACATTTTTAGGCTTTGCAATTGTCTCTACTTTAAATTTTGCCCCTCAAATAGATAGCCAATATTCTAAGCTAGCAAAAACAACATTTGCAATTTTAAATTTAAAGAAAGACGTAAACACTGAAGGTTTAATAACCTGCTACTATTCTCTAGCATATTCCGTAATAAGCTGTAACATCAGTATATGGGGACAGTCAGTTGAGGCAAACAGAGCCTTTGTCATGCAGAAGAGAATCATTAGCATACTGTTTAATCTTGACTACAGGGAATCATGTAGAGATACATTCAGAACAAAAAAAAATTATGACGGTTACATGCATTTATATATTTAAAATTTCCTGTTTTGTTCACAAAAATTTGCATAAATTTAAAACTAATAGTGCCGTACATAACTACCACACAAGAAGGGCGCCAGAAATTGAAATAAAAAGTTTTAACCTCAGCAAGTGTAAGAAATCACCCTATTGTGCCGGTAGTTATATATACAATAAACTTCCTTCAGAAATAAAGTCACAAGATTCTTTCAGCCTATTCAGAAATATATATATATAAAATATTTTTAATTCAAAATTGCTTCTATAGCATGGCGGAGTTTCTTCAGCAGTAAAGGATGATAATTTTTGTTTCTTGTTTTTTCTTCTTGTTATTTCATAGTATCACTACATAACATGTAAATTATGCATATGTACCTATATACAGCATTTTGTTTTACACATCTTGTTTTATAAGTATATGTTTGTTAGTCTATCTGTAACCCTGTTTTCGTGTTATATAATATATAATAATAATATAATATATAATATATTTTACTCTTACAAAACCAATTTGTTCATGTAACAAGATTTTACGGTTAATAAATTTATTATTATTATTATTATTATTATGGGTAGAGTAAAGACGAAAGTTACTGAGGTCGAAGTAAAAATAACCAAGGTCGAAGAAGTTGGTGAAGTCAAAGCGAAAGTAAACAAGTTCGAAGAAGTCAAAGGAGAGATTGACCAGCTTAAAAGACAGTTGAAGGATAGAGGAAACCAGCAAGTGGTATCATCAGGACAGCGATTAAAACTTCCCTCCGTTGATGGTCAAAGTTCCTGGATGAGTTACAAGACACAGTTTGAGGCAGCAGCGAGTGTAAACAACTGGAATGACGAAGACAACGCTAAGGCATTAATCGTGGCTTTAAGAGGCCAAGCATTGGAGTTTTAGAAGCTGCCTTAGATCTACGATATGGCGATCAACACCTTGCGTAAGTATACCAGACCCAGCTGAAATTGCGCGTTCAGAAAGCTGGAGAGTCTGCAAGAATTTGACTGGCACATTTAGCATATCCTAAATACGTCAAGAGAATTTAAAGAGCAATTGACAGTGGGGGCATTCCTAGATGGGATAAGGGACGAGGAGATCAGGCGAGTCCTCAGGCTATCCCGTCATAATAGTAGTAGTGAAGCTTTGGTGCGTGCACTAGAAGTAGAAGCCATCTATAGGGATACTCCAAAGTCAAGAGTGCGGGCTATGACGCTTGAAGAATCTGAGCCAGAAAAGGTGAGCCAAAGCCCTACGTTGACCAAGATGGAGAAAATGGTTACTCAACTACTGGCTAAATTGGACATTGCAGGAAGACAAGGAAAGCCAAGCGAGGGTATTAAATGTTAGAACTGTGGCAGAGCAGGGCTTATCAAATGAGACTGTCGACAGCGGAACTCGAGGAAAGTGAATGCTGGAAACATGGAAGAGACACAGAATCAACAAAGTAGTGGAAGGCCAAGTGGACGGCATATGAAATGTTACAGGTGCGGAGAACGAGGACATATCCAGTTAGAATATCCACGGAGGAGCTTGGAGAGAGTAGAGTCCGACGCTGTGAAGACCAGGGGAAAATCAGAGGAAGCCGGTACCAGAGAGGCTGTGCTAGACAATGAACGTGGTGCCCGTAGAGAAGTGAAGATTTCCCAGCTTCGGAGCATTACGAGAACCATCACTACAAGGACATAACGATAAAACGAAACCTCGGAGTGATGCAGACATTTCATCCGGAAGGAGGTGCAAGGACGATTGCAAGTACTGCCACTAGGAGAAACTGCAGGTCATGGGAGCAGCCAACACTGTCAAGGTGGAGGTGCCGGATGACAGAGAAAATGAAGCGCTAGGACAAGATCAATTGAACGATGAGGAAATTGGGCATATATTGAGAGTCAAAGAAAGGGGAACTCGTCCAAAATGGATGTTTCAGGCAAAATAGTGTGACTGAAGGCACTATGGGCCCAGTAGGACTCACTGAAAGTCATGAACGGGCTGTTGCGGAGAGCGTGGAAAAGCCAGGATGGAAAACAGGTGGTTATGCGTCTAGTTATTCCTAGGTGTCGAGTAGCGAAGGTGATTCAGGAAGTGCACAATGGAACATTCGATGGATGGAATGAATGATGTCGTCTATCGTATTCAGCAAAGCAGAAAGTCCAGGATGAAGATCGTGCATTTGGATAGACTGGCGAAATGCACTGATGATTCTGAATTGCCTGATTGGGACGATCAGGCTTAAGGAGGGGGCAGTGTTATGAACTACACCCCTTTGAAACTGGGGATTGATACGCCTATGCCTAATAGTGAGTGACTGGAAACTTGTAGAAAGAGATAGAGTTTTCTAGAGTGTGGTGAGAGAAGATTCTTGATTGTGTTCTGGATGGATGTAGGGGCAATTTCAGAGTATATAAGGCGCCATTACCGGCGCAGAAGGAAGTTTATTAAAGAGAAGTTTTATTAATGTGAAATTTGGCAGCAAAAAAGTGAGGTTAAATATAAAGTAAACAAAGTGTAAAGGTTATTTTGGTTAATTCAGATAAGAAGTATTTTGCAATCAGTAAATTATTAAATAAAGTGTGTGGTGGTGTGTGGTTTACCCCTTGTTAAAATTATTTAGAACACACGGATTCATACAGGGTGTTTCCCAAAAGGGCGAAAACTCGTAACAATATTTAATTTATTATAAAATAAAACCTAATAAATTATGCGCTCGATGATAGGCTAATGACCCTCAGCTAGATCGTGTAAGTAGGATCCGCAGACATTTTTAACAATCCATGTCTATTTCTTTTTGAATTTTTTCCTAGGAAAATTTAAGTAATTAATTGGATATTGTTTAAATTGAAAAATAAATGCTGATTCCAGTCACGCAGGGAAAATGAATAAAAAACCTGCTTTAATTAATCTAAAGGTTAATTTAATATAAAATAAATAAATAAGTATTAAAATTATATGATTATAATGATTATATGTATCGGCGGGTTAGGGGGCATGGAAAGATATAGAGTGATAAAGAATAGATGGATTTAAGATTGTAGTGTTTAGAGTTTTGCGTAAGTACGTTAGTGTCACCGTCTTTGAAAAAAGACGAAGTCTTTGATGTATAAGTCTGTGTGTGTGAGTAGGATTTTCGTCTGCTCTGATGTTAGTCATGTTCGTTGTAAGTGCCGATAGCTGAATTTTTGTTGAGAAAAACGCCTGAGCGGTATCGTCTATGTAGTCCCTAATCATAGGGAGATTCTTTGCCCGATGCAATTCAGCTATCGGGGTATATCTACTGGCGTTAGTCAATAGTCGTATTAGCTTATTTTGTATTGTTTGTAGCCTCGCACTGAGTGGTGGATATGTTAATAATGGGGTTAATAAGGTGATAAAATATTCTAAAACAGCAAACTAGCAATAAGACATCCGTTGGCCCCTCTGAGAGTCAGCTGAGTGAATTCCTTCAGGAACAAATGAACATTACCGGAGATATTTGGCTAGTACCAGTCTTAGACGTTTACGCAAACACTATACCCAACAAACAAATTTGCTTTATAATTGTCATGTCTACAACAATTTTGTTTTATAGCTATTTTATTACATTTATAAAACTGCATTACAACAAAATAGTTGTATAACATTTAAATTTTGCTTGTTGGGTATCGATAGTAAAACCGCCATCACAATGCCAAATTATAGCGATTTTATTAATTTTGCCTTAGGATTCATTTGCGTGAAGATGTCAGCCATGTTTTCATGTTTCAACTTTTAAAATTAATATCACTTTCCAATCAAATTAACGATAACAAACCATCAATATATCTACGACAAACACGAAGTAATAACATCTATATTATGATCTGTAACTTATATTAAATTTATTAAATACGCTTACTTACTCAATTATCCACAAGTATAATACAAATCATAATATTTCACACAAGAAATACAACACCATAATCAATCCTGCTGGGGCAGATAACACGTTGAGCTACTTCCTACTGAGGAGGAAAAACTGTTTGCCGATAGGTATCCCATGCACAATATTGGTTTATGCACAGAAGTCATGGGATGATAACAACGTCTCAACGTACAATCCCTGAATCTATTGAATAATAAGGTAGAAAATATTAAATAGTCTGATGAAACCTGCCAACAAAACAAAATTCGGTAAAAGAAAAACAGATGAACCTGGAGAAACTTAGATCAAAATGAGTTGAATGGAATCGTATATTTATATAATTTAAACAAACTTTGTCATTTCACGATGGCGACAAATGACTAGCTATAAATATAGATAAAATCACTGGCATAAATTATTCTGAAATAGCAATTTTAATTGAGAATACAATATTAATTAGCAAAGTTTAGTGAAAAGTAACTAAAAAGTGGAAAATTAGGTACAGTGAAAGCAGTATTATACGGTTCTAGCTAAGAAAATTGTATTGATTTTAAAAATAATAATTAAGTACAGTGTTCATCCTACGTGGAAAAATTCCTCTTAGCACCATTCAAAAAGGAAGAGCTGTTGAAAGAAATAAGCATGTCTATAGAGGAATGTGTATTTAATACATTTCAAAAAGAATTGGATAATATTGTGGAAGAAATGAATGAAATTAAAAATTGATTTGAAATATTTAAAACGAATGATATTGATATTAAAAAGAAATATCAACAAAAATTGAGTAACATGAAGCAATATTTAAGAGGTAAAAATATCAGTGTTTGGATTACAAGAAAATGGGCATGAAAACATTGAAACGTTAATTGTAAAATTTTTTACAATACTCTAGGAAACAGCATAACTGAAATAGACGTCGACAGATGTCACACAGTAGACAAATAAAGATAAGATGAACCTGTAATATTAAAAGTTACAAGTTAAAACAGGATCTAAATTATCTACAAGAAAAAGCACTTTACGGGCACTGGAACGATTGAATAGCAAAGAAGACACAAAATAATTTAAATAAGTATATGGAAGCATCTGATAAATATAGATATAAAAAATAGTTAATATTTGTTAAAACAGCCGAGAGAACTGTACCCTATAAAAATAATTTAGACGAAGACACTGGGGAAAGCCGAGATACCTAAGAAGACAGTAGAAATTCAGGTTGATTGCCTAATTTGTTATTTATTTACAAATGTTGTATATATATATTTATTTATTCATTTTTAAATTGTTGTACCTAACACCACCAGTGATTTTGTTTCGATATCTAGACTGAAAAGTATTAATGTTTAAAAGTTAGTTGTTCTTGGCTATTTTTAGAGAAAATATGTAGTTTTATTAAATTATTTAAAAAAGTGATCTTCAATCACGTGTAGCAAAAAAGTAAATAGTAATATGAATAAACATATTTGATCATTTAGCTGTAACGGAATACTTAAAGAAGCTATATTGACTTCTTTGTATGCCTTAAAAAAAATTTTGGAACAATAATTATAAAATTTTGTTGACTTCCATAATTCTTATTAAAGTCGAGTGGCTATACAAGACGCCATAATTAAGTCAAAAGAACTTGGTTAATTCCATTTGAAATCCATTCACGTAACTTTATTTTATGAAATTTATATTTTGTTCGCTTAAAGATGATTCTTTCTAACAACTTTTGACACATTTAATTTATTTTGAATTTTTGCATTGTTACTTTTAAGGAAAATAGTATGTCATCTGATTTAAGGGCAAGATTTATTATAATTCCGACAATATAATTGAACGCTACACATTTTCGCTCACTGCTAATACATGTCAGCACAATATAAGATCTTTAAAATGTGGTGAAGAACATTCAGTAGAATAATTCAAGCGACCAAAACATAGTCAAATTTGCTGTAACTGTTAGGGAGCCCACCATGCAGAACATAAATTCCGTCTTGTCAGATTTATATTGATATATACTAAGGTATCACTTTCCTTTAATCAGTGAGATAACAGTACCGGAAGTTGTATAAATTGTCTGTATGATCATCATTGTAGTATTATATAACAGAAGGATTGTATAATAACAGCAGATTTAATTATTTTTAAATAATATCCATAGTCATACTAAGTTTCCACGACAAATTAATCAAACAGATCTTCAAAATGAAAACTAGCTTCAATCTATTCTACTCCAACTATTATACTTAGTCATAATATCGAATGACGTCACACTAAAACAATTACACCAAGATACACGTCAAGTATTGTTCACAAAAATAGAATGCATATCAATGCACTTTGTACTAAACTACGCAGGAGTTGCTACGCTTTAAATTATATGGCTAAACATTGCAGTCCTAAGATACAATTGACATTGTACTACGCCAACTTTCATTCTCATTTAAGATACGGAATAATTAACTGGGGAACGAGTACAGAAATAAGTAGAGTATTTTTAATATAAAAGTATGCTCTCCAAATTATTGCTGAACTTGAATATCATCAGTCATGTAATACATTTCAAAATCTTAGGATACTAACTGTTGCTGGAATATGCATTTTGGAGGTTTGTACTTATGTTTACAAAAACCTCACCACGTTCTCGACAAACCAACTGAACCACAATCATAATACGAGGTCAAGAGGGTTGTTGGCACCAAATAATTTTCGAACAACTTTTTACCAAAAGAGTTTTCACTATACTGGTTGTAAACTTTATAATGCACTGAATGCGGAATAAAAAAATTACCCCAATGTTTATGTCTAAAAAGAGGTTGAAAGAATTACTATTACAAAAAAACTGTCACACATTACAAGAATTATTTTCGCCACCTAATGTTTCTACTTGAATTTTATTTATATGTGCATATTGAATTATACACGGGTATATTTTCCTATATATTTTGTGGATATTTATTAGTTTATTTTCCTTTTTTGATGTTTGTTATAGGAACTTGTTATATTTACACTTTAATATGTTTAATATGTCTGTTTGTGACTATACATTTGTGTGCATATGTGTGTATGTATATATCCGTATATATGTATATTTATATGTATGTGTATGTTCCGTCCTCAATTATTTACTAGTTTTATTTTAATTATTATAGGTATTATATTACTTTAATTTTATCTTTCATTAACTTTATTTAACGCTAGCTTTAAGTAGAAATAAAATGCACTCGTGCGTCGTTCATTTTTGGCTCACCCTGTATCTTTACGCGCTAACAAAAAGAGATTTTGTGTGATGCCTAACGAAATATTCGCTGTCTAACCTCGTGTCACAGTAGACGAGTGTCGTATACCGCAAAAATTATTATTAATCAACTTCGCTTTTGTGCATATATTTCCGCTTGTGTGTGTGTACAAGTGTCATTTTGATCTTTGAAGAGTAACAACATCTTGGGATTCCCTATCTGGAGGCCTCCTGAAGCTGGACCACTGATTTCTGGAAGGAGTAAAGGTAGGACCCATATAAATCTCTTTTTCCGCAACAGTCCACTATCTCTTTCATTTTTTTTAATACATTAAAATATTTTTTTTCACCGCCCGTTAGCGGATTACTCTCAATTCTCTAACATGTGTATATGTTCATGTTGATTATGTTTACCATTATCTACTTTATATTTGTCCCTTTCTTCTGTTATTTGTACTTGTACTTTTAAATGGAAGAAATAAATATTATTATTATTATTAATGGGAGCCACCAAAATGAGACAAATTTCCCAATGTCGACGTTGCCAAGGCTGGGAGCATGCAAACGTCGAATTACCACCACAATCCTCGGTGCGTAGTGTGCTGGAACAGACTTTATTTACGAACTCGACAAATCCATTGAATTACCTCCCAAATGTGCAAACTACGGAAGGACCCATACCGCAAGTAATATATCGTATACCAATTCAGAATGGCTCAAATTAATAAAAACGAACAAAATCACAACCAGCAACAACAGCAATGCATACCAGCACCTGCCCCAAAAGTAAATATCTGGGCAAGCAGAAAAACTTCCCCAATGCTACCGCCGCCACTACCACCGCCCTATCAACTTCTAAGGGTTCAGCACCTAAACCTACTTCTTCCAACAAGAAGCATAAGGAGAATCCCCAAAATGCCGTAGGTACGACCGGGGATATTTCAAAACTAATGTTTGAGATGGGCAGACTAAACTCCTTTATAATTAATAACAGACTGTAGCTACAATACATTTAAATAACATATTAGAGTCCGCACAGGAGGCTCTAGAAAAGCTAACTATATTACAAGAATTTGCCTCCGAAATGTTACCTACTTACAATATTAACAATGCTTAAAGTATCCGTTTGGAATGCAAAAAGAGTAATGTAAACACTTAACTAATTTTCTTTGTACTTAGTAGTACTAGAAAACACCGAAATAATAACCCGAACTAAATTAAGAAAGTGCCGTAAATTTGCTATGTTTCAGGTGTACAAAGAATACAGAATAAGGAACAGAGGAGTAGGTTGTGGCGATGTTGGTCCGTAGCAGCATCCCACGCCTCCCCCTTCTTGCGACAGAATCAGTTATATGTCCATTAAGGCAAAAGACGAGACAAAACTCACAGGACTTTATAACTCACCGACGTGCGTTATGTTTCGCTATCTAATAATTGAATTATTACAATTCCTTAAGGTAGTTGTAGCGGCCGACTTAAACGCCAGACATGTATTCTATTTCAATTCAAGGAGTAACGGGAATGGCTGCACTCTTAACGAGTACACAATGTCTAAAGGCATTGCAACCACGCATCTGACATACCTACTCACTATCTCAAATAATATGACTCCATCTGTCTGAGATATAGTAATCAATAAAAACGTACAACATTCAATAAATCCCATCTCCCACCCACTCCTCTCCTCCAACCACATTCCTATTCCTTCACGCTTCCCGATTCAGAGAGAAACAAAAAGGGACGAAAAACTTATACCTAAAAAACAACTAACTGGCAGCTTTCAGGCGAGTAATATTAAACACAAAATTTTAAATTCAAAATTAAATAAATTCGCCGCAACAAATTAGCGAACAAGTTGAAATCATAACAAAAATAAAACACTAAGCTCACTGTCATTAAACCAAGGAATGAAATTATATCTGAAGATGTTATTAAATTAATCAAGTTTAAAAGGAAGATACGGTGAAGGTGGCCAAACAGTAGGTGGAACATTGACAGACTCCAGATGTTGATGTTACAAACCAACATCAGGGAGAAACTGACAAAACATAGGGAGTACTCCTGGAACGACAGAATTGAAGCTCCGTCGCAAAAGGACAACTCCCTATAGTCCTGTTGGAAAGGTCCTTCTCCGCCGTCCCCACCATCATAAAGGGCAATATTTCCTATAATGAAGTGAGAAAGCTGAAATTCTGGCCAAATATTTACAGCTTATAAATACTGCAACATCAAACGTCTCACCATTTCATACCGATGTGACGAACTAGACGTGGACAACTCCGGACATATCCAAAATCTCACCAAATAAATTACACACATTAATAATAACTCCTACGGAATTCAAAAATATACTTAAAACGTTTCCCAACCAGAAAGCTCCTGGTCCTGATTCCATCCCTAACATCCTTCTTAATAGTAGAGTGCTCGCGTTGACTAAAGTCGCTTAGTTTTCGATCCCGTTGGCACTTTTAGAGTAAAATGTATGACCTTGTCAGATGTGTTACTTATGCCCTGTGGATTACGAATCCACTTGTCGTCAAAAAGTCGTCATGAATATAAGGGCGCAAATCAAAATTTTCTAACTAACCACACCACGCGATAGAGTCAATCATAAAGCGTATTTTATCCAAAAATCATTAAATTCTCTGTAGAATTTCTATTTTTAAAATAAATAAAGAAACGAACTTTTGCATAGGCTTATATGGCAGTAAAAATCTAAAATCATCATTTTCTCTGTTCGACTACGGCTGAAAATTAATTATTTTTCGTCTACTCTTCCATTCCCACGACGATATCTCCCAAACTATTATATTTATCAAAAAAATATATACTTTACAAAATATTTGCCAAATTTTTCAGATTACAATGGTTTTTAAATCATATTTTTTGAGAATTTAATAACCAAAATATTTAATAATGTCTAACGTGATATCAATTTTGGAAGCTTATCAGCGACATGCGTTCGTTGCAAATTCTCGCTCTCCCACTCTTTAAAACTGTTTCAACACACCCCACTTCGCACCCGCTGTGGCCCACCGTTAGATAGATTGGCGCATAGTAACTCTCGCATAAGTAACCAAGGAGGAGATGATCTATATCCTAGCATTATGTCATTCAAAAAAACAAACAATTTTGACTGGTTTGGCACCGAAATTGCCTCTAGTTTTACTAGCCAAAGAAATATAGAACATTTAAGGTGATAAATAGAGAAAGGAACTGAAAAGTGTTCAGATGGATCCAATGCCTGTCCATCAACTTTTTTCGATGTGTGTTTTCGTAAAATATTTTTTTTTAAATAGAGAAATGTATTTTTGTCAAAAGTACAACAATAAAGCTCTCTCAAGTAATGACCACGGAACCAGAAAGAAAAGTAAGACTACTTGCCCACCAGAATCCCATAATTTTAGAAAGAATTTGTGCTAACGATTTAATACCTATGGAAATTGAATATCATATTTCATGTTTCTAAAGTCGCTATATAAAATGCAGAGGCCTATCTAACAATAAAAATAAAAGTGGAAAACGGACAGACAGCGAACGGAGTTCTACTAAAATATGTACAATTCTTGAGAAACGGTTTTTAAAGCAAAAAGGGTATGGTATGTCGTCAATTTATGATGAGAAGTATCTAGAATGTATAGATATAAGTCTAAAAGAGAGATCAGTAGACTACTTATAAATACATTTACCGGCAAAGGAGTCGAAATTGTTAAATCTACAAAGAGAAACGAAAAATATGTTCTAATTTCAATAGAAAACGAGGCATGAAACTTTGAATTTTCTATTGTGACTTCAGAAACATTAAACATTGTATTTAGTTTCTATAGCATTTAAATCGTTATACAAATTCTTTAGAAAATTATGGGATTTTGGTGGGCTAATAGTCTTATTTTTCTTTCTGTGTTCGTAGTCATTACTTGAGAAAGCTATTTTATTGAAAAAAATAATTGATTTTAAGCAAGGAGACGCCTGAAGAAGTTATTGGACATCGCCGAGTAAGAAGAAGGAATAAGGGACCAGAAAAAAAGTGAACATCAGGAGGAGATAGAAAATAGCGACGAAGACACACGAGAAATAGAAATAACCAGTAGCCCGGAGGGGAGAGAGGAATCAATTCCTCTCTCCCCTCCGGGCTACCGTTTATCTCCATTTCTCGTGTTTCTTCGTCGCCATTTTCTATCTCATTCTGATTACTTTTTTTCTGGTCCCTTTTTCCTTCCTCTTACTCTGCGGTGTCCTTTGTAATGTTGGGGTTTTTGTTGTACTTATTTGACTTCTCTACTGTTCCTCGAGTATTTTCTAGGTTTATTTGAGCGGCTGTGCTATCAGTTTGGTATATTCTAGCGATAGAATCCATTATATCCTGTGCGCTAACATCCACTTTTTTCATACACCCCAAATATCTACCTAAAATATCTGGGGTACTAAATTGGGATGCATATGAAAGAATGGACCATAAGTAATAAAGGGTGGTGGATATGCTGCATTTGACGTTCTTTAGAATGCTATATAGGGAATGCATATTACTAATATACCAATGACACTCCAACATGGTCAAAATGTTTGAGATGTAAGAAAGCGTCTGTGAAGCAATTATTTCTGCACAACCTATGACGGCAGGTTCTTAATCATTTTGCAGCATAACATACTCCACATCACCTCACTTGTGTTCACATTTTAATATTTCAGAAAATGAGCCCTCTCCCATTTTATCTAACACTTTGTATTTTGATAAATATAACATGTAGTAGAGAGTTTAATAATGTTGCTTGAATTATTTGGCTAAAAATTATTCATGCTGAAAGGTAAATTTGTATATTCTGACAAATTAAAAAGACAACTATATCAAAAATATGTGATCAAAATATTAGCAAGAGAACGAGGTTTAGGCTGTATGCCTTTCCCTGGTATTGACAATAATGTATATGGTAAAACTTTTCGGTTTAAACAGTATACAGTTAGATCAACATAATTTCAAAATTTATCTGATCTGTATAATGATTTGCAATCTAGCATGAAGTTTGTGGTGAAGAGAGTCTACATGTTCAATAAAATATACCCTTTTGTCAAAGTTTAATACCAGGTAATAATCAGTGGTTGGAGAGAAATGTATTTCTTGATTAGAAGTTTTAATTTCTTTTATGGTTTGAAAATGCCACTGGTGTTTTGTTAACGTTTAAGCCCCAGTTTTTGTAAAATTCTACAATACTGTCTGTTTGTATCTGTAATAGTCTAGGTTGCTAAAGATTGTTAAAAGGGCAGTATCGTCGTAGGATAAAGATGTGCTTCTGTAATCTGCAGGGGTAGGGATGGCGTGAGTGTAAATGTTAAATAAAGCGGACCCTAGCAAAGAACCCCAAAAAAGATCCCGGCAAGGGCCTCCTTTTAGTTGGTTTTATTGCGATGAATCAATTTTGTGCAGCAACGTCTGGAACTTGATACTGGTCGTATATCTATTCAAAGAGAGTACGATAATGTAGGTGCTCTAAAATACTTTTCTTCATCAGAAATACATTGAGACAGAATTCACAAGAGAATATATTTTGAAAAATTTACGTGATTTAGGCTTCCGTTTGAATGTGGGTGAAACTTTCTGAGAGTTCATTATTTTAGAAAAATATTTACATCTTTAATTTTTAAACGGTACTTTGTGAAAAATAAGATCGTCATGGGTTCTAAACCTTTCCGAGCAAATATAGCATTTATATTTATATCGTAATAGTTTCGCATGATTGTTAACAGTTTTAAAATATTTATTCAGCATTATATCTTCTAAAATTAGTTCGCATTTATTCAAGTTGAATTTGACAAAATCAAGTTTCGAGTTTATTTGACTGTGCTGCCAGGTAAAGTTTGTAGACTATCGTCAGGAGCATTAGGGTTTCCCAAGTGGGATCCGCCCGCCTTACCTGCTCCATCCAAATATGAAGCTGTGTTCTTTTTCTCTAGAGTCCGTGACGTCGTCTAACCCTCTTCAGTTGGATCGGTGGTAACGCAACAACAGAGCTGTGCGGCGCTCTCACATCATCATTCCCTGTTGGTTGACGTGGCTGTTCAACAAGTTTTCCGAGATATACTGTCAAAAATTACGCACGCACATGCTTACGCTTTCTCCTGGTATTACGGTTGTTTTTCATACTTTTTTCAGCTGGGTTGCAGGTTCCTTTTCAGGTTTCTGTTTAGCGATCATCGATTTCAGTGGCGGTGTACATCCGCATACGACGCCGAGGTATCTTCCTTCCAGCTTGTCCTTATGCTTGAAAAATCTTGCATGCCGTTGCTCTTGTCTATTGAAGGACAATTTTCCTTTCTCCTTTTCTTACTGTGTTTGCAGTTATGTTACTCAAGGCCTCAAGTACCTTATTTGTCAATGCTGCGCCCCTCTGTTCCTGCGCATTTTTGTCATGTCTATCTAATTTCTTTCTTCTCAATACCTCTCTCCCCTCCGGGCTACTGTTTATTTTTCTTTCTCTTGTTTCTTCGTTGCCATTTTCTATCTCATTCTGATTACTTTTTTACTGGTCCCTTTTTCCTACTTCTTACTCTGCGGTGTCCTTTGTAATGTTGGGGTTTCTGTTGTACTTATTTGACTTCTCTACTGTTCCTCGAGTATTTTGTAGGTTTATTTGAGCGGCTGTCCTATCAGTTTGGTATATTGTAGCGATAGAATCCATTGTATCCATATGCGCTAACATCCACTTTTTTCATACACCCCAAATATCTAACTAAAATATCTGGGGTACTAAATTGGGATGCATATGAAAGAATGGACCTTAGGTACTTTGTATTTTGATAAATATAGCGTGTAGTAGAAAGTTTATTAAAGTTGCTTAAATTATTTGGCTAAAAATTATTCATGCTGAAAGGTACATTTTTATATTTTGACAAATTAAAAAGAAGGCTTTCACATCTTTTGACAACTATATCAAAAATATATGATCAAAGTATTAGTAAGAGAACGAGGGTTAGGCAGGATACCTTTCCCTGGTATTGACAATAATGTATAATGGTAAAACTTTTCGCTTTAAACAGTATACAGTAAGATCAACATAATTTCAAAATGTATCCGATCTGTATAATGATTGTTGATATATCAAGAAATTTCAGTATTTCTTGAAGGTTGCAATCTAGCATGAAGTTTGTGGTGAAGAGAGTCTACATGTTCAATAAAATATACACTTTTGTCAATCTTTAATACCAGGTAATAATCAGTGGTTGGAGAAAAATGTATTTCTTGATTAGAAATTTTAATTTCTTTTATGGTTTGAAAATGCCACTGGTGTTTTGTTAACGTTTAAGCCCCAGTTTCTGTAAAATTCTACAATACTGTATGTTTGTATCTGTAATAGTCTAGGTTGCACAAACAATTTTGTGCAGCAACGTCTGGAACTTGATACTGGTCGTATATCTATTCAGAGAGAGTACGATAATGTAGGTGCTCTAAAATACTTTTCTTTATCAGAAATACATTGAGACAGAATTCACAAGAGAATATATTTTGAAAAAATTTACGTGATTTAGGCTTCGTTTTGAATGTGGGTGAAACTTTCTGAGAGTTCATTATTTTAGAAAAATATTTACATCTTTTATATTTAAATGGTACTTTGTGAAAAATAAGATCGTCGTGGGTTCTAAACCTTTCCGAGCAAATATAGCATTTATATTTATATCGTGATAGTTTCGCATGATTGTTAACAATTTTAAAATATTTATTCAGCATTATATCTTCTAAAATTAGTTCACATTTATTTAAGTTTAATTTGACAAAATCCAGTTTTGAGTTTATTTGACTGTGCTGCCAGGTAAAGATTGTAGACTATCGTCAGGGGCATTAGGGTTTCCCAAGTGGGATCCGCCCGCCTTTCCTGCTCCATCCAAATATGAAGCTGTGTTCTTTTTCTAGAGTCTTTAATTTTTCAATGGATATGGATGCTCTATCGTCAGCGTCGGCTAGGAATTCTTTCATATTTTCAGCTGTTATGTCAGGTTTTTTAACACCTCCAACATAAAACCATTTTAACCTGGGTGCTCCAAGTATATTCCTTGATTTGTTTCCAACATTTTCACCCGTCCCAAAACGTGCTATACTTTGTATCAGTTTACGTGAACTTAAATTTCTGCTGGATACATCTGTCCGAGGCTGAACATTAGTTGTATCCTGTCATTAAAATTTTTTGTGCCCATGGAGATTTTTGTTCAAAAAGGTCAAAACTATAACATACTAAAATTTGAACAAAATCCGCAGAAATCCACTGACCATTTACTTTGTGCGGGGTCCTTCATACAATTAAAATAACTGTGATATGCACTCACTTACGGAATATCTGCCATTTTTTACGTTTCTATTCATTATCATTATATTTCAAATTGTTAATTATTAGTAGGTAGTCCGGCGGTTGAGCCAGACAGTACGTCACGCGTGAGGTCATTATCGTGAAGTAGGGAATCTGCATTATCGGCAGGAATTTAAAAATGGTGGTAAATTCAAATAGGCGAACTCGTATACACATACTCCTTTATTAGAGACCATATTTATTTTACCTGAAAGAAATTTACGTTGTGAGGTGATATCAAATACTGCCAAGCAGGTGATAATAATATTAATTTTTATTTATAATTTTATTGATGAAAAAAAGCTGGCGTGTGTGGGACTCGATCCGCCGTCCGTTTCCGCGCTTCAACTCGTCTGTCCTAAGCAGAAACACAGTAATTGACAAATTTATAAAAATTTAGTTTTCTAAAGTATTGAACTTACTGTGTCCCAACGCGTCTTGTGAAACACATATAATTGATTAAATAATGAACATTTAAGAATTATTATGTGCACAAAACACAGTAAGTGACACTGAATGAGTAGCTGTACCGGAATAAAACACAGTATTAGCCAAATACCATAGGAAAATACAGTAAGTACTTTGACATTACTGTGTTTTTGCATGGCCTGAGTAGTTACATTGTTTTGAAAATGGTGGTTAGATCACCCCTTCCATAATTACCACCACTTACTGTGTCAAGTGCATAGATGGGTACCATCCGATTCAGTTGTTTAAGAGACCTTCATTTCTATTTAAATACCTGTGTGTGTCTCAATTGTCAATTTCCTACACCCAAACACACTTACTGTATATCTAATGTTTAATTTTTGAGTATCTACCAGTTACAAATACAGTAAATGCAGTTACTGTGTTTTGCATATAAATAAGTATGTATGTACAGATTGCGAAGCTACTTAAAAACAAAGTATATGCTGCTAATCAAACATTTTTTAAACATATTTTTACTCTGATAATGGAGAATGACAAATCAAGTCATTTACGAAACTTCTGTAAAAATATATGACAATATCTCTTCAAATGTTGTGAGGCTAAAATAATTCATTAAAAATCCATTTTCCCGATATTTAGCTCGACTACAATTACTGTGTTTCTACTTAGGACAGCCGAACTATCTGGGCTACCAGAGACTTGACAACTGGTCGGTAAGCGATACTATACTATCAGCAAAATCTATTTTTAGAGATCGAGTATAGGAATCTAACATGCGATTCAAACACATTGAGGGCTCTCTTAGCAGTGAATGTCTCTCCGAAGTAGCGGAAAACATTGAAAAAAATACGTGTTTATCATGTGTTATTGTAAATCAATTACCGAAATTTGCTTAACTCACCTTGAACATTAAGAAATATTCTGTAAGTTATATAGAAAAATATTAGGGATATTAAAGGGATTTTGATCAACCGAATAACATGAGATTATATTTTTGGTAACAACTCTGAAATTATAAAATAAAAAATATGAAGAAATTACGCCGTATGAATAAAGACTATGTTTTATGAATATCTAAAATACTATTTACACAGGATATACATTCCCCGAGATATACGAATTAAAAGCTGGTATAGTCAAAATATCTTTGAAAAGAGGGGCATGTTTCAATATAACAGCAAATATTAAAAACGGAAAATGTAAGAGTTTCGAATTTTGTGAGTGGCTACAATAGACACATAATGAACACGTATTTTTGAGATATTCGCGGTTAAATAGAGGGCGCAACAGGTTTGAATCGCATTTTGGTTATTAATTTACTACAGCATGAAAACTGTAGATATTACTTTCGGTTGAAAGGTGTTCACAGGATTAATAACAATCAAACGAAAAGTAAATAATAATAATAATTATTATTTGTTATACTTTATTAAATACATAAGTTGGAGTTTGGATGACATGCCATCGAATTTTTCATAATAGATTTTATAATGTTTAATATTAATGCTTATAATATGCAAAATTACAATATACAAGTGATAATAATTTAAATGATTATATAAATTCACTGTAATTTTGGCTTTTTATATTCGTTAGGTAAAGAATTAAATTCTGCCGAGAATACCCGTTATGTTGAATTTGGTGTAAATATTTTGCATTCCTCTTTACTGATAACCTGATGCTCCGTAGTTTTTCTAATATTCATAGATGTTATACAAAAGAGGTCGAGATTTCTATAATTACTTGCTGCAAAATTTTAAGAAAAAATTGAAAGCTTATTTGTTGTCAGAAAGACGGGTAATTAGTTATTAACTGTTTATGTATGCATGTATACATTATGTATCTATTTTTATTTGTAGTAGAAAGTAAATTCCGTTTCAAATTATATTGTAGTTAAATAATTTTGACTCATTGCATTATATTTACATTGTATTGAATTTTGGTTCTTCTTTGTTTGTCTGGTTAAGTTTAAAAGCGCCCATTTTGGGTGAGACTTCTCCAATTCATTCCATTATTTATGAATATAATTAACTGTATTCAATTGTATTTAATTTTTTTTAAGAATGAATAAAGTCGCTTTATTATTATTATTATTATTTTCCTCGATTATCTCGATTTCATGGTATAGAAATTAATAAAACTAGAAGTATTAAAATTAAGACTGAATCGCTTAACTTTACATATTGTATAGTACGTGTTGTATGCTGAAAATGATATAACTATAACTTTTAGGATCACCCGAGGCGAATACCACTATGTAACTTCGAGTTCATCAGTCATATCACCGAGAAAACTATCCGTAGGTACATCGAACTGGCCTTCTCTTGAAATGTAAATAACAGAGTCAGTGTCATAGAATAAAACTCTGTCACCAAGCTGCTTCAGATAGTTATATAATTTAAGACGGGCTTGGGTGGTAACGTAAGCAGCTACGCATTTATTCAGTGTAGATAAAGGGTTTGCAGCTTCCTCTACATATTCCCATGAAATTATACTTTACTTCCTGGATATTATTCACACATTTCGAATGGTCATTAAGAAGGATATATAATTCGCTAGGCTGTCTAATTATGCAGGTTTTAGGTTGATTTTGTCGTTGACCAAATTTACCCCATAAAGAATTTAACATTAATTTTGCTAGGGATCTTAATCGAGCATTTTTAATAATTTCAGAAAACTCTAGTTGAATTCCTTCAATTTTTAGAAAATCATCTATATATTGATTTCTATCCTCCTCGGTAACACAACCTACTGGCCACCCTGAAGCATGCTTCTTCATTTTAATAGACTTATCCATCATTTCAGTAAATAACCCCGACGATTTATTAACGCCATCATACTGTGTCACTTTATAGGATCAAAACTCATATTTCTAATATTTTACAACCTGCCTCTATCGCCTTTCTTATTTCATCAATTTTCCACGTGCCTACTAAGCATCTCTCGTTTTCATTATGAGTACTCTCATTGTTATTTAATGTTTCGGCACAGAAATTGCAAAGTGTAAATATTAACTTATTATTAATTTTCGTAGGAAGCACAGGGAGATGCAGATTTTGTGGGGCAAGGAGGACTTTACACTTTATAAGACCTTCAGTACTGTTCAGATCGAGCTGTTCACACTCTTTTCCTACATAACCTTTAGTGTGGCCTATAAGAAACTTATATAACCATATTTACACAACCAAAGGTGAAGTAAATTCACATCAATGTATCTTCTTATTAACTAATATTTTCTGTACGACCTTCATAAAAGGCATCCCGGGGAGCAAGAGGTGTATAAACCAACATAGGATGATTTTCAGTTAGAGAAGTGATATGTTTATTCAACAGCATTTGTTTTCTAAACTCACACTTCTAGTATTTTAGTTATTAATTTTTATTTATTAAATTGTAGCTGGCTGTATGGCTATAAGCCTTTATGCCAAGGAAAAAAAACTGACACTCCCACATTTCTATTACCTCATATCCAAGCTGCTTTAGTCTGTTTATTTTCATTACTGTACGAACGTATCGATTATTAACTGTATCAGAAGGATCTTCATGAATGGGTTTATCTCTGTTAGTAGTTATACAATTGTGGCCATGGTAGTAGCAGCCGAAAGACTCAAATACCTGATTAGTTTCAGAACTATATTCCTCGATCTTCATTCCGAAAACAACGACCTCTTTTTGCCTTACAGAGTGCTGTATATTGTTACCTCTTTGCAGTTCTTCCCATAGAAGCCATTGCGTAGCTATTTTGGATTAATTATCTACACAGCGGTAACCCGTAATAGATATTATACCTATGATATTATCCTTCAAAAATTTACGACGGAATACCAGATCGTAAGCAGATGGAATCGTAAAACAACACACGTCACACTCTTCTATAAACATATTTCTGAATTTTAAACCCGTCTTAACTAATATATCTACAGTACCAGCTCCTTCTGTAAAACAGTCAGCTTATACTCCTTATACCACTCCATGAATTCACAATTGCCATTATCTTTCATACTGTCGGGATAATAATACCAAATATCTAGTAAAGACCCTACGTAAGAGCAATTCTCTAAAGTATTGAAAACTAACCTTTTCTGAGTCCATTTCTGAGACCAAAGGCTTTTGGTAAGCTAGCAAGAAGCATGGGGAAGTAATTTAGACTGTCAATGAATTTCACGTTATCGAAACCTAACAAAATGATTTTTGTGTCTCTCATTATAAGCTCTATTTGTAAATCCGTGCTTTGCATGATATGATGAAGTAAGAACTGATGGTCATAAGCCTGTCCATTATGAGCTATAACCACAACTTTCTTAAATTTTCTACGCATTGAAAGGATATGTTCTACAAAGGAGGGAATCACATTTTCTTTATATATTATTTCTCTATAACCACATTTCATGCAAAAGTACAGTTTTCCCTCATCTATGCATGTATCGCATCGCACAAGTTGGGGGTATGTTCTCTAGTTCCATTTTCCAATATATTATCTTGTCTCGTTTCAAGATCGTAAAATACAAAGAGCAGATCTTCAGTTTTAGGAGTACGTTTATCCACTTGTATGAACTAACAGTGATTAGGTGAAGTATAATGATTACATATTTTACAGAAAATCTCTCCACACACAAGTTCATGGCCCTGTTTAACTATCTTAAAACATTCTGCACATCGTTTTATTTGACTACAAACAGACTGTACTTTTACTGAGCGTAATGATTTGTGCTTGTTATAGCCTCTAAACCTCCTATCTCTTCTCTTGTTTTCTCACAAATGGGAGTTTGTTGGCAACAAGGATAATTTTTGACGCATGCGTGCTCATTTTTGTTATTATAAGGTACATGACAGTTTTCGCAGTAATATCTGCCAGCAAATGCTGCTGTAAGATCAGTGATAACATTATAATGATTTTATGATAAAGAAGATTAATTTTATGCAGGGAGTCGGGACCTTCATATAACATCTCTCCACCCTTCGTACCGCATTTATAAACTGTTATTTTAAAGTTGTTTGGATGTTCTTGTAATTGACCTATTTTATCTATACCGGCGCCCTCTTGGGGTGTATGTATTCCTGTTTCGCTCATAAGTCTGGTGACCTCTTGATCGTGCATTTTGCGTGTAATTTTTTTAATTTTCTGTTTTTGGCGTTTTTCTCGTCCGTAACATGACCACTACATGGCTACTACAGGGGCACGAACTAAGCACAAATTATCTTTATTATTAATTACGATGATTCCTAGACGATTTATATATTCTTCTTTAGGTACTGTAGGAGCTTACCCGTCCGGCCCCCTGATAGTACTCACTGCAGTCATCGTCATTCTGAATGTATCAGTATCAAAACCTACGGCAATGCTTTGGTAAATAGATCCCAATAGATTCCATATATCCCCAAAATTAATTTTCTTGGCATCTTTGAACGATAAATAGCCTTCCTTGTGGAAAGTATCGGACGTAAACGTAAATCCTACTTTATCACCAACGTCTTTTACTACATGCTGTATAATAGAAGCGATACCCTTCTTGATCCATACTTCAGGATCTTCAGAGCTAGACGGTGGACTATCTAGCTTAAAACACACACTTTTATTCGCCAGGTTATATTTGCTGTTCCTTGAACACTTTTCATTCACAATTTGAAAAACCATTGCTAATATAGGGCTTCTAATAAACTTTCACGACTTAACACCACAAACGTCCAAGGAAAACTGCAGATGCTTCAGCAGGAACAGTCGATTATATCTCAGAAGTTTTGTGTCATTGACATAAATGTAGCTACCTCCTCAGGGTAGAGTGCGGACTAAAGCCTAACTGAAAATTAAAAAAATTAATTGAAACAAAAAGACTGGTAAATAATCTAACATTTATTAAGATCATGAGTATAGAGGTCTTGGTTGCCTGGTATCTAGTGAAGACTGATTATCAGTGAACAAATGAACGACTTAAATTAATTGTAAAACTAAGTCGATGGTTTTGTTTAGTTGATCGTACTGTTGACAATTCGACGTTCACGCGGGTATACCTAACCTAACTCTTTAGGACGGCAGTCGTCCTGTAGAACGCAATAACAGACATCAAGAGACGATATAGTCTACATACGTGAAATTCTACACCACCTCAACTAGATGATAACCGGCATTGTTAAGCATTCAGGGGGTTTACTTTGGACTAGAACTGTAATTGTGCTATATTTTAAATACCTAATCAGTAATTCCTAATATTATTGGAGAATTTCATTATATCTTCAACTTACTGAAATTTCAACCCTATATACGACCATCTGTAGTATGTTATTAGTTTCGAATTTGAACCATGCTATCTGAGTGTACGGGAGGCGGAATTTATTGCGAAAACAATATAATTTCCCCAACAAATGAAAGCTCTTTGATAAAATTGTAAAATATTGCTTTAACTGGTACTGAATTTTCAATGAAGCGATATAGTTATAAATAAATGTGTTTTCCTTGGTATTGTTAGAATTTTAAAAATTTCATCTATTTAAAACAGAATTAATTCGTATTCTTTATAATAAATAATGCATTTTTTGGTAAAACGGTATTGGGCTATGGATGTAAAGAGAAATCTAATTAACGGATATATGAAGTATAGCTAAGAGTTATAGTAAATAGTACAAGAAATACAACTAACATACTTACCTAGAACTTAAGTAACTCTTCTCAAGTTCTCAACTTCGAAAAGTGGCAATTTTGTAAGAAATAATTCAGAAGAAAACTTCGTTATATCTAATCTATAGTCAATAGGTAGGTTATATTACTTATCAAACACTATCTAAACAATAAATGAAATGGTATATGAAATTACTAGTATAAGGTGGACGGGTGATGATTAATAAGTAAAAAAATTCCTATTTCTTTATTTTCATTTGAAAAGCGGTCTGCAGCGTTAGTTACATTAGATGAAGGCCGAGCATCATTCTGACAATAAAGGTTTATTATTTGTTTAATTTTTTATTTTCTATGTATATTATTATCCATCTTTGAAGTGAACGTTTTAAAACCTGTAGTTTGGTTCAACATCATCTTAATCTTATTTACTTAAGAATTTCTGTTTTACATGAGCACAATAAAGTTATTTTATACTTGATGCAAAACATTTAAACCACAATATTTAGTTGTATCGTGTAAATAGTTGCATTTCAGGTGCTACAAAACTATTATTTACCTATTTATTATAAAAATTAATTAAAAATAGTTTTAGGTAGGTATGTACATGTTAGATAGATAACGTAACATTTTTCTTCAAACCTTTTCATTCAGATGGCTACTGAACGGGCTTAAGAGGTGCAAATCAACAGATCTATTGTTTTTATTAGAATAATACTAACAGATCTGTTTAATAATAATAAATGTAGTAGGGATACCTGAGGTAACATGATGATCGAGTGACTTACTCTTTTATATTTTATCTTAGACATTGTGGTATTTATATTATCGTATACCGTCTTTAAATTTCTATAATTTTTTTATACAAGTAAACACAATAATACTAGTTTTTTAAAATTTTAGTGAGTATGTTAAGTACTACAGAATTTTGAATAAAAACAATGCCCGTGGCTGGGATGGCCTTAGTATTAGAATGGTTTCACTATGTTTACCAAATTTGTTACCGTAAATTGTTCACCTAACAAACTATTGTAATGGGTATAGCGCATTTCCTATGAAATTGAAAGGGGCGTATGTCATTTCAATACCTAAAAACAATAAACCCAAAGAGTTTTCTTACCTAAGACCAATCAGTATATTGCCAGTTATATCAAGAATCCAAAGAAAGTTTATGAATCAACATCAAATCACAGAATACATAATAAATTTCAATATACTGCCAGAATGTTAATCAGGATTCGTTCAAGGAAAGTCCACCACAACAGCTCTGGCTGACGATATAATAAGGGCAACAGATAAAAGTGAAGTAACTTCTTTAGTTTTGCTAGACGTTAGCAAAGCATCTGACACCCTAAACTATGATCTTGCGTGTACCAAATTAAAATATATTGGATTTAGTGAAGAAGCCCTAGTTATGACGAGAAACTATTTATCAGATAGAACGCAGATGGTAAGGCTGAATGACTGCATATCCAATAGTTTACCAATAAAAAGAGATATCCCATAAGGGTCAGTATTAGGGCCACTGCTCTACAACATCTATACATATGACCTTAAAAATACTAGCAATAACACAAAAATACACTACTATGCAGATGATTCTCAGCAATATAAGTCTTTCCATGTTTTCAAATTAGAAAAAGCACTTTCCTTAATTAAAAAAGATCTTAAGCAAAGGGTAGATTCTGCTCAAGGTCATGTTAAAATTAATATCAATAACAAGAGTGCTAAGTTTAGGTATACCAACCACTATTAACAACGTACCATTAGAGATAAAAAAAAAATGTTGGGCTAATATTTGATAACAAACTAAAATACAACATACATATCAATAATTTAACCCGTTGCTCCTTTGCAAGGCTGAAACTATTTTACTATTAGAGATTCAATTCCAATAGAACTTAAAGCGATGTTTTGTGATTCACTTATTTTAAATAGATCTAATTATGTAGATATTGTCTATGGTTCTGCTTTGGATAAGGGCACGCAAAGTAAAATTGGAAAAGTTCAGAGAGTCTGTACACGATTTGTTCTTAGCCTTCGGAAGCATGAGTCCGCCTCAAACATGATAACAGAACATTTCATTGTGCTTTCACGCATATCAAAAATTTGATAACCAACTTCTCGTATTTTCTGCACAAAGTAACATGGGCCAAACCGTTTAAGACATTTTTGCTCGCTTGTTCCTTATTTTTCTTATGGAGGTAAATATTTTAGCTTGGTCCGATGGATTAACATCAGCATGTTTTTATCGTACCTGTCTTTAACTCTTTTTATCCTTTTACATATTTTTCACAGCAAGATTTCTGTTAAGGCCCAGGAGCAACTAAAATCTAAAACACAGGCCTCTTACTGGAATTCGACAGCTAATAATACAACTGACAATTGCCGGACGACATTTTCGGTGTATATATTTGAGGAAATTCCTTCATTCAACCTCTTTCTTAATACCATTTTTTAATTAATGATACCTCAATAAGACACTTGTCGCTTAAAACGACAAAACTAAATAATAATTCATAATGTGTTTAAAAATGTTTTAAAATTTATAAACATCTGAAATGCCTAAATAGGCATTTAAGAAACGAACATAAGGTAGAAAGAAACAACAATAACAAAGCTCAAAGTATGATTTGCAAGGAATGTTCTTTTCGAAATATAAATGATTTACGAATCAAATAGTTTTTATGTATGGTTTAGAAAATAAAGTTCATGAACCTACTTGAATTTAATAAAACAGAAGGTATGACTTTATATATTTTCTGTCTCGGCAAATTCATAATTCAATTACATCAAGGTATTTTATTAGAATTTTAAAAGTGGTTGGATTCTACATCTTTGAATGATAATGTAAATTATTGCAAGCAGGTTAGAACCTGAAAAACAAAAACTTAAAACTGTAATAGAAGTGCCTACTTATATTTATAAAACCAAACTAAGTAAACGCTTAACAAAATGTCAAGGATCCTACAAATTTAATTTTTCCTGTACGTTAAGTTGAAATGAATAAACAAAATAAAAAATTTAAAGTTATTCCCTTTTATCCGCGAGGAAGCGGATTAGAATGGCTACGTGGTAAAGGGGGGCTGCACACGATGCCAGTAACTCGCACGAGTCACTGAAACCGAGTACTGGAAGCTAGTATTTCATATAACATAAGCGTCATACACACAAGAAAAACGCCTGTTTATACGAGAGGAGTACTACAATCAAGAACTCGGTTATAGTGACTCGTACGACTTACTGGCACCGCGTAGAGCCCCCTTAATACGCACGTGCAAGTTAAGCGATTTGTACCTAATAAAGACTAAAAACAATAAGTGATCAATCAGGCGATGGCCAACCAAGACAAAGTGAGGGAAATGACGTCAAAATAGACATAAAAGGATTCTTATGACTATTGTTTGTATACGAACAATAAAACAGTATAGATTCACCAACATAAATTACAATAAAGTTCTACAACCGAATATAAAGAAAAAATACACATGCCTATAAAACTAAATAGGCTATACAGACAGTTGTTAGCACTCCTCCTCTTTATCCTTCTAGACTTGTACCGACAGAGACGTATGGACATACCTACGGACATGGCCGCATTTTGTCTCGTGTTTTACATGCTCTATACATTTTTAAATGTTGTGGTACTCTGTGTGTCCTATCTTCCCATCCCAAAAACACAGAACTCGACAGAGGCACTCTAGATATTGGGGTAAGTTAATTCACTTTGGATTACAGTCCTACTAGTGATGGAAGGTAAAAACGAGATGGCAGCACCAATCGCTCAGGTCCTGGCAGGCGTTAACTGGGCAGCGAGTTACTGCGCTGAGGGGGCAGGACACAGTCAAGATCATCTACGTGAGAGACGTAGATGCGATCACATCGCTTCAAGAACTGGAAGATAGTATCAATGTGATGCTCAACAGATAGCAAAAAAGGGGGGCAGATAAAGTGGCCTAGCTATGGAAAAACTTAAACGGCCACGCATCGAGAGAGGCATCAGAAGCACTCATGAAGATGAGATGAGTGTGAAGAATAACAATAGGCATGGTATACTGTACGATTAGAAAAGGGGTGGAAGTGTAGAACTGCTATAGATGCTGGGAAACCGGACATTTAGCAAGAGGGTGCAAAAGGACCGCATAGATCTCGAAAATGCCGGAAATGTTGCGAGAAGAGACACCAAGTCAAAGACTGCAGGAAAGACCTAACATGTCCGTTGTGCAAGGCAAAGGGGCACAGGGCGGACAGTGGGAACTGCCCAATATATAGAAAAGTGTTGACGGAGGCAAGGCGAGGGCGAAACAGGCATAAAATTCAAAGTGCTATAGGTCAACATGATGAGATGTCGTATCTCTCATGACCTACTGTCACGGCGACATAAACGCAAGCAAACTTTTTGCATGGCGAGTCAATCAAGAACTGGGTAAGCAGCGCGGAATGGATCACTAACGAGGAGAGAGCTGTGGCAATAATGGTTCTTAATAAATATATGGCGGTGGAAAAACTGGAAAAGGGCTTGGCTACGTATGGGTTAAAGACATGCGTGATATGTAGTTGCTATTTTCCTCCAAGTGCCAATATAGAAGACTCCTTAGAAGCTCTAAATTTGCTGAGCATAGACATTAGAGAACAGAGGAAGAGTAAAATCATTGCAGGCGATTTTAATGCTAAATCTCCGACTGGGCAAAACAAACGTTCGAAAGAAACTGAGAAATGAAGAACCACTGGAAGCAATTATGTTAAGACATCGATCAAGATGTATGGGGAGAAGGTTATAAAGTAGACACGCGAAACCTTAGGATAGGACCACCAAATGTCCAAATTACGATGGGAAATACCTGCGAAGTTGCGGACAACCTGTTCCCAACACAAGAAGAACTGAGATGGAACCAACCACACGTCATTGAAGTACCACCCTTCACCGAGGAAGAGCTCAAACAAGCGACCTCCCGCTTAAAAAATGGTAAAGCACCAGGTCCTAATAGGGTATCCCCACAAGTGATCAAAGCCGCAATCAGAGAGTATCCACAACCTATCCAGGAGTCATGAATTACATACTTAAAACAGGCTCCGTACCTGAAATCTGGAAAAGAGCGAGACCCATCCTCCTTAGAAAGGGAAAAAATACTACATCCTACAGGCCTCTGTGACCACTCCATGCTATTTGTTTTATAATTTGGTGAATTAACTTACAAATTCGTTAATTTGTGTTTAACTTTATGCAACCAGCAATGCTTCACATGTACAGTGAGTTGCAGAACTAAATTAAAACACTAATATTAATCGATTAGTTTACAAAGTTGGCATTTTACAGTAAATTACGCGGGTTATGACGTCCTTCATTAGGCAGTTACTTAAAATTCTTCAATAGGTTCCTCGAATAAATTTCAAGTTCCATCTCCTCATATTGTTCACAAAGTTTTTAAATACATTTATTTTAAATAGGTTCAGTAGTAACCTGAAGTTTCATCTCTTCCTCTTCTTTGTGTCCAAGTAACTCAAGTATGTTGGCACCTTATAGTTTGGTAAACTTTTGACACAGGAAGAAGTTTAATTTTTTTTATTAAAAATTAGAAGTGGAGAAAGAGAAGCCACACAAGCGTCCTTTTTGATTTTATGAGCTTGACAGAGCAGACGTGTGTGTCGAGTTACTTACTTTTTTGTCAGCCATGCTGCATTAAGGTGTCAAGCCATGAGATTTGGGCTTATTTTTAAGAGGCTGAATGCACCCCCAGAGGTTTTTTGGTGTAAGCTATTGTAAAGAAAAATTTCCTTTTAAGTTGCTAAGGGTTATTTTTTTAATTCCTTAGGGTTGCAAGTCTCCCTCGTAAGAGGCCCCATTTTCTAGAAAAAATTTCTATTGGCGTGGACTTGAGGACTTCATGATTAAACACTATGGTTTCGTGAGAGTATCCTATGTTATTAATATTTGATAAATACATCAAAGAGAAAAACAACCACTAACTCCATCTATCATCATTAGTTGATATTGTGTAGTACCAACAAATATATGTAGAGAATGTACCTTGTTTTAAATGAATAAATAGTCGTTTGCTGATTACTCTGATGAAAGCACGTGTTTTATTTAAATCTGTCTAACAGGTAATGGTCCCAGAGCTGTGTTTTTTGGGTGCATAATGGCTACGAATTATATCGCGAGTGTACCGAAGTTTAAATGTCGCGAAAATTATGCAGAGTGGGCGTTCGCTGCTGAGAATTTCCTGATACTCGATGGTTTAAAACTGTGCATTGAGGGAACAGAGACCGACGCCAACAAGGTCACTCAGGTAAGGGCAAAATTAATCCTGACCATCGATTCTTCTTTGTTCATTCACGTAAAAGAAACTGCAGCTGCTAAAGACCTTTGGAAAAAGCTGAAGAACCTGTATGATGATGCTGGTTTTGCGAGAAGAAATACTTTGTTAAGATCGCTGATTTCGGCGCGATTAGAAAACATGGACAGTATGGCGTCTTATGTGAATCATGTTATCGAGACGGCGCAAAGGCTAAGAGGGACCGGATTCAATATCGACGAAGAATGGATTGGATCTTTACTCCTAGATGGACTGCCTGAGAAATTCTCGCCTATGATAATGGCTATAGAGCATAGCGGAATGAAAATTACGGGCCGACGCCATAAAAACCAAGCTGTTAGAAATGGAGGATGATAAAGCAGGTTGCGCTTTTATTGGTAAAATAGGATGGCACAGAAAATTTGGGGACAACAGAACTGGTAAAGTTGATAACAAGGGTCAAACCTTAAATGTGTCACAGATGACATCTGACAGAAAAGAAATTCGACGTTATCGTTGTAAACAAATAGGGCACTACAAAAGCAATTGCCCTGGTTTGAAATCGAATAATAATAAGCCAGAGACGGCGAACGTTTTCAGTGCGGTGTTTCTAGGTGGACAGATTGTTAAAAAGGATGAGTGGTACATGGATTCAGCTGCCAGTGTCCATATAACCGCAAAGACTGGTTAACTGAAGTTACGAATAATGAAGGGCCAAGTGAGATTCTGCTTGCAAATAAATCAAAAGTGTCAGTAGAATATGGTGGAAACTTGAACATCACTACAGTTGTAGAAGATAAAAAGTTTGAAGTATTAGTTAAAGACGTTCTATATGTCCCACAAGTAGCTACCAACCTTTTATCAGTGAGTCAACTTATCAAGAATGGTAATAAGGTAGTTTTTAGCAATGCAGGATGTAACATTTATAATAAGGATAATCAGCTGGTTGGTGTTGCAACAGAGCACTAGCAGTGACGTCACAGTTTTGCCAGCTGTCAGTTGCCTGGGTGGCAAATTCAGAAATTTGGCATTTGAGTTGGTGTCAATTTTCGTTCAATATAAATTAAAGTGGAGGATTTCTTAATATCAGATAGATGTAGTGATGTTTATAAATATATATTTTTTAAATCTAGCGTGAGAGAAAATTTTATATATACTTTATTAGTGTTGTTTTTACCAGTGTAAAGTTTGGTGTCAAAAACTTTGACATCTTTGTGAACCCATAAATTTTAGTGAAAATAAAGGCTATATTGGATTTTTTAAATTTTTTGTAGATATATACTATCAAGACATATTTTAGTAAATGTTTAATTAATATACGCTCAGTTACAGCTAGGCAGTGACATAGGTTAGGTAGTATTATTACGCTAGGTTAAAAGTTATCACAATACTCATTGATTTATGCCAATATATCAATCATATATTAATGGTTTTATAAACCTATTGTAAAATCTACGTTTTTTGAGGATTTAAAATATTTCCCTTCAACTTTTTATCGATTTATATTTTATTTTTGTTAGGCTCAAAAGTTTGTAACTAGTTTAAGTGTTTACCACATTAATAACAACAATTATTATAAAATGCAGGAGTAATAGTAAATCTAATAAAAAGATAGGACTGTGAGACCATTTCAGTTTCCATTTAATTTAAATTGCTAGCAAATATGCAACATAATACGCTCCGAATACTTTATATAGCTATATACCTAGTTTGGTATCTGTTCTGATTCTTACAATTATAATTACAGACGTTCAAAATATTGATAATGTACACAAATAAAATATCAGTGAAGGTAAATGAGCTAAAACACAACAGAACTTAAAAAATAACACACTTTTAACAGCATCGTCTACCATCATTGAATGTTTTAAATTATACACATTATACATAATTATAAGGGTAAGTATGAATAATAATAGTCTTAAAGTTTAGATATAAATTTTATTTACAAGAAGGGTCACAATGGTTCATTAATTCAATGCTATATTATATTTTTGAAAAATCATCCAACGATATACTTTCAATCTCTCACGTTTAAATCATATAGGTTGGCTCTATTAATACATTTCAGCTTAGAAATGTTATGAGGGGACTCCTAAAATGTAGAATATAAATAAAATTATAATAAATTCACTGATATTCACTTACCATATGGAAAAGAAATAACTTTTAACATGTGAACAAGATGACATGCCTATTCGAATATATAAATAAACTATTAGATAAAAGTCAGTTTAGCAATTCACGAAATGTATAATAGATAAAGAACACCAACAATTAGTTTTGCACAAGAAAAACGTTTAAAACAGCACTAAAAACTCTTTAAAAACTCAAATTATTTTACATCGACACAAATGCAAAACTAGGTTATTGCCACCCAGTCAGCTGGAGCGGCCATGTTGTGACGTCAGCTGCTACTGCTCTATTGCAATATCTATAAGTTAAATGTAGATACTCCAAGACAGTGTTTTTTAGCTGCAGAATCGGGCAAAACTTGGCACCGCAGGTTAGGACATATAAATGAAAATGAACTTAGAAAGATGACAAATGGAGCAGTTGAAGGTATGTCTTGCAGAGGAGAAATAAAAATAAACAAGCATAACTGTGAAATTTGTAATGAGGGCAAACAAACTAGACTGCCTTTTCCAGATAAGAGTTCTCGTGCAAACAGTATGTTAGAAATTAATTGATACAGATCTTTGTGGACCAATGGAGGTAAAATCTCTCGGAGGGGCTAGGTATTTTCTCACCTTAGAGGACGATTTTAGTAAAATGGTTTTTGTGCATTTTTTACAAAGGACATTGAGCATTTCAAACAGTTTAAAAGTCTAGTTGAAAACCAAACAGAACAGAAAATTAAGATTTTAAGGAGCGACAACGGTGGTGAGTTCTGTAGTAACATTTTTGAAAATTTCCTAAAGCAGGCAGGCATTGTGCATCAAAAGTCAAACCCCTATTCTCCAGAACAAAATGGGTCAGCTGAGCGTTTAAACAGAACCATTGTTGAGAAAGCAAGGTGCATGTTGTTTGATGCGAACTTGGATAAAAAGTTCTGGGCGGAAGCAGTTAACACTGCAGTGTATCTCAGGAACAGAAGCACTCTTTCAGGACTGATCAATAATAAGACACCTTTTGAAGTGTGGCATGGTAAGAAGCCAAATATTAACAATTTAAAAAATTTTGGCAGTAAAGTTATGACACATATTCTTCCAAAAAACCATAGACAAAAAGTCCCAGAAAACGATTCTAGTAGGATATAGTGAATCAAGTAAAGGCTACAGATTGTACGATCCAGAGATTGACAACATAATAATATGTAGAGATGTCGAGATTATAGAAGATGTTGAAGAGGAAGCTCAGATAATAATAAATAACGAGACAGCAGTTTCAGTGGGGTATCCAAAAGTTGTCGAGCAAACTACAGAAGATATTATGACAGACAATCAGATTGCAGGATGTTCGTCTGATTCTGTGAATAGTTTCTCGGAATATGAGGATGCGAGTGATGAAGAATATACCAGTACAGTGAAAGTAACAGGAGCCGGAGAGCGGAGAAGTTCAAAGAGAGCCTAAACCAAAAGAATTTAAAGATTTTGTGACCTATATGTGCATAGAAGACACTTACGTAGATGATCCGCTTACTGTAGAGGAAGCATTATCAAGGCCAGATGCAGAGATGTGGAGAAAAGCTATGTCAGAGGAATTGGAGAGTTTTGAAGAAAATCATGCTTGGACGCCTATCAATAAAGTGCCTTTAAACAAAACTCTGGCGAAGCGTAAGTGGGTTTTTAAAAGAAAAGTGGACAGTGATAACGGTGTGCGTTATAGAGCGCGTTTAGTGGCAAAAGGTTTCACACAGAAACCTGGCGTAGACTTCAATGAGACTTTTTCACCCGTAGTTAGAGACTCAACTCTCAGAATGTTATTTGCTCTATCTGTACAATTAGGTTTAGACGTTACTCATCTTGATGTAAAAACTGCTTTTTTGAATAGCAATATCACAAAAGATATTTATATGGCTCAACCAAATATATTTAATGTTAACAGTAAAATTAAAGTAGTTAAATTAAACAAAGCCATCTATGGGTTAAAACAATCATCTAGATCTTGGTATGAGAGAGTTGACAAATGTTTAATAGAATTAGGTTTTACGAAAAGTCATTTGGAGCCATGTGTATTTACTAAATTAAAAAATAATGTTAAAATTACTATTGCACTTTATGTTGATGATTTTTTTGTTTACTCAAATGATAAGGTAGAGAATGAACATTTAATTTCTACACTGAGTTCTAGTTTTAAGATAAAAAATTTAGGACAAGTTCAACAATGTTTAGGTATGAGAGTAAAGATTTAGAATTAAATGTCATTACCTTAGATCAAGAACATTACATTGATCTTACTTAATAAATTTAATATGATAAATAGTAAGGTTGTTAGTACCCCACTAGAATGCAAATTAAATATTAATAAAGGCGATGTTGGTGATTCCCGATTTCCCTATCAACAGTTAATTGGCAGCCTTATGTATCTGTCAGTGATGACGAGACCAGACATATCTTTTAGCGCTAGTTTCTTGAGTCAATTTAATAATTGTCATACTAATGTTCATTGGACTTATGCAAAACGAATACTCCGTTATTTAAAGAAAACTAAAAGTTATTGTTTAAAATTTGTGAAAGGAAAAGCTGAACTTGAGGGATATGTTGATGCCGATTGGGCAAATAATTCCATTGACCGTAAATCCTATACAGGCTATTGTTTTGTTATGTCAGGCTCAGCTATTGCTTGGGAAAGTAGAAAGCAGAGAACAGTGGCATTATCCAGTATGGAGGCAGAATATATGACTATTTCAGAAGCATGTAAGGAAGCTATGTATCTCAGAACCTTGCAAAGCCAAAATAACTGGTAATTTATACACTATTATATTGTATAATGAGTCAGAGTGCACAGAAACTGGTGGTGAATAATGTTTTACATAGAAAAAGTAAACATATCGATATTAGGTATCATTTTGTGAAAGATGCTGTTAACGATAAAATAATTAACATTAAATATCTGCCGACAACTGATATGCCAGCTGATGTCATGACTAAAGCTCTTAGTTCGATAAAGCATTATAGTTGTATTAGATTCAACTGATGTTAATAATATAGTTAGTGAAATAATTAACAAATGTGGTAACATAATAAATAAATTTTCACCTATAAAATATTACATTGTTAAGGGAAGTGATTTACCTTGGTATGATTTTGAGGTTAAACAAAAAGCTAAAGAACGTGATGCTGCATATAAAAATTTTACTAGTAGTTATGATGAAAATGATAGATATTTAAATTGGTGCATTTATAAAAAACTCAGGAATGGTGTGGTCAGTTTATTAAAATCAAAAAAGAAAATTTATTACTATAACAAAATTGATGCAAATAGATCTAACGGAAAATTAATGTGGAAAACCTTAAAAAGTTTAACAAACCAGAAGAACACCAACTGTTGTGCTAATAAAATAGAGTTTAAAATTAATGATAATACATTTTTTTCTGAAAACGACAAAGATTTGGCTGAAAATTTCAATTACTTTTTTGTATCGAGCATTAATGATATTAGAAAATCAATTCCAGATACTGAACCTTGGTCTACCCAACATCTACCTGTAGTTTCATCAGAGTTCTCTAATTTTAAATTGATCACTTTTGACGAATTAAAAACTATTGTGAATTTTTTGGACAATAAATTTAACATTACAGACATCTTAAATGCAAAAATTCTAAAAAACATATTTCCAGTGATAGGACATCTATCATTAAAATTCGTCAACACGTCACTCGAAAAGGGTAAGTTTCCTAATGAACTTAAAACTAGTAGTATTATACCTGTACCTAAAGTTAAGAATAATTATGAGGCACGAAATCATCGTCCTATCAATACACTACCAGCATTAGAAAAAATTCTTGAAATAGCAGTGTACAGTCAACTCTATGAATATTTCAGTGTAAACAATTTACTATTTATTAATCAATCTGGATATAGAAAAAAATCACTCATGTGAGTCTGCACTTCAGCTTACTATATCAACGTGGAACAAACTCATCGATGAAGGTCTTTATGTAATAGCAGTTTTTCTAGACTTCCAACGTGCATTCGAAACTATTGATCGGGCAATACTATTAGATAAACTTAAATATTATGGAGTTCCAGGCATAGTTTTAAATTGGATAGCTGACTATTTAACTGACAGAAAACAATGTGTAAAAGTTAACTCTACTGAGTCATCAGAAATTATTAATAATTTTGGAGTTCCTCAAGGGAGTGTTCTAGGCCCCCTTTTTATCATATATATTAATGATATGAATTACCACATCGATTCTGAATTCCTCAATTTATTTGCTGATGATTCTCTTATTTCTACTAGTAACACAAATTTACCTGCTGCTATTGAAAAAATGAACATTGAATAAAAAAATATTGAAAAGTACCTTAATATCGGAAAACTCAAACTCAATGTTACTAAGACCAAATTCATGATTTTATCAACTAGACAGAAATATGCACATATTAATATAGATGAGATTAACATAAATACATATGATACTAAAATTGAGATGGTACCTGAAATAAAATACCTTGGATTTATTATCGATAACAAGTTAACATTTAAAAGCCATTTTAATTATACTCAAAAAAAAAAAATCAAAGAAACTGTTCTTTTTTCCAAGGGTGGCCACTAATTTGTCAATGAATACCAGAATCACAGTGTATCAAACTATAATACAACCACATTTTGACTATTGCGCTTCTTTATTGTACTTATTGGACAAAAATAGTAAAGCCTTTCTCCAAAAGCTGCAAAATAGGGGAATGAGAATAATACTTAATTGCAACCGATATACTCCCATTAATATGATGCTAAAATGCCTTGAATGGTTCTCAGTAGAGTTAAGAGCTAAATACTTAACTATGGTCTTTGTGTATAAAATTTTAAATAAACTCCTACCATCATACCTATATGTAAACATTACCTTTAATAATGAAGTTCATGACTACCTCACCAGAAGTAGGGATAATATGCATATCAGTAGAACCTATACTAAGAAATCAATGAATTGTCTGTTCTTTAAAGGATTAAATGAATATAACAGTCTTCCAACTGAAGTTAAAAGCTCAAAGTCCCTAAAATCTTTTAAAAGTAATTTAAAAAAATCTTACTTTAACATTTTTTAAATATATATAAATTGTATTTGTTTCTTTTTTCTGCATGCACATTAGATATTTTATTTATACGTATATTGTCTTTATGTACGTTTTTAATTATTATTAGCTACTTTCTATATAATTACAAGTGCGTTATTAATGTAAGTAAATGTAATATGAATTACGTTGTACCTATTTAAAAAAAAAAATAAAAAAAAAAAAATTAAGTACAAATTAGGTCCATATAAAAATATCAAATGTTTCAAATTCAAAGTTCATGTTTTTATTTAGTATTTTATTATAATAGTGATTTGACATACCAAATCTGTTATGAAGATCTTTTTAATATGTAATTGTTATATGTACATTAGGCTTGCCACTTTCAATAAAGTTATTACAATTGTATTCAGAATTTGGGTATTGTAGAAATGTAAGGTTATATGTTGTATTTTCTTGATGTAGTGGGGGTGTTATTAATATTAGATAAATATCTTCTCTGCATAGAATGTTTAAATCTTTTTCATAGTAGTTGCTTAGAAAGAAGAAAATATAGTGTGGACCTAGGAGGTCATAAAATAATTTGTTCAAAAGAATGTGAAATAAACAAGAAAAGTGAGGATGAAAAACTCAATCAACTTCATACAGAAATTAACAGAATAAGTGATCTAAATAAGGACTATGAAATTATTATTAAAAAAAAGGAGAAAGAAGAACAACAATATCTTAAAGAAATTAGTAGACTAAATAAGGAGAATAAGGAGAAAGACATACTCATCCAGCGGCAAAAAAGAGGGACACAAGACCTTGAGGATGAAGTTTCTGATGCAGAACCAGACCTTGTTAATAGAATTAAACAGCAAAGAGAACTAATATCGGACTTAAATAAGGAAATCTTAAAATTAACAAAAAGAAATAGCATACTACAAGAAGAAATTGAAAAAACTGAAATTTTTCAAAAAAAGGTTGAGAATGATTTAATGGAGATGATTAGGGAGAGAAAAAATATGATCACATCTATCGAAACTCTGACCCAGGAAAATGTCATGTATGTAAACGAACTGAAAAAGTTAAGCCATGAAATATTTAATTTGGAAAGCAAAAGGGACAATACAAATAAAAAAGAAGATATGGAAAAAGATAAGTCTAAAACATGTAGTAAAATAACTGACTCTCATAGTGGTGTAGACAAACAAAAACCTCAAGACAATAATAGTAGTGAATTAAATATTAATGTGTACAAACATTTTAAACAGAAGGCTCCTAAAATAATGTTGCTGTGTGATGAAAATGGACGTAATTTAGACAAAATTTTGAAATCACGCTTAAAAAACTGTATGACAGAAACTATCATTAAACCAGGTGCTTCGTTTGTAAATGTAATTAAGGACATAGTACGCCTCACAGTAAACTATACAGTGAATGATTATGTTATAGTAGTTGCAGGGGCAAATGACTTTAAAAACAATAATTATCCGTTGTTCAAAGAAATAAACAGTAAAATCAAATACTGCACCCATACTAATATTATACTTACTTCAGTTCCTTTTACTAATTACAAAAACAAGAACATTAAATTTATCAATAAATTCAATGATAAGCTAAATAACTATGCATTTTTGTTAAATAGGTACGCCGAAGGCAACGTAACATGGTTAGATATTAACAATAATGAGGGATTTTTAGATAAGAAAAATGTTATAGCAGATAAAATAGTTAAATATATTAGGTCTAATAAAAGTTGCAACAAAAATCTTAAATTTATAAAGATAAATAACGATAATTTAAGTTTTGGTATTAATAATAAAGGCTTGAACAATATTAATTGTACTGAAGTAATAGATTTATGTAGTGAGGAAAATCGGTCAGAAATTTTTTTAGATCAGTAGTCATCCCTGCTAATGATAAAAATTTAAAGATATTAAATGATAATGAAAGGAATGCTCTAAAACTTAACATGGCTAGTAGGTGTATTATATCATTCTCCAAGCACGAGCGATGCAAATTTTGTAAATGAAATTGAAAATGTGTGTGAAAGCATTAATAGTAATGAGCGCTTTCTGTTAGTGGGTGATTTTAATATTAACTATTTAGAACCCATATTTTATGCAAACAAATTGAAGAATATCATAGTAAAGTTTGGAATTGAACAAATAATAACTGAACCAACTAGGGTAACGGCTACTAGCAGTTCACTAATAGATTATGTTCTTACAAATCAGCCTAGTGTAAAAGCCATGGTGCATGATTTTCCAAAAATTACGGACCACAGTATTATATCTATAACGTTGTTAAACAATAGTTACGACAATAATAATAACAAAACTTTAAAATGTTTCAGAAATTTTAGTGAAAGTAATTTATACAATATAAATATGAAATTACTCAATGTAGATTGGTGTACAAATACTTCTGATGTAAATCAAATATATGAAAATTTCTACGAAAATTGTAAAACTGTTATTGATAATATTGCTCCAGTTAGAACTGTCAATTTAAAATCAAACTTTCTTCCATGGAACGATGAGGAGGTTATAAATAAAGCAAGGGCAAGAGATACTGCATATAAAAATTTCAAAGCAGGAATCAATGTAAATATATCAATAAATGAACTTTGGGATGACTATAAAAAAATGTAGAAATGAAGTAGTTAATGCTCTAAAATATAAGAAATAAAAATATTTTCAAGAAAAAATAGAAATGAACCGAAATGACCCAAAAGCCATGTGGAAAGTATTTAAGGAACTTGTGGCACCTAACAATAACTCTGATACTATATCTGAAATTAAATTTATTATTAACAATGATGTGGTAATTTCTAAAACTGATATAGATATTGCTGTGAATTTTAATAGATATTTTATTGAAAGTATTGTCGAGATAGCTGATTCGATTTTAACAAACGAGACATGGTCTTCAAATGGTTTACCTGTAGTTGAATCTTGTATTAACAAGTTTAAACTTCTTAATATAAGTGATTTAAAAACCTTGGTGAGGGAGCTTGATAATAAATGTAATTCGTGGGATATTCTGAACAGTAGAGTATTAAAATCTATTATAGATGTTGTAGGTTTTAATTTATTAAATTTTATCAATACGTCCCTCGAAAAATGTATTATACCAAATCAATTAAAATGTAGTTGTATTACACCAATTCCTAAAATTAAGGATACCAAAGATGCAGTTAATTTTAGACCGATCAATACTTTACCTTCTGTAGAAAAATTATTAGAAAGGGCAGTTTATAATGAATTAGTTGAGTACTTTAATTCAAACAATTTATTAATTAGTCATCAGTCAGGTTTTCGAGCTAAGCACTCGTGCGAATCTGCACTTCAACTGACACTCACTAGTTGGACTCAGATGATAGATGAAGGAAAGTATATCATAGCTGTATTTATAGATCTAAAAAGAGCCTTTGAAACTATAGATCGAAAAATATTGTTGGATAAGTTGTTGTACTATGGTGTCAGAGGTAACGTACTGAATTGGTTAAAAAATTATCTGACTAACAGAAAACAAACCACCAGAGTGAATAACAAATTATCTCCAAGTCTTGAAGTGGAGCTTGGAGTTCCGCAGGGTAGCATTTTAGGACATCTTTTATTTATCATTTATATTAATGACATAAATTACCAGCTTAACTGTGATTTTTTGAATTTGTATGCAGACGACACTTTATTAGCTGTTTGTGACTACGATCTTGACACTGCTATTAATAAAATGAATATTGAGTTGTGTAAAGTTGAAACTTATTTTAAAGTCAACAAACTCAAATTAAATCCTATTAAAACAAAAGCAATGGTGATTACAAACAGATTTAAATATAACAACATCGACAATAAAAGTATTAATTTGTTTATAGATAATACTCAAATTGAAATGGTAGAAAAAATAAAATATTTGGGTCTAGTTATAGATAGTATTTTATCATTTAAAAGTCATTTTGAATATATAAAGAATAAAATTCTAAAAAAATTATTTTGTTTTTCAAGAATATCTATTAATTTGGATCTAAAGACTAGAATCACAGTATATAAATCAATAATTCTGCCGCATTTTGATTTCCGTGCTACTGTTTTGTATTTACTCGATCAATCATGCAAAAATGAATTGCAAAAACTTCAGAATCGAGCTATGAGGATAATACTCAGATGTAATAGGTATACACCAATTCAAAATATGTTGAACACTCTAGATTGGATGCATGTATCAGTGAGAATTCCTTATTTTGCATTAATTTTTATATTTAAAATTTTAAAGGGTTTAATGCCAGCATATTTGAATACGTTTATTACATTTAATTATGAAATTCACTCTTATAATACGAGATCTCTCAACAATCTTCATATTACCAGAACAAATAATTTTAGAGCAATGAACAATATATTTTTTTAGGGACTGCGGTAATATAATAACTTACCAAAAAAAATTAAAGATAGCAGATCACTAAATATTTTTAAATACGAATTAGCAACCTATCTGAGAAATTCTGTCTGATTGCATCTCACATATAAATCAACCATTTTTATTGTTTTTTATTGTTTACGGTGTGTTTAGAAATATGTATGTGTATATTTGTGTATTTTATTTGTTTAATTTATTGTGTGTATTGAGTATATATTTGTTTTATATTAGGATTTTCCTATCTGAATAAAGATTATTATATAAACGGTTTTTCCATTAACGAAGTCGTTTTTTCACTTGAGAATAGGACTACGGTCCAATTGGCCTATTTTCTTATTTGTTTAACTTTAAGTATATTTTCTTTGCTCTAATTTAAGTGTTAGTTATTGTTATATTTTTCAAACCGATTATTTTCGTGTTTCTTTTGGGTATAAATAGATTAAGTGTGGTTAGATTTTTGTGTTTTATTTAATTACTAAAATAGTGGAAACTAGAGCCATCGAAGTTAGATTATCGTAAGTTTGAACAATATCTTTTTAAGTGTACACACATATCTCTGTGAAAGGACCACGTGTAGACGAGATTCATGCATTGAGATATATACGTGGCCCCATAAGCAGAGGGACTGTGAGTATAACCTTAGAGAAAGACCGGCTGGGGATGAATAAGTTTTCCTTGGTAGCCGCATATAGTATAAAATTGATCTTATTTGAAAGCGGTACATTAATTTTTACAGATATAATCGATAAACATAATAACTCCAAGCTTTCCTATCCTATTTTTGGGAAATGGTTTCTATGAGTTCCCTAATACCTAGGGGTTTCTGCTGAAGAAAAGGACGCTTTTCGACGGTGAATGGCCTGGAAGTTGCAGGTTATAAGGACAAAACAGAGTTTTTATTATGGACATGTAGAGACCGTTATGAAATGAAACTGTGACGAGCTGTTGTATGCCAACAGGTATTTAGAGGGTTATTACGGTAATGCCTCTCAAATAAAATATTTTAAATTATATTTGTAGAAAGTGGTACCATTTTATAAAATTTTCTTTTATATATTTCTGGCTATACATTAACAGCATTTGCTATTACACTTTATGGAATAAAATGACGATTATTGATACCTCAAAGTGTTACTGTACAGTAAACTTTCCTCAGTCAAAGTAGATTGTATGCCTGAAACATGGGTGTCGCTACCGCGATCTTGAATCTTAGCTTGTAACCGCGTCTTAAACCGCGATACGGTCTTTCTACTCCTACATTTTAACCGAGCAACATGTGTTAGTTACGCTCGTCTTAGAATATTATTTCAATCACTTAGCTGGAAGATTTGGATGTAAGTTAGCTTATTTCAATTTAATTCTGTGTAGACTTTAATGTGTTTTCTATTAGTATTTTAGATAATGGATTGAATAACTACTTTATAACTACCTATACCTACCTATATCGTTACCTAAGTATATTGTTGCTTAAATGCTTCGTTGCCGGATTGAATGCCTCGCTGATGTAATAGTGTCGAATATATTTCCCGTTCCATGCCTAGGTGCCCACCGTTTACAGTAATTGCAGTTTTGTACGTGGCTTGTGCATTATTTTTACCACTACACGAAGACTCGCCAGTTGGAATTAATGGCCGTCTGCTAATTCACCACCCTTACTGTTTGCACCTACGTTTGCTTTTTTATGGATATTATTACGATTCCGAATGTTTATAAGAATTATGTGAATCTCCAAGAGTTTTAATTGTGGAGCATGGTATCGATGCAATAGGATGAATTTCGAGGTTTCCGTAATGGCTGTCCTGTCCAAGTACTTTTTAGGGGACATAGACGACCCGTGGCACACTCTATTCCAGTGCCAGAGGTGGAGAATAGAGAGAGCCGTGATGGAGGACCTCACACCGGACAACTTCCTGGGGGAGGTCACTTAATCGGAAGGAAGGTGGATAATGATCACAGGGGCATGGAGAATCATTCTGAAAATAAAGGAGGATCCTCCTCCTCCTAAGGACTTATACATAAGAACGTAAGATGAATAGCTACCATCGAGAAAAGCAAAATGACCAGTGTCCCGAAGTGAAGCGGAAGCAGTTCCGGGGCACGCGGAAACACTAAGCAGGGGTTCCAGTCGGTAAGAGTCCGACACTACCAGCGCGCTCGATACTCAGCGCTGGGTGTCTATGACGGATTCCCCCCACGGAGCATGGTATCGATGTAATAGGATGAATTTCGAGGTTTCCGTAATGGCTGTCCTATCCAAGTACTTTGGCAACATGGCGTCCATGTTGTAATTGGTTCAAGGATACCGGATGTGCTAGGTAGACTTAGGGCAACAGCACTATTAGTGAAAATTTCATTAATTGTCAAGTCCCAAGGACGATTTTATGTTTTGGTGCTGACATAAAATCACCGGTAGTTTCAGCCTTAAGCTGGATAACGCTTGAAATTTTTCTTATCTTCTGGTTTTACCAGTTGCATCTTTGTAAATTTATCGTATCTTATTTGACCAGGGGTCAAGGCTCTTGCCAAGGGCAAATATTTTCTCTATAGATTCTGTAAATTTTTAGGTTAGTATCGGATATCGTTAGTATTAAGTTCCTTCTAGAGTGCTAGAAATTGTCTGTTAATTGTTGTACGTCTAGTGATAAACAAAGTTCGTTATATTTAATTACTAAGTGTCATTATTTTGTAGTGTTTATTGCTTTTCTTGCTTAATTTTGAGTTAGATTTCTATTACTCTAGCGAAACATAGCTAGTTTCAGCCGATTTGGTGAAGCAAAGTTTCATACAACCGTTTATTGAATGTACCTAGATACAATTGTTATTAAATGTTATATGAGTAGTGACGTGAAGTCCTTGGTACTGTTATTTTATACAGTTTGGGCAAATTGTATTATCTTACCTAACAGCTGATTTGTTACCAGTGATTGGTGAATTTGTCGCCACGTTATCGTATGTTCATTAAACTTGTAGAAATTTTACCTACCGTTTTGTGTATATCTAGTTCATGAGGAATTTGTGGTAATCACCCTACTTCAAGTGTAAATTTATCTTATCGAATCACCAACCAGCTATTATTTTTTTGCGAATAAGTTGAAAGTTTCAAATTTTAAATATTTTTAAATTTTATCCTGTTTGTTTATCGCCGGAGCCGTATTGTGTCTAATTACGTGATTTAAATTGTTTTGCATCTACAGATTTTGATTGTAAATTTAGATTATCTGTTCGTTTGTATTAGCTTATCGATATTGTCGTTTATTAACCTTGTATATTTCTAATTGTCCATTTGCACTATATGTTTTGGTTGTCCTAGCTAAATGTTATTGTCGTTACTAACCTCATTATTTAACTACTCATGATTTATATTTTTGTCAATATTAAATCGGTTTCAAATTTTACCTCTCGTTTTTTTTGTGTCTGTGACGTATCTTCCTTTCTGTTCCATCTTTAGGATCTGGCGCCCAAGGTACTTTTGGGATTATTTTGCATACAAAATTCTAAATTTTTACATTACCTTTTCAACACTTAAAAAATTGTTATTTTCAATATTTAAAACGCTCTTGGCCTTATAATTTAGGTTGTCGTTGACGCTTACCAAGACCCTTGCCTCCTATAAAATTGGCTAGCCGTGCCTGATTCTGTTTGGTAGTAGGTTATCACATTTGTTTTATTTGCAGTGAAACTACCAGACAAATCAGTTTTGTTGTGTAGACACAGAAGAGTATAAAGGGAAAATATTTCAGATATTCTTGCTTAATTTTGAGTTAGATTTCTGTTACTCTAGCGAAACATAGCTAGTCTCAGCCAATTTGGTGAAGCAAGTTTCATACAACAGTTTATTGAATGTACCTAGATACAATTGTTATTAAATGTTATATGAGTAGTGACGTGAAGTCCTTGGTACTGTTATTTTATATAGTTTGGGAAAATTGTATTATCTTACCTAACAGCTGATTTGTTACCAGTGATTGCTGAATTTGTCGCCACGTTATCGTACGTTCATTAAACTTGTAGAAATTTTTGAGTATATCTAGTGCATGAGGAATTTGTGGTAATCACCCTACTTCAAGTGTAAATTTATCTTATCGAATCGCCAACCAGCTATTATTTTTTTGCGAATAAGTTGTAACTTTCAAATTTTAAATATTTTTAAATTTTATCCTGTTTGTTTATCGCTGGAGCCGTATTGTATCTAATTACGTGATTTAAATTGTTTTGCATCTACAGATTTTGATTGTAAATTTACATTATCTGTTCGTTTGTATTAGCTTATCGATATTGTCGTTTATTAACCTTGTATATTTCTAATTGTATATTTGCACTATATGTTTTGGTTGTCCTAGCTAAATGTTATTGTCGTTACTAACCTCATTATTTAACCACTCATGATTTATATTTTTGTCAATATTAAATCGGTTTCAAATTTTACCTCTCGTTTTTTTGTGTCTTTGACGTATCTTCCTTTCTGTTCCTTCTTTAGGATCTGGCGCCCAAGGTACTTCTGGGATTATTTTGCATACAAAATTCTAAATTTTTACATTACCTTTTCAACACTTAAAAAAATTGTTATTTTCAATATTTAAATCGCTCTTGGCCTTATAATTTAAGTTGTCGTTGACGCTTACCCAGACCCTTGCCTCCTATAAAACTGGCTAGCCGTGCATGATTCTGTTTGGTAGTAGGTTATCACATTTGTTTTATTTGCTGTGAAACTGCCAGACAAATCAGTTTTGTTGTGCCATACGGAAATATCGTTTGTCTGTTTAACTGAATACCCTCCGTAGGCACAGGAGAGTATAAAGGGAAAATATTTAAGATATTACAGTGGCGCCGCAACGCGCGGCGTTGTCAAATTTCGTAAAAATTATAGGCAAGAGTGTCTATTAAATCTGCAAAATATTTCAGAAGTCGTAACTTTCTATTTTCTTTTCTTTTTCGAAACTTTCTCTTATCTTGTTTTATTTTCAGTATATTTACCTTCTTGAGTTTCTTGTTACTAATTAGTGTTTTCCCTAGTGTAGAAATAATATATTGCGGAGTCATTTAGCCAAACTACTTGTCAGTGGAGGAGCTGAACTTTGAACTCTATATACGAGGTACGAATATCGAAGGAAACTGTTACGTAAAGAGGGCAATTTTACGAGGACATCTACAGAGCGAGAAATGTCAACCAACGTCTCATCCAAAGGTTCAGTTCGATAATGGGATGGAAAGAATCATATGTATTGATAAGGTCAACACACTGGAAAGTATGGTAAACAGATTTACATTTGATAAACGTCATCCTGATTATAACAGATTAAAAAGTAAACATGTCAAAAATAGGGTAAATTATTTAACAGCTGAGTACCAAACAGAAGCTGATTTTAAAACTGAATTAACTACAAAAATTATGTTGCTTTTTGATTTGCTAGAGAATAAATCTGGTAATGCACCAGAAGTAAATTTAATTGAGTTTAATAACGCAAATGATAACATTTTATCTCCAGTTGTAACTGTTAGTTCACCATTAATGATTTCACAGGCGGATATGTCCAACCACGCAACTACCAGTCACCAAAATTTTGTCACCAGCTCAAGTTTTGTCCCACAAACCACTATGCATTTCAGTAACTTAAATTTATAAAATAATTCAACTTCACAAGGTAATACAAATGTCAATAATTTAACTTCACAAAGTAACTCGCAAGTAAATAATCCACTATAGTCCACTATATAATTCAAATGTCACTACGTTATATTTACAGCAACTTAAATTTTAGTACCTTAAACTCACCGTCTAATGTAAATTTTTTGTACTGCTAATTCACAAATTACAAGTAATGTAGTCCCAGGGGCCTATCAAGTTTCTAGTTCTTTTCGCATACCTGAAGTAAGTTCTACTAACGTATATCGTACCTATACCCACCCACAACATCTCACGAAAATATTTCTAGAACAAATTTTGGACCATATTCACAAAATTATAATGTTAATTCAAATTCAATTCAATTTAAATGTTTATTGGTCTTTTTTTGATCAAGTACATGATATAAGACAAGTCACACTAGTTAAGTAATAAAACATAATATAAGCTTATACTAAGAGTCGAATACAGTGTAAAACACACAGTTGTATAAGACGAGGACACGGAACACTGAAAAATGTACAGTACAAAACTTGTACACAAGATTAAAAAAAAAACGTTAACTTGCTGTGTATTAGTATACTTTAAATGCAGAAAAACTCTGATTCAGACATTTGTCTGATAAAAACACCTTTAGTTTTTTTTTTAATAAATGCTCTCTTTCCTGATGTTTTATGTCATCCGGTAGATGGTTAAATTATTTCGGGCCTATAAATCTTGGAGACTCACTTGTGATTTTCAATCTGGCACAAGGTTCATGGAGTTATTTTTTTTGTCTTGTATTGACTTTATGGTAGTCACTATTTAAAATGAAACTATTTCTATTTTTATAAACATGTATACAAACTTCGAAAATATATATGCTAGGCAAGGTAATAATTTTATTTTCTATAAAGATATACTTGCACGTGTAAGTATTCGGTATACCAAATATACATCGCAAGACACGTTTTTGAGCAATAAATACATTTGAAGACACGGTGGAGTTTCCCCAAAAACAGATACCATATCTTAAACGTGAATCAACTTGGGCATAATATAAATTGTTGGTCTCTTGATAAGACCCCCCTAATATTTCGGAACAGGTATACTATAGAGGATACTTTGGATATCAGTTTCGCGATGATGTTTCCAATTTAGGCAAATATTCCCCTAAAAACTTGACATTGTCCTCAGTATTAGAAATATTTTTATTGTCTATTTTAATACTCAAATTATCACATTCCTTTCGCCTACCGTGAAATCTGATAACTTGAGTTTTTTCGGTATTGAGATACAGGCTATTATGGGAAAACCAATGGTTTAATGTTTTTAACATAGCATTACAATTTTGTTCCAAAATAATATCAGATGGATTTGATATTATCAGTGAAATGTCGTCAGCATACATTGTGAAATGTGCGGTTGATGGCAAAAAATCAATATCATTAATAAACAAAACAAAAAGCACAGGGTCCAAAATGGACCCCTGTGGAACACCTATCGTTAAATTTAAACATTCTGAATTAACACTGCATATGGTGTTATCGTTTTTATGTTTTAAACTTACATATTGTCTTCGATTTTCGAGGAATGTGGTGATCCAGTTTAATGACACACCCCGTATACCACAATCAAATAATTTAGGTATTAATAGACTATGATTGATGCAGTCGAATGCCCTGCTGAGATCACAAAATATTCCAACAGGACACTCTCCCGACGTCAATCAGATTAATACAAATACATCACCTCGTCATTCAACACAGTTGTTTAACCATGTAACTTTTAGAGAGCCGATTGACAGTTCGAACACTATATCAAAATTTATATGTTTCCCGGCAAGAAAATACCTTACCTTTCATAGCTACTGATAACCCCGCATCTTTTGTGCATGGTGGGTTACATACTACAACCGATCTAACGTATAATTATCCACCTGTTGACTACATTAAAGCTTTTTTCAGACTTTCACAATCTAACAGGAATTTATTAAAATTTGATGGTAAAAACCAAAATTTACATAATTTTTTAGAACGTATAGAAGACTTTTCCATGTCACACAAAATTAGCAAAAATGACTTATTAACCTTTGCCTACGAGTTTTTGAAGGCGATGCCTTAATTTTATTTAGGTCAGTTCGTTCAAGTTGTCACACTTGGCAAGATTTAGAAAATCAGTTAAAATTAGTGTTTTTACCGTGCGATTTTGAGAGAGAGTTATGGGATGCAATTCGAGATAGAAAACATGGCGTTTCAGAGCGAGTTTTAATTTTTATAGCTGTAATAGAACATTTGTTTAGGAGATTTAGCCACCCTGTCACCCGGTCACTCTAAAAAATTAATAATTACGAAGTGACATTGAAAATAATAATCGGAATATAGTTATCACTATTATTAAAAAGAACACCTGATAAGTTTTGCTCAAAAAAATATAGAGTGCTCATCCAACAGCAAAAGTTCAATACTAAATAACAGGTGTCAAATATGGAAGACTTGGGCAAATACCTTTATAAATGTCCACCATGACTGAATTATTTCTGGGGATGACCACCCTGTACATTTTTCAATAATAGTATAATAGCTGCACATACCTAATATTATTGCCATCTGTCACATTTTTAATTCCACGTACACGTAGTGGAGTGGAAGTATAGCGTGGTTAAATAATTTGGTTTTTTTTTCAATTTTTCAAAAATGTTTTTAAAAAATTCTCAAATTTTTTTTTCTTCTGAAATTGGTTTAGAATGTTATGAAACGTAAAAATTTTAAATTTGAGCAAAGAAAAAAAATTTTCCATCTATTTTAGTGGTAAAATTTTTTTCAAAAATGTTGGTGATTTTTTCTCAAATAGGTTTAGAATGTCAGTCATGTCAAACGTGAAAATTTTAAATTTGAGAAAACAAAAAATTTCCATCTATTCTAGTGGTAAATTTTTTTCCAAAATGGTAGAAAAATGTTGCAAATTTTCTTTTCCGAAATAGGTTTGGAATGTCATGAAACGTGGAAATTTTAAATTTGAGCGAAAAAAATTTTTTTCATCTGTTTATACCCAGTGATAAATAGATTAAAATTTTTTGAAAAAAAAATTTTTTAAAAAAAATTTTTTAATCAAAATAATTTTTAAATTTGTTTGAATAGGTTTAGAATGCCATGAAAACGTGAAAATTTTAAATTTGAACAAAGAACACAATTAAAAATCATCATAAAAAATTTAAGGCCATATTTTCAAGATCGTTTAGCTTTACGCTACCCTTATAGTATTGCAGAATTAAAACAATTGTGTACAACATTTGAAGACGTTAAACTCAGTAACAGTAATTTTAAAGTCTAGTAGAGATTTTTCAAACCTTATAGGGCCTGATCTATCTTTCTCTAAAACAAATATGAGTGGCATCAAGCAAAAAGGCCATATTAGTGAAATTTTAGAAGAACTGCAATTAAATGACATTAGGAAAAGTTCTCAGAAGGTCGTGGATAATAGCAATCATCCTGAAAGCTCATCTGAAAATTTAAATATAGCCATAAACGAAGTAAAGTCTATAAAATGTTGGAATTGTGTTATACAGGGTCATGCTTATAATAAGTGCCCTAAGAAAAGAACGATTTTCTGTTTTTCTTGTGGAAAGAAAGGCGTAACGAAGACTAAATGCTCGAAGTGTTAGACCTGCCGAATCCAACCGCACCTTAAGTAAAAATTTTAATCTTAAAACCCACACTAATGAAAATTTTAAATATCACCCCAATAAATCAAACTTAGCCTTTTCGAATAAAATTTGTAGAATACAGTCACCTGTACCAGGCTCTAAAAATAAAATCTTTAATAAATTTTCCTCACTAAATAAAAATATTGATAAATGGTCTGGTTCGTTATTAGTAGCTAAAGACTTTTATAAAAGGAATTTGATTTCACCACTTTTTGTTAATAAATTACCAGATGATCCACCTTTTCTCAACATATCCGTCAATGGTATAAAAATGGATGCTCTTTTGGATACAGGGGCTAATCACACAGTCTTAGGAAAGAGGGGTCTCGGCATTATTCTTAACACAGAGTTAGAAATTGAATACAACACAAATTTCAATGTGTCTACTGCTGATGGACAAACCCAGAAAGTTATCGGTACGGTATCTTTACCTATCACCTTAGAAAATAAGACAAAAACTTTAATAATTCCTAGCATTAGAAATTATGTTATCTTACGGGTAGATTTTTGTAAAATATTTGGTTTAAATTTAAATTTTAACAATGAGTCCTTTGCTATAAATGAGCTCTCTCTTCTGACTTATCTTTTAATCATCAAAATTTTCTATGTTCAATCATGAGTGAGGCTGATTTAAGTGGGGCCCAAAGTAAAAAATTAGAGTCAGTCATTTCTAAATTCAAGGAAATAAGTTCCAACTCTACCATGTTAGGTTGTACCACGCTAGTTGAACATGAACATCATTTTAATAGAGCCGGTACATTTTAAACAAAGAAATTTTTCAATGTTACCTTATATGCAAAAACACTTAAATGCAGAGACTGATAAAATGTTAGAACTCGGAGTTATACAACCATCTAAAAGTCCATAACAGATTCATATCCTTTACCCAATTTAACTCAAACTCTAGACAAGGTTAGAGATGCTCATTTTTTAACAGCTATAGACCTCAAGCATGCTTTTTGGCAAATAAAATTAACACCAGGTTCTTGTGAGAAAACAGCCTTTTCAGTAGTTGGTAAGGGATATTTTGAATTTACTAGGATGTCTTTTGGCCTATGTAATTCTGCCCAGCAGTTACAAAGACTCATTGATAGATTATTCGATATTTTCATAGAGCAACATATTTTTACTTATTTAGATGACTTGCTCGTGGTAAATAAAACTTTTGATGAACACATGGAAACACTTTTTAGAGTTTTTGATAGCTTAAAGTCAGCAAATTTAACTATAAACGTTGACAAATGCAAATTTTGTAAATCTAATTTATCATTTTTGGGCTACACAGTAGACAAAAATGGTCTTCATACAAACCCTGATAAAGTCAAGGCTATTATTGATTATACACGACCTAAAAATACTACTGAGGTAAAGAGATTTCTAGGCATGGCGTCTTGGTATCGCAGTTTTATTAATTAACCGCCCCTATAACAGAATTAATAAAGGGTAGACAGAAACGCCAAAGTATTCAATGGTCTGATGTTGCAGAAAAATATTTTGTATAATTAAAACAGCGTCTGATTACCGCCCCGGTACTAGGTAGTCCAAACTTTGATGAACCGTTTGTTTTACAATGTGATGCGAGCTCACATGCCGTTTCTTGTGTTTTAACACAGGGGGAAGGAGAAAATTAGAGGGTATTGTCGTACGCATCACGTACGTTAACCAAGGTCGAACGTAACTATACAGTGACGGAATTAGAATTATTAAGTTTGATTTTCGGAATGTCCAAATATCGTTGTTTTATACAGGGCGTTAAGGTGCGTATAAGCTTGGCGAACCGAACATGTAATGCAACATGCAATGCAACAGATTCGTCAAATTGGGACGGTCTTGCGAACACGATACGAATGGCTATTTCGGAGCGCGCTGCGATCCACCGCTTGTCGGTTTTTGCGACGAACACAAAGGGATTCGCAGTGCGTAGTGGGACGGCATTCGTGGTGTTTTAATGATGTTTTAACGAACATGGAGTAGTCGGAGGAAGCGGCGTTGCTGTTAATAGACATTTACAAGCAACATAGTGTTCTTTGGGACCCGATGGACCCGAATTATTTTAATAAAAACAAAAAGAAAGATGCGTGGATGGAAATTGCTGCTTCCATGTGGCAACCAGAGGAAGCATGTAAAAAAAAATTATTATTATAGTTTTACTATTTAAGTTGATTATCATCAAATTTTTATATTGGCCGTTACTGTGCTGGAACTTCAAAATTCCCAGTAGATCGTAGATGCTTTTTTTTTATATATTTGCGATAATTAATAAGGCACTACTGCCTAAAACCAAAGCTTCAACTTTACCGTCGGACATGTTTTTGGTCTGTTACCATCGGATAGATTAAACAGTTCACCTTGCTTGCTCGCGGCGTGTTCGTCACATCCCACGGTTCGGAAGATGTTCGTGGCGTGATCGCGGGAGACAAATTTTAACGCGCATTGCATTGCATGTTACATTACATGTTCGGTTCGCCAAGCTTATACGCACCTTTAAGTTCAAGGTGATCACTGATCATTTCGCGCTGTTGTGGTTAACAAAATTACAAAATCCCAGTGGTCATTTAGCTCGGTGGGCAGTTGTCCCAGTATGATTTTGATATCGAACACCGTAGTGGTAAATTAAACGTAGTCAATGATGCATTAAGCAGAGCGGTTACTAATATCGATAGTATATACAGTAAACCTGACAAATGGTATGGTAAGATGTTAGCCAATGTAAATAAAAATCCAGAATTATACCCTGTGTGGCACCTAGAAAATAATAAACTTTTTAAGTTTGTTTGAAACGAGTACAAATTAAGGACAAATTTTAGGGAATGAAAGTTAGTGGTACCGAAAGGTGACCGATTAAATATTTTAAAAGTCATGATGATCCTCTGTCATCACACTTTGGTTTTAATAAAACGTATCACAGTGTCTACAATAGTTACTATTGGCCAGGTATGAAAGCCGATGTCAAAAAATGCGTGTATAGGTGTGAAACATGTCATGCACAAAAGGTATCACAACTGGGCCGAATTGGACTCATGGGGTCTCCCAAGAATATTAAACAACCATTTCAATTACTTTCTTGTGGTATATCGGGACCTTATCCCAAGTCAAAGTTAAACAACTGTTACCTCTTAGTCGTAGTAGACTGACTCACAAAATTTACTTTTATACATAGAATGAAAAGAGCTACAGCAAAAGAAATCTGTAATTTTATTGAAAATCACGTATTTTTAAGTTTTAGTGTACCGCAAATTATGGTCCAGGAAAATGGTTTCCAATTTACTTCAAAAGAGTTTAAGAGTTTGTTGACTAAATATTCAATCTCACATGTGTGGTACAACACCAAGTATCATCTACAGGTTAATAATGTAGAACGCGCCAATCGAGTCATAGGTACTGCGATTAGATCTAAAGAGAAAACAATCATCGGGATTGGGACAAACATACCTCAAATTGCATATACTATTAATACTTGTGTTCACGAAGCCACTGGTTACTCCCCAGCTGTCTTGACTTTCGGAAGAGAACTCCCTACCTCTGGAAAATATTATGGTGACATAATGCTCCCGTTCAGTTTGAAAACAGAAAGAAATTAGTTTCTGAACTACAAAAGTTACAAGACTTAGACAAAGGTGTCGACAACATTTCTAAATCTTATCAAAAGAATAAGAAATATTGACCTTAGAAAAAGAAATATTGAATTCGATGTTGGAGACACTGTGTATAAGAGAAATTATGTGTTATCAGATGCCGCAAATTATTATTCTGCCAAACTTGCCCCGAAATTTATCAAATGTACCGTTGTAAAAAAGATTTCCTCATTATTTATGAACTGGTAGATGAACATAATAAAGATTTAGGTAGATATCATGTTAAAGACCTTATGCAAGCCCCAGACGATGATCCCCAACGTATATAGTGTGTCCTAGTTTAGTTCTCCCAACAAATTTTGACAACCATGTGTGTATTATTGAATTTTGTTTTTTTTTGTTTTTTTCCGAGGGGAAAAACCTTCAAAAGGTTCCCTGCCCTGGTGGTCGGGCGGACAGGGATATGTGGGATTTCTACCTCACTAAAAAACCCCCCCTCTTCCTTCTCCGGAACTGTGTTGAAACATTACCTCGGAGGCATGGTGTTTTATGTGTTTGGTGTTCGATCTTCCTCGTCCTTCGTCCTAAGTATTTCGCGGCACATGTTGGATATAGTTGACCACTGCCCAGCAGTAGCGTGTCTATAAGGCAGATCGGTCTGGTCGTCATGCCCAATGGTTTGCCTGGCTTTGGCACCAAGACAAGCTTGGCCTGCTTCCACTCTCGTGGGATCTCTCCGAACCCGATTATATCATTGTAAACATCCACAATGTGGCGCGTGTGTAGGTTGGCCGCAAGTTTGACTACCTCGGGGGGTATGCCATCTATGCCACGTGCCTTTTTAGGTTTGATTCTGGCCGCAGCGGTTGCAACTTCCTCAGACGTAACTGGGGGCGGTGGGAGCTCCCAGTAAGACATTTCCCAGGTGGTAGGCGGCCGTTGGGGGAATAGCGTCTCCGCGAATTCAAGTTTCCGCTCGCCACTCAGTATGAGTTGGACCGGAGATCTCTCCTGGCGTTGCGATAAGCAGTGAGGCTATTGACAAGTATCGTGTCATCGTGGGGGCGTGTGGCCTTGATTCTTGCCAGAAACCTTTTCTGTCTGAGGCAATTGCGGCGGAGCGTCGCGATTTCGCGATTCCACCAATAGGCAGGCTTGCCGTGCCGGTGGGCCGCCGCCGGCAGGGTGGATTGGCAGACGTTGGAAAGTGCGTTCATTAGTTCGTCTGTGTTGGGGGCTCGAAGTTTGCCGAGCTCCTTATGTAGACTCGCGGTGACCTCCTGCTCCTTACCAGGGTTGTAGCGCCATTTATTCACCGCGATGGCGGGATCACGGACTGGCTGATTCGCAGCGGGATGTTCCGGTACCTCAAACGCGATGAGCTGATGGTCGCTTAATGTCTCGTCATCCAATACGCGCCAGTTATGGATTTGGTCCGCCATTTCAGCGTTCACGAAGGTGACGTCTATCACGCTCTCCTGTTCACCCCTTCTGAACGTGGCTTTGTTGCCTACATTTGTTGCAATAAAGTCATGCTCGGCCAGCCATGCTGCGAGCGTTCGTCCTCGGGCATCTAGTGTGGCAGAGCCCCACATCGGGTTTTTGGAGTTAAAGTCGCCCGTGACGATAACACCCTGAGTCTGCCCTAGTGACCTAATTGCGTCCGTTAAAGCGTCGAGAAACTTCTCGAAATCCGAAATGCCGCAGTTGGGTGATATGTAACACGAGAAGACGCCGAAACCATTGATGGTACACCAGACAATGCCATCGCCGCTGCCGGGGTTGCTGGCGTTAATGTTGTAGACTCTAATGGCTGCTTCCGTGCGTGAGTCCTTGTTCCACGCGGTCTTATGGACCTCCTTAGAGTGGTAAAGGAGGTCCTGAGCTTCCCTACTCCTATTCAGATTGACCTGCAGGAAGAAGGTCTTCTCTTCCAGCGTTGCTTCAGTTCGTGCATTGCTGCTGGTGGCCCCTCCGGCAATTCGAAAGGGCTTACCGCGTCTGCGCGCTTGCGTCAGTGCTTTACGGAAGGCCGGACAGCTGCCGTCGCCAGCCTTGTGCCCCGGCTCTCCGCACACGGGACAGCGCTCCACGTTGGCGCAATTTTTTGCCAGGTGGCCTTCTTCGCCACATTTGTAGCATGCTTTGGACCTGTCAGGTCCCTTACAGTCCGCGCTTGTGTGATCATATGACCAGCACCTATGGGATCTGGCCACAACCATCCTCTTTTCGATGGAGCATTTTACGTATCATATTCTAATGTGTTTGTCGGCCAGTAGCCTTTTCGCGTCCTCACTGTTGATGCGTAGTGTAATCGCCTGAGTGTGCCTGGCATTGGCGCGGAGTTCACTTAGTTTGTACTCTTTTTCTTCCAGATTTCCGATCTTTCCCTCGAGTGCCTTGACAACCTCGGCTCTGTCTGTATTGGCGTCGATGCCTCTGATATGGAGTCTCCATATCGGCATCCGTGCCGATCGTGCGTAGACTAAGGCTTTCATTCGGCGTCTTTATGGCCTTCTGTATGGCTTCCAGCTTTTCATTCCTCGGATAGCTCCGGTGGCGACCTTCCCCTGTATGCTTCCCTTTACGCTGTTGAGGACGTCCTTATATCCTTTGCCTTTTTGCTCAACGATGAGTGCATATGTATTTCGGATTCTTTTCTTGGGTCCGACCATGGCTTGCGTTGGCTTGCCCGAGTATATCGCCGCCTTGGTGGCGGTGTTGTGAAAGACAGCTTCTACCAGCTTACCTTTTAGGCTCCATCTCGTTTATGTGGTGTAGTGCCACCCACTCGTCATTACGTGTCTCATCCTTCACCATGCTAATTTTTTTCCATTTATCCTCGGGGGTGCCGTTCAGGGCCACTCTGATGACCCGTCTGCTCATAGTTTGTATTTGGGAGCGTACCTTCGTCTGTTCCTCCACCACCTCGAACTCTTCGGTGATGGAAGCTAGGTCCGGGAATCTGTCTTTGTATGTTTTTAATATACCATTCGTCATATCCGAGTCCTCTGGTTCGACCAGGGCTACCTTGGCCACGGTGTCCTTCGTATCGAGAGGGTTGCCAATCCTCTCCTCCGTGTTGGTATATATCTCTTCGTCCCATTCTTTGGATTCGGCTATCTTCCAGTCATCATATGTGTTGATCCCGTCCAAGGAAAACAATGAAGATTTCCTGCCATGCCACGGCGTTGTTTGTGTGGCCATCTCCCTGGTGAGGGGTTTCACTTGTAGTTCCTTCTCATGTGCTGGTTCCCTTTGTCTCGCTAGCCAGTCCTTAATAATAGGTCCGCCCAGTGTAATAATCCCCTTCCTGAGCCTAGCAGCAACGTCTTTGATATCCCTCTTCGTGTTAGGGTTCTCAATGAGCTTCTTGTCTAGGTATTGGCTGCACTTCGTCACTGCCTCAATGGCCTCCGACAGCATGAATGCCACCGGATCAGACGATTTCCCTGTATTTACGTCGTCTTGTGTCAGCTCTATGGATGTCTAGTTTTTTTCGTTTGCTAGAGTTTAGTGAGTTGCATCTCCGTTTCTGGCTAACGTAGTTTATCATACTGTAGCTGGGTGGCTGCTGCATCACGTTGTCTGACGTTACGTCTATAACTGTATCAGTGAGCGAGAAGCTGATGTCAGCTGGGGCCTTACCTCTGCTGCCATCCTTCTCTTCTAGTCTGTCTGCTGCACTCAGTGCAGAGCTTGTTGAAGCGCTCCTGCTCCTCATTGGGCTACGCTGTAGTGAGCTCCTTCTTGCGAAGGCAGCGTTTTCGTTCATATTCAGATAGTCAAAATGAGTATCCATGTTCGTGCCTGTTTCCGTCGTTATGTTATCATCCGGTTTAGGTGTGTTCGATTCCATAAAAGTCCCACGAGTTGGGTCGAACTAGAGGTCGACTCTCGGGTGACGCCCATTCCGAGAGCAAGGCATTTATACTGTAGGGTGCGCCAGGTGCCCCACAGGTTTTTACGACTTCGCTGTCGGTTGTTTTATAGAGATTGCCTCCTCGCGGGCCGGTCGGTTAAGGCAAGCTCCCCGGTCTCAGTTACCACGCAACATTCCCCTACGGTGCCATTTTTTTCTTTTCCGCAAGAGTCGTTGAAGCATGGGCTGGGATTACGGTATTTAGCGAGAGAGTGGCACGGCTCCCTCGTGGCTCGGATGACCCCGGGTGCGCCTGTTCCCGAGACCACCCCTTGCGGCGTGGGTCCTGGGGGTTGAGCTGTCCTTAGTTTCCGTCACGCTATCGAGGTCGAGCCGGCGGGGAGCCCCGCGGGACCCCAAAGAGACTTACGAGACCCTACAACCTGCTAACCTACAAGAGCAGGGCTCCCGCCCGCGTGTCGCCCGAAACCATGACGGATTAAGCCCCTCCACCTGCGTCAAGGTCCCACAGCTCCCTGGAGGGGGTGTATTATTGCCTATACTATTGTACTGTAACTATCTCCAACTATGTGTACCTTATCTCTGTATCATATTAGTAGTATCTTTTGTTCTGGTGAACTCTTGTGTAAGGTAAGCTTAGGCTTTAAAATTTGTTGGAAGGAGGTATCAGCATATAACTAAATTTTATAACATTCTTTAAATTAAACCATTGGTTATTAAATTCTTAAATATTTCAACTAAGATTGTAGCACAATAGTATATATATATATATATATATATAATTATCATATGGTTATTTTAAATCTGTAATTAACAAATTGATGGGAATATCCATTTTATAAAACTTTCTCTTATATGCTTCTGGCTATACATATAACTAAATTTTATAACGTTCTTTAAATTGAACCATTGGTTATTAAATCCTTAAAAATTTCAATTAGCTTAAGGCAACAATAATATTTATACAATTATCATATGGGTATTTTGAATCTGTAATTACCAAATTTTTTGTGGTAATATCAGCTGAATATGCCACAAATAAACAATTACAGACAATATCAGCTGAAGTTGTGATTAATTAATATTGTGTACTAGTAAGCTATAACTATATTTTAACGTACGAGTTATTTCCCGTAGCTTTCACAATGCAGGAAAACTTTTAGGCAAGCTGCGGTGGCGCCCTGAACATCATTTTAGCAATTTAGTTTAAAACTTATATAATACATATCTTTAAATTTCTTTTAAAAATTATTGAGCAAACCAATTGAGCAAATCGGTAAGTATCAACCCACGACTCTGCTCTCCCATAACCCAAAGGCTGCCGTACGCAAATTGAGGTACCTGTCTGGTACTTAGGAGTTACGATCGACAAATTTCTCCTTCCCCGAACATGTCATTAAGACAGTCGAAAAAGCTGTGAAAACAGTAGCTGCATTGGCGAAACTGATGCCAAACGTTGGAGGGCCCAAAGCAAGTAAGCGACGACTCAGCTCGGTAACCAATTCTACCATGCTATATGGAGCGCCAGTGTACCAGAAAGCACTGGAAGTTGCCCGCAACAGGCATAAATTAACAACAGTACAGAGGAAGACGGCCCTGAGGATATGTAGCACCTACAGAACAGACTCCACGGAGGCTAAGCTAGTAATACTAGCCATTCCTCCAATTGACCTAACAACTGGTGAAAGGAGACAACTCTATCAGGCTGGTAGAAACCCAGAAACCAAAAGAACGGCCAATCAGAAGACCATGGAGTTATGGCAGAGATGGTAGGCGACAGGCACAGCGGACAAGGATCCTGACTCCTGATAAAAAGAAATGGATCGGCAGGACGTATAGTGAGGTAAACTACTACCTGACCCAGGCATTAAAGGGCGACGAATGCTACAGAGTCTTCCTCCACAACATCGGGAAGGCCTATACTGTGAAGAGATGGACAAAAGAGGGACAAGTTAAGTTAAAGGCCAACGCAACGCAGATGAACCACTTGGCCTAAGGAATAGTATTATCGACCACATGCTGGAATCCGAAGAAAACTGGAACGGCACCTCGAACATGGTAACTGACATCCTAAAAACGAAAGAAATGAATGGAAGATCAAGTCAGGACAGGGAAAGATCGAACCTATACCCGAATCCCTAACCGGATCAAGAAAGCAAACAGGGAGTAAAATAGAAGACAGCTTACATCATGAAGTAATGCGTAAGCGGTTCCGTGATATCAGGATTGTACGGTAGATTAGCCAGGTCTCCCAGTAGAGGGGATTTAGGGGGTAAAAATCACACACTACCTCGCCGCCGATCAGGCGAGGTGTCTGGAAGAATTCCTCTCAATAAAAAAAAAAAAAAAAAGATTTACAGTATTCTAAATTTTTGCATATACACTGGAATTTTAAATCTTCTTTAACGTGATAATTCTCCTGGCGTTTACAAAACTACGCAATTAATTATATAGTAGTCAAATACTTTACTGTCTGGCGCTAAATAAAACTAAACCTATCATTAATTGCATAATTTCATTCATGAATAAAACGAACGTAAATTTCTAGTTCAGCTTTGTCAGCTATGTTTGTCCTATTGTCGTAGTGACTCAAATTATTCGTGATCAGTACATGTGTCTGTAATTAAAAAATGCCCTAATTGACCCCTGGGCAAAAGACATGTGTTACGAAATTATTTATATTTTGTCGGATAGGTTAAAATTGGATAAAATAAGATTAGTAAAAGATCCTGTCCTTCTGAAATGCCGGTGCTTTCCAATAATTTTGATGTTAGACTACCACTAATAGAAGAATCGTCATAATTTTAAGGAAATTTTAAAAATTAGCTAGAGTTACAGATACTTTTAATAATAATGATAACGCGACCTTGGCCGGCCAGCAGTGGACAAGTAGACGTCGACGAAGTACATGAGTGACTCGGGTTTGAAGAGGAAACGGTAAGTTTAATAATAGCAGGGCAGGACCAAGTGCTAAATACAAGATACTGTCAAAGTATCTCTCTTTAACAAATTAAATCGGGCAATTCATATTGTTAAAATTAAGAATTAACGTCCCTCTGTCGCTCTGTAAAGCCCGCGAGCTAGAAAAAACACTTTTTACATTATTAGAATAATTCGAAAAGCAAGCCTTCGCTGCTGGAGAATATACACAAGCCAATCTCCCCTACCGATCGAATTTTCTGGAACGGCGAACAATCTGGAACGTCTAGAACGAGTAGAACGCCTGGAGTCTTCGATTTTCGAACACTTCCAGCTTTGATTTATCTTATATAAACCGAGACGCGCTCAACGCATTCAGTCGAGTAGTAAAGTAAGTCGAGTCAAGTCAGTCAGTCAGTTCGGGATCCAGCCACGCGACAAAACAACAACAAATGGCAAATTTCTACTCTAAAGTGTTACTCATCAACATAATTAATTAATTTAAACATACTTGGTGATAAATAAACGTATTGTTAGAACGTGAACCGTAATATATCATTATTGTGACTCCAGAATTTTTGACTTTTAATTATTCGCGTAAAATCGATGCAGGGTGTTATTCTTTCGCCGAACCAAGTAAAAATAAAATCATACCAAAATTAATTGTGCAGTGTTCTTGTGCGCGAATCTAACCAAAACAAAAGTCAAGTTCGGGTTCAATACCACCAGAGAATGATTCTAAAACGGCCTGTTGGCAGCAAGTGTGCGACTCCGCGGGGGAACATATCAGTCACTTGGTAGCGGGCCGAATATATTGGAGCCATAGGAATAGACTCACCGATACAACAAAATTGCCAGTTATCTCCATTGGGTCATTGCGAAAGCAATACGATATAACGGTACCTCAAAAATATTGTTCAAAAGTTAATTTTATTATTCTTTAAACTACTATATTTATTAAGATTCTGTTCAAATTCATTTTTATATAAAGAAAAAACAGAGCACATTTTTTTTAAATGTCAAAATTAATTAAATAATATTCTGTCAAGTAGCGTTAAGCTCATGTTATTTTCTATTATCTTTTTTATAATATATTGTTTAATAATAATAGTTTGGTTTAAATACAGCATTCATTATTTCTGCAAAGTGCAGTGTTCCTTTAAGTGCAAAATTAAAATGAAAAAGGGGAAGCTTATTATCTAAGATAAGACAGTGCTCTGCTAAACAGTCTCAAGGCAGCCACATTACAAATATTATGAGAATTCCAATGAAAAAGTTATCACCAACGATGTCACACTTATATGAGACGAGCCTATTATAACTAATAGGGAAATTCGTGCGAATCGACCGGACATCGCCGTACGTAAAAAATAGGAGAAACTGACAAGTTGAGCAAGCACAACGATCTCCAAATGGAAGCAAGCAGAAAGCGGATTCAAAAACCACAGCCGTGTTAGTAATTGTAAAAGCCCTCGGGACTGCGAAGAAGGGCCATGACCGAAGAACTGTGCATGAAATTATTTAGTAAATATCAATAATGAAAATCTAATAAACTGTAGAACTAAGAGTCAGTTTCATGGCCACTGATTTCGGGGAGATAGCTGAGAGAATAGGGCCACCCCTCCAGGAATCCTTTCCGAAGTTCCCACTGTCCGCCCTGTGCCCATTTGCCTTGCACAACGGACATGTTAGGTCTTTCCTGCAGTCCTTGACTCGGTGTATCTCGCAACATTTCCGGCATTTTCGAGATCTATCCGGTCCTTTTGCACCCTCTTGCCAAATGTCCGGTTTTCCAGCATCCATAACAGATCTACACTTCCACCCTTTCTCTAATCCTACAGTATACCATGCCTATTTTTATTCCTCACACTCATCTCATCTGCATGAGTGCTTCTGCGGCCTCTCTTGATGCGGCCAGCGTGACCGTTTAGTTTTTCCATAGCTAGGCCACTTAACTGTCCCCCTTTTGGGCGATCTGTTGAGCATCACATCAATACTATCTTCCAGTTCCGAAGACCGTGTTTAAAGGGAGGAGATCACTAGCACGCAGCCCAGTAAGGGAGAGGGCTTTCTCGATAGGATCCAATCGAGTAAGCGAGGTAGAGAGAGACCATAAAAGGATGAGTATGGAATCCCCCAAAAAAGCTCAACCCTGGGACGCCGAAACGATGAAAGCAATGACAGAATCGCTGAAATTGATAAAAATGGTACAAAGGAACGCAAAGACAGGCAGGCAGCGCTGGCTAAAGCAAAACCTAACACCAAAACCGAAATAAAGTCAACGATCAAGTAGATTGAACGGAACGTCTGGTCCCTAGAAAGGAGCCAGAAATTGCAGGACTTGTCGAAGATAGAAGACACACCCAAGGTGGAAAAAAGGAGCACTATCGACCAGGCTGCCACAGAGGAGCCTAAAAGACCGTTCTGATGAAGGATCAGGGCACGCAGACAGTGACCGAAAGCAGTAAAGCAAACGAAACCCAGAGGGAGATAGATAACACCGAGAAGTCGTACGCAGGCTTCCAACAAGCTGCTAAAAAACACTGGCCCGAAGCAGTGTTCAGGAAAGTAGTAAGAAAAGTTTTTCGCCAAGGACAAGCCCAGGGACCAGGATCTGGCCTGGTGGATCGACGAAAACGTCGTGGTTGACAAAAACGTACCAAGGTCATTGAAAAATGCCCTCTCCAGCGAGAAATCTCTGCGAAACCAAGGGGTAAGGAGAGGCAGAGTTGCCTTCATAAAACAAACAACCGAGCATCCAAATGCCGAGGGAACCATGAGCTCCAACACAAGATACACATACTACCTTACTAATACCAGAGAGCCGGAGGACGAACAAGAAATGTTCACGAGCATCCAGTACCTCAAGGACATAATGCTCAACCAAAACCGGGGGAAAATAGCCGTCTACGGCCCTTCAAGAAACAAACCGACGATGATCAAAAATGCACTGGAGTTTATCTTTCTGGACACAGCAGTCGAAGTGACGTACTACCCACCAATAGTAGACGGGCCAAAGAAAAAGGGGGAACAAAAGCAAAAGCAAGCAGGGAAACCCGAAGCCATAGACCCGGTGGACAGGGCAGAGGACGATAAAATGGAAAGACAAGAAGAGAAGTGGGAAGTAGTCCGTAGGCCTACGCGAAACAAAAAAGAAAGCTACCAAGGAGGCGGTCTTCGTAAAAACAGCAAACAAATCGTACGCGGACCTCCTCAAATCGGTACGCAGTAAAGTTGACAACGAGAAGGAGATAAGCGTCCTGGAAATGAGAAAAAAACTAGCCGGGGAGTTAATGATCACCGTGAAAGAGGCAGGTGAAAAACTAATGACTGCCATAGAGCAAAACATCGAAGGGGTGGAGGTCCGAAGGACCAGAGACGAAGCAAAACACTTAGTCAAAGACATCGATGGAGCAGCCACAAGTGAAGAAATCCTCGCAGCTTTAGAAAACGCCACCAAACCGGGGGCAGTCAAGGTGGATCTACTCAGGCCCGCCTATGGAGGTAACCAGGTCGCTAGGATTTTGGTCCCTTAAGAAACCGCTAACTCCCTCCTTGAGAAGAAAAGGGTAAAAATCGGATGGATATACTGTCGAATAGTGGAATACGCCGAGCTGCAAAGATGCTATAAGTGCTGGCTTTTCAGACATGTAGCAGCCAAATGCCAGGGAACCGACAAACAAGCACTTGAGCAAAATGCGGAAACGAAGGACACAGAGCAAAGGAATGTGAAAGGCAAGCCGCATCATCTGTAAGTCTGAAGGGCACCGCACAGGTTCAGAAGGCTGCCACGAACACAGGAAGCTCATGGCGTAGCTGAAGCGTAAGAGGAAAAAATGAAGATGACCAGACAACACATATGGCCTTCGCCAGGGGGGTGGACATAATAGTGGCTTCGGAGCCTAATAAAAAAATCATCGACGGTTCAAGATGGATAAAGGACACTAAGAATGATGTAGGGGTATATCTTATCAATAGGAACATGGAAGTGAGGAAGGTACACAGGGCGGCGGGGCATGTAGTGGTAGACATAAGCGTCTGCCAACTCGTGTGTTGCTACATATCCCCGAACCTACAATACAGTTCGATGCCTTTAAGGAATCCGTCGATGAGATCATGAGAGAAGCACAAAAACGCCCAGGTGAAAAAATCCTGCTTGGGGATGTAAATTAAAAATCGCCGCAATGGGGATCTCCAGCCTGGGACGTGAGAGGTCAATACCTGTATGAATGGCTAGCAGGTCAGAACATGGTTGTACTGAACACGGGGACTGAACCAACACGGACGAGGGGAGACCTGTCGAGCTACATCGACGTAACCTGCTCGTATCAGGGAATAGCAAGAAGAATACGAGACTGGCAGATCCTCAATGAGGAATCCCTAAGTGACCATAGATTTATAGAATTTATCATATAAGCACCTGGCACGAAGGTTAGAGGGCCCACCAAAAAAAAACCCTCATGAACTGTCTAACATTCAGGAACGAACTTAGATTATCCGTAGAACATAACGGAAATAGGGTGCTATAACAGGGAGAACTGACCTCGATAATAAAAAGAGCGCACCAAAAAAACCTGATAAAAAGGTACGGTAACACCGTGAGTCTTCCATACTGGTGGCCAGAAGACATAGAAAGGGTAACGGCGATAGAGGCTAGAAGAAAACTGACCAGACATAGGACCGAACGGAACGAAGACGAGGAGAAAACCCTCTTACACCGGGTATATAAGGAAAAGAAGGCGGCACTTGGGAAATTGATTAAGCCATCTAAGAGAAGCCACTAGATGCGACTCTGCGAAGAGCTGAAGGCAGATATTTGTGGAGACGGGTACCAAATAGTAGCGAAAACGCTAAAGTCATCGAACGACATCACTACGGACAAGAAAATGGAAACAGCGGTCCAGCTCTTTCCGCAGACAGAGGACCACTGGCCTAAACGAGACTATGGAAACCCAGAGGTACCTCCCTTCGCCGAAGAGGAACTCGGCAAAACAATTGCCAGAATGAAAAAGGGATAGAGCCCCGGCCCTGACGGTACACCGACAGAGGTATTAGTAGAGGTCCACAAAACGGTCCCAGAAGTTCTATTAGGACTAATGAACAACTTTGCCCAACAGGGAACGTTCCCAGATGACTGGAAGGTGGCTAAATTGGTCTTCATATGGAAGGTCAAAATGCCCATGAACAGCCCCAGCTCGCAGAGACCCACCTGCCTAATGGACACGATGGAGAAACTGTATGAGAGCCTAATCAGAGACAGACTAGTCGAGGCCATAGAATAAGGGGAAGGCCAAGCAGATAGGCAGTACGGGTTTCGGAAGGGCAGGTCAATACAGGCCGTGGAGTACATTCAGAAAAAGCTGAAATCAACCCGAAGTAAGCTATTCGACCTGGTGACATTAGACGTGAGAAACTCCTTTAACTCGGCAGCCTGGAGCACCATCATAGGAGAATTGAGGCAAAGAGGGGTACCGGATTATTTAACCAGGCGAACGGAAGTCTACCTTGCGAACCATAAGATTGAGATAGAAAGGAACACATCGCTATGACGACGGGAGTGCCACAGGGATCGGTCCTGGGGCCGACCCTGTGGAACATTATGCATGACGGTGTCCTGAGACTTGAGATGCCACCGGAAGCGCTGACGCTGGCGTTCGCGGACGACCAGGCAGTTATGGTGCATGCAGATGGCGAAGATTCATTAACCCAAATCCACCCGGGTAGGACGCTAAAATACCTGGGAACTATACTGGATGTGCAAGGAACCTTCGGGGAACATATCCGTATGACGAGCAGCAAAGCGGAGAGGAGAGTGGGAGCGCCAACAAGATGGGTAGTGTACAGAGGGGGGAGGTTTAGCCGGTAAGAGTCCAGCACTACTCGCCCGCAATAGAACCAAGCTGCGAGTGTCCATGAGGATTTCCCCCTACCAAAAAAAAAAGTTCCGAAGACCGTCCATGCCGGCACAATATCGCATCCTGCTCGAGGTGACTGCTGCTATAAACACTGCGTAGGGTGGGATAGGGATGAAACGTTTCCCTAACGGGGCTTCCAGAAGACCGGTCGATCTTCCGGAGTATTTTACCTAACACAACAATACGAGGCTCTAATGTGGCGGACTACCTTCCCCTGCCACTCGTCGAAATCAAATGAAATCAAGTAAATATAAATCAACTAAACTCAGCGAGGTGAAAGCTACTCGATCACCAACATGGAGAACCTATGGATACTGGGGCAAATTTCTACGGTAGCGGACCATCTTTCCGGTGTCATTGGTGGAAACAACATAAAACTGGGCAAGTATACAATCGCTAGTCGCTTAATATGGAGAACCTATGGAGGCTGGAGCAAATCCCTATTGTGGCAGACTACCATTGCTTTACTTTGAAACTATATATAACCAGGTAAATATACAATCGCTAATCGCATAATACGACATAGGACGGCACAGACATGAACCAAAGATGAGCTACTTGTTGATTATTTGTTATGTGAAGTATTAATTGTTAGTAACATTGTAATGGAACCAACCTTTGTCACTAGTCTGCCAATTAAAACGGAACATTTGAACATTGTGTACCGTCCTAAAGTTCCAGGACGCTACAGAATATATATATAATTTAATTATGGGGTTCTTAAAACCACTATAATAGCAGATACTTTAAATTTATTTACTTTTTGTTCACAGAATCCTAGAGCTGCCGAAGTCCTCATTCCCACTCGAAGATTTATCAACCTACCCTATCGCTACAGAATAAATATGAACAAACTTTAAAATATACACCGAGCGCCATCTGTACTTTACAAGCAAACCCAACCGATTCTTAACGAGTAGACTTGAATTAACTTTAAAATATACACCGAGCGCCATCTGTTATTCTACCAGCAAACCACCGGCTCTTCCTAGTTAGAAATCTAGATAGTATTGGTAAAAATTAAGCAATAACTTTAATAATTTGAATCGATAGAAATTTAGTAACAAATAAGAATTATTAATGGGAAGTAAAATAGTGCAATAATTAAGTAGATTTGATAATAAAAACAGAATTTTAAGTAAACACTTTTTATCATTTTGCGGTTGGCAACGATTGAAAGCTATTTTAAAGGAGACAATAAATTAGGCATTTCCGATTCTTGAAGCCAAGAACAAGACGTGTTTGTGCTGACTTACCGCAGATTTAAAGCCTCAAATTCCTGGAGATAGGTAATTAAATAAACCAATATCTACTAAATTATAATCATTGACATTTATTGATTAATGTATATGTATTTAATTTGTAAAATCGCCAGCATTCAATCCGATGTTAAGGGATATTTAATAGGTTAATTTTTGAAGCGCTTGGGTAGAGATGCACGCGTGCCATAAAAAAACAGCGTCAGTAGCTAAAATCTATGTTGGATAAGGAATTACATTTAATTCTGTTGCTTATTGTTAAGGGGAATTAATTGTGAATTTAAAGTTTTAAACGCGATTTAAATATAGGTTTGGGCAATAGTAGAACGCGGTTTTTTAAATTTAGTAAGGTTATAAAAATATCTTGGAATTTGGTAGGGGATATTTGGGCATTTTTAGAAGAAACGTTAAGGTCTTAAGGCATTACGTGGGGTATTAACGCACCCAGAGTGCCTTTTCAAACAAGTAAATGCAAGGTAGAGTAACACGATGGACTCTTTTAGGTGTGAGGTATTAAGTACCAGCCTGTGAGGTATTAAGTGCCAGCTTGAAGAGGTGGTAATGACCAGCCAATAATAAGCCTTGGGTGTCAATTTAAGTGACCAGCTTGATGGTGATGGTCCTGTGAGGATAACCTTGTTTAGCCCAGGAGGAAATTTGTTTGTCCATATCCACACATGTCACTGAATATGGAGCTTGAATAGCGACTATATGGTAATCAGTCTAAGTTTCAATTTTTATCAGTAAACGAAACAAACAGAGGAAGGGGAAGAGGAGATTTGAGTGGGACGAGGCGCTCTGGCAGCTCGTGAACAGGATTTGTGGTGAGAGTGTCATTCTCATTTCAACATCAACACGCTCAACTTCTTGTGAAATTTTTATTGAACATATAATTTTTAGCCTTCAGCAAATGTAAATTTTTATCTTTAACTTTTCATCGGCCGTCAGCCTTATAACATTCTTACTCCTACATATAATTTATGTAAGGAAGGTAGCTACCCTCTAAATTCAATTTTTGTTAATCAAATATCAAAATTTATATACAAATATTTACCATTTCAAGTTTTTGTCTTTAAATATTAATATACAACTTATTTTTCTTACATTGTGTTTTTCATATTAAATTTTCTAAAAACTCATGATACCTATGTAAACAATAAGGCCACTGAATAGCCACAGTATTACATTTTGAAAACCAGTAAGGCATAGGTATCGAGCAATTGGCTATTGGCGCCTAACAATACTAAATTTTTATTAAATTTTCGAACCACGACCCAGCCTCCACAAAATAAATGAGAACCGGGTAGTTTCATCGTTCCTATTCCATTCAGGGGCAGGAATTGATGTTACAAAGTGACGCATTCACAACGTGGGGCTTGCGAGTATAGAAGTTGAGTGTTATCAAAAAAAAAATAAATAAAAAATAAACTTTGAGCTGTTGAGACAAATTGTCACATTTTTAATTTAGTCCTATTTTTTTTTAATTTTCTTACTGTTTATATATTTGTGTGTATTACTGATATTATGTGTATTGTTTATGGTTGAGACCTCAAGATTTGATTAGAGATAGATAGAGAGAGATTAGAGTTTTGCAAAGTCGTGAATACTTTTGGGTTAAATTAAAGAAGGTTAAACATTGCGGTAAGACAGTTACAGGAAAATTTTTGAGTCCTTATTGTAGGAATAAGATAATCGTAGGGTGAAATACGAGTTATCGTAGTAATTTTGAGAAAGTCTAGAAAAATAATACAGGGGCACAGGGGTTATAAATACTTAGTAAGCCAGTGAATTGAATTTTGATATACCTTGCAGTTTGTTAAATTTGAATAGTCGAGTTAATCAAAAGTAAACAAAATGTCTGAAATTTTCATACCTACGTTATTACAAGCTGATCAGGTTGATTATGAGTTACGCGTAAGAGGTTGTACTACAGTTAGGGACACAGAAACATGCTGTAGACTTTTAACACGAGCTCTAATAGCCAAACCATGTAATGATTTATCTCTGAGAGATCCATTATTTAATTTTAATACAGAGAAAGTACAAGTAAACAATACTTTAGATTCCATCAAAAATATAATTAACAATTTAGATAATCCTACGGAGGATGATTTGCCAGTAAAACAGGTTAAGTCACAGTTGGTACATATTATGGTACGAATAAATAGAATGCCTATCCCAGAACAGAATTCTGAGGAGACGGTAACATTTCAAAATGAGTCAAGGGCTACGATTTACTTACTAGAAGCAGATCTTTATGATAAACTGAATTTAGAAGTAGTAGATGATTTAGCATTACAAGTAGGCACTGGTGTAAATATAGCAACTAGTCCTAGTACTAAGTTTGTACCTATCTATAAGTGGGGTGTCACGTTTGATGGTCAGCCTAATAATGTAATTTCATTTATTGAACGAGTTGAAGAGTTAGCAATAGCTCGAAACGTCACTAAAAGAGAATTATTCCAGTCAGGGTTAGATCTTTTTTCGGGACCAGCTCTACAGTGGTATCGATCTGTTAGAGGTAGTAATGAGGTTAGAACTTGGGAAGATTTGGTAGAACAGTTGAAAAATGATTTTTTACATGAGGATTTTGATAAGAGTATGAGTGATTACATTGAAAAGAGAACACAACATGTGGATGAGCCAGTACATATTTATATTAGAATCATGGAAGCTTTATATAATAGACTAAAAACAAAACCAAGTTTAGAAGAACGCATTAAACAAATTAGAAAGAATTTATTGCCATATTTTGCTACTCCTTTAGCATTATTGACTATAGATACAATTTCAGAATTAATTTCAAAGTGCAAAAAAGTAGAATACGCTGAGGAAAGTACCAAAAAATATATACCGCCTCCTATGAGAAGTAATTTAGTGGAAAAGGATCTTTTGTATGTTGGGTTGCCTTCTTTAGATAAGAATAATGTTAGGGAATCTCATGAAAAGTCTGTTAAGTCTGTATCACCACCAAAATCAAATTTTAAACCTAATCGTAGAAGTCAACCTGGGCAATCAAATGTTAATGAAATCAAAACTACCAAGACACCAGTAATCTGTTTTAACTGTAAAGGTGAAAATCATGTTTTTAAACAATGTAGGGCTAAAAGAAATAAATTTTGCTTTAAATGTGGTGAATCAAATGTCACATTTAAAGAGTGTAAAAAATGTTCAAAAAACTAACCAAGGGGCCACGTAAAGTTAGTCAACGTCCAAACCCCCGTAGTTATAGTAAGTTTAAAAATATTATGACTAACAAATCAGATTGGAATTTTTGGTTAAGTAAAGTAAGAAATTTTTACAAAACTTACCGTAGAGTTAGTGATGAAGTACAAGTAACACCTCTATTGTTGTCTAAAAATGGTGACGATAGACCTTACATTTCAGTTTTTTTATACGATAAGAAATTTTTAGCTTTAGTGGATACTGGTTGTAATCGTTCTGTAGTTGGAAGCAATGGTGTGAAAATTTTAGAACAATTTAAATGTAAATTTGTAACGTCAGATCTAAGATATGTAACGACAGCAGACGGTACTCCTCAAACTGTCACAGGTATAGCTCACTTACCGCTCAAGATTAACAACATAGTTCGAATACTTAAGGTTTATATAGTTCCATCTTTGCCTAGTTCTTTTATTTTTGGTATAGATTTTTGTAGATTATTTGGCATTCATTTAGATTTTGAATCAAATACTTGGGTAAATAAAGTTGGTAGCATAAGAGTTTCAGCTCTGTGTCGTGTGAACACAGTTGAGACCAATGATGGCGGTTTGGCTGACTTAACTGGAGTTCAGCTCCGGCAAGTTGAAAAGATCAAGCAGTTATTCAAGGGACTTAGTTGTGGGAAGTTAGGCCTTACCGATAGGATGGTATATCATATAGACACTGGAAATGCTGAACCTATCAGGCAGCGCCAATATCTTTTATCACCACATATGATGAATATTTTAAATGAAGAACTTGACAAAATGTTAGAACAAGATGTAGTTGAACCTACTTTTAGTGAATGGAGGTCGCCAGTTTTATTAGTTAAAAAGGATAATGGAAATTATCGATTTTGTTTTGATGGTAGATCTTTAAATTCAGTAACTGTTAAGGATTCATATCCTTTACCTTTTGTGGACGGTATATTGAGTATGTTACGGGACGCTAAATATATCAGTAGCATAGATTTGAAAAGCGCTTTTTGGCAAATTCCACTTTCTGAAACTTCCAAACCCAAAACCGCATTTGCTGTTCCGGGAAGGGGCTTATTTTGTTTTAAAGTACTACCATTTAGTCTTGCAAACGCTGCACAGGCTATGCAACGGCTAATGGACATTGTTATAACACCAAAATTAGAAAATAAAGTTTTTGTTTATCTAGACGATATAATTGTCACCGCTTCTAGTTTTGAGGAACACGTATCAATTTTAAAAGAAGTGTTTGATAGGTTGAAGGATGCTCGCCTAACAGTAAATTATGAAAAATGTCAGTTTTTTAGAAAATCTCTAAAATATTTAGGTTATGTAATTGATACTGAAGGTGGATTACGTACAAACCCTGAGAAGGTAGAAGCGATGATCAGTTATCCTCGTCCTACAAATACAACTCAGATAAAACGATTTATAGGCATGTGTTCGTGGTACCGGAGATTTTTACCTCATTTTTCGACTTTAGTTGCTCCGTTAAATGATTTGCTAAAAGGGAAACGTGGTAAAAGACAACCAATTAAGTGGAATGAAAATGCAGAACAAGCATTCTTGGCACTTAAGCAAGCGCTTATCTCTACTCCAATCCTAACTAGTCCTGATTTTAAGTCAAATAATTTTGTTATACAGTGCGACGCGTCTAGTACAGGATTAGGTTGTTGTTTGACACAAGTACAGGGAGGAGAAGAAAAGGTAATTGCTTTTGCCAGTCGCTCACTAAATAAGGCAGAAAGAAACTACAGTATTTACGAGTTAGAAGTATTGGCCTTATTATTTAGTTTAGAGAGATTTCGGCCCTTCGTGGAAGGTCAGAAGTTTACAGTCATAACTGATAATTTAGCGGTTAGCTGGTTGCATAAGTTGAAGTCACCTACCGGCAGATTAGCTCGCTGGATGGTTAAGTTGCAACAATATGACTTTAATTTAGTGCACCGTAAAGGTAATTTAAATGTAGTTCCTGACGCTTTATCTAGAGTGCCGCGGGACGAACCGTCAGATAATGAAGAACAAAATTTCACAGTAGGTTCATTATCACTTAATCAGGAGAGTCTAGATGATTGGTATATTAAATTACGTACAAAAATTTTGGCAAATCCAAATTTGTATCCATTTTTTAAGGTAGAGAATAATTTAATCTTTAAACATGTTGCTAATAAATTACCGGTGAAAACTAATTTAACAGAATGGAAACTTTTGGTACCACTTTCACAACGAAATAATGTTCTAAAACAATGTCACAATGAAAGTACAGCAGCACATTTGGGGTATTTTAAAACACTTAAGAGAATTTGTGAAGACTACTATTGGCCTAGAATGCGTAAGGATATACTGAGATATGTCAAGTCATGCAAGACTTGCGGTTCGCAAAAAGTGTCATTTTCACGTTACGGTTTAATGGGGAAAGAAAAGAAAGTAGAATTTCCATGGCAAGTCATAAGCGTAGATATTTTTGGTCCGGTAACAAGAAGTAAAAGGGGTTTTTCATATCTTTTAGTAGTTTTAGATTGGTTTACTAAATATGTTCTCGTACATCCCATGCGTAATGCCACAGCTCAGACTATATCTAAATTTATGGAGAATGACGTATTTTTGATTTACGGTGTTCCACAGTTCATTATGGTAGACAACGGGAAGCAGTTTGCTTCATCAGTTTTTAAGAAACTGGCCGATCGGTACAAAGTACAAAAAATTTGGTTTAATGCATTGTATCACCCACAAGTAAATCCAGTCGAGCGATCGAACGCTACGATAGGTACAGCTATACGCAGTTATATCCAAGATAATCATCAGGATTGGGATGTAGAAATTTTCAGAGTTGCTCACGCAATCAGAACGGCTACTCACGAAGTAACTGGTTTCCCTCCTGCTTTCTTGAATTTCGGCCGTAAAGTTCCCATTTCAGGAGACTTTTACGGGCAAGTAGAGTCAACATCAGGCATTCAACTAGCTCCGGGTGATAGGAATAGGTATTGTGATGACATATCGAACCTTTCGGATACATATAAAGATGTAGTAAAGCGGTTAAATAATGCTTACCAGAGAAATCAGAAAACATATAACTTGCGTAGGCGGGAAGTTAAATATGAAGTAGGTGATAAGGTATGGAAGAAAAATAAGGTTTTGTCAGATGCTTCCAAACATTTTTCAGCTAAGTTAGCACCCAAATTTGTACTTTGCACAGTTCGCCAGAAAATTTCTAAATTAGTATATGCATTAGACCATGCAGACGGATCTGATGCAGGTCATTGGCATGTTTCTGATTTAAAAACGTACTATGGATCAAACTCTGACGTTTCAGTCGGGTAAACATTTTTATAATGCATTTTCTATTAAGATAATTACCCATAAATTTAGATTAGGCGCACTAACTTTAATTAAGATACCTGGAAGGTTTTGTCTTGCGTGGATAGTAGTTTTCTAGTAGTGTAGTTTGTTGTCAGTAAACTTCGGAAATATTTTTCCGGCTGGATATCTTTTATCCAAGGGTTGAAGGGTGGGCCACGTTTAGTGGGTGTAGCGTCTTCAACGTCTGCACGCCACGCAGTTGATGTGAACCAAGCAAGTGAAACTCAGCAAGATTTGTCTCGAGGATATGGAATCCGATGTAGTAACGGTTAAGCCTTTTGTGATTATACGACATTTTGGTGATTTTCATGCGCTTGGAAAATATCAATAAATGACAGAACATCGTCATTCTTCTTTGTGTTGTCCTTATTTTCATCTATACTTTCTATTTTTCCACTCCTATAATTCTTTTGTGTTACTCTACTTAGGTTTATGTTTGAGGAAGGGTTAGGGCAGACTGAATTTCGTTAGGGAAACCTTCCACCTGTTAGTTTTTATTATATTTATTGTATTCTATTTGCCAGTCTTGCTAAGGCATTCTCGTGGTCTGGTAAATAAATATAATTGTTCAGTTGTGGTTTGAAAGTCAAGGGAAATTTGTTTGGAGGGAATATTTTTCCTGGATGGTCAATTTGCCCCTTGATAAACAGTGAGTTAGTTTTCCTTTCGTTAGTTCAGAGTAATGTCTTTACCAAACCTAACAAAAAAAAAAAAGATTATGCTTTGCTTGTATATTCCTTTTGTATTTCTGACGTTTCTGGAGAACATCCTACTTGAAATCTTCTAGTATCTTAATTTTGGTTAAGTGTTCTGACTAACTTCATTCTAGTTTTGTTTGTTTAAACTTTAGTTACTTTTCGTATTATATTTTCTAGATGTTTACAGGTAAGAAGTAATCATTATCCTAGTTCGTAGGATATTTAACGGCCATTAAAGGAACTTGTTCCGGGATGGGGATGGACTAGTTTCGGCCGGGCTGTCTTGAATGACAGGTGGTTAAGGAGGGTCGAGCGTAAACATGGGTAAGGGAGCTTGTCAGTCAGGAGTGACCTAGGTCGTCTGACGGTCTTCGAGAGACATATCTCAGCCTCCCCGCTTCACCTCAGCCCTTGGCCAATCGCTCGATCGAAACACTGTTCATCGCGCCTGAAGCAAGAGCTTTCCAGAACAATGGTCCTTTTTGTTGTTTAGTCGTCACGTATTTCTAGTTCAGCCCCTTGGAGCTATATCCAAAGTATTTTAGTTGATACGTACGTCTAATTTCAGCCCTTTGGAGCTACATCCAAAATAACTTTGTTTGATTTATTAACAGTCTGGATATTTTATCCCACTGTTAAGGATAGGCAGAGAACTTGGTTCCTGTATCGTGGTTTAGATGTGCTTATGTCTACTCCAATTTCAGCACTGGCAGCCGCTACAACGCTGCTCAGGCACTACACCACAGTGTCTGTGGAGACTGATGTTTGGGTCCTCTCCTAAAACATTTTATGTTTCCTTTCCGAACTCTCTTCAAAGGGTTTCTTGTATGTGAAATGCTATACAAGCTTTATATCGATTTAATTCTACTTCCAATTTTGTGTCTAAATAATTAGTATTCAGGGGATATTTTATATCTGGTGGAATGTGGTATTGAATAGATTATGTTTTGGAGCCTCTCGGTCTCTGTAGTAAGTGAAATATGTATAGTGTATATGCTAATATGGCTTGGATTAGTACTACATTGACTTTACCGATTGTGTCTTTCCCAATTTTGTCATTATTGAATTTGTCGTTACTGATTTTGTCCCTGAAATATTAGGCGTGTAGTACGCGAAGCTACTATTGAGTACTAAATCCTCTCTTATAGCAGCATTCACTAGTATGTAAGATATTTACTTTTAATTAGTTAGTAAGAAGTTAAGGTCTAGGAACCGTAGCTGTCTTATAGCTTAATTTAGTTACAATTCGGTTTATAATCATTTATGGTTAAGTAACCATATCTCAATTCTTTTAAGTTAGCTTTAGTTATATCCATCAGCGGATAAGTAGAAATTGAAGTCTCAATTTATAGGAAAAAATACATGTATGAAAGTACACATATTTTTTTGTAGAGGGAGAGAGAAAGTGTACCGTCCTAAAGTTCCAGGACGCTACAGAATATATATAATTTAATTATGGGGTTCTTAAAACCACTATAATAGCAGATACTTTAAATTTATTTACTTTTTGTTCACAGAATCCTAGAGCTGCCGAAGTCCTCATTCCCACTCGAAGATTTATCAACCTACCCTATCGCTACAGAATAAATGCAAAATGAACAAACTTTAAAATATACACCGAGCGCCATCTGTACTTTACAAGCAAACCCAACCGATTCTTAACGAGTAGACTTGAATTAACTTTAAAATATACACCGAGCGCCATCTGTTATTCTACCAGCAAACCACCGGCTCTTACTAGTTAGAAATCTAGATAGTATTGGTAAAAATTAAGCAATAACTTTAATTAATAATTTGAATCGATAGAAATTTAGTAACAAATAAGAATTATTAATGGGAAGTAAAATAGTGCAATAATTAAGTAGATTTGATAATAAAAACAGAATTTTAAGTAAACACTTTTTATCATTTTGCGGTTGGCAACGATTGAAAGCTATTTTAAAGGAGACAATAAATTAGGCATTTCCGATTCTTGAAGCCAAGAACAAGACGTGTTTGTGCTGACTTACCGCAGATTTAAAGCCTCAAATTCCTGGAGATAGGTAATTAAATAAACCAATATCTACTAAATTATAATCATTGACACTTATTGATTAATGTATATGTATTTAATTTGTAAAATCGCCAGCATTCAATCCGATGTTAAGGGATATTTAATAGGTTAATTTTTGAAGCGCTTGGGTAGAGATGCACGCGTGCCATAAAAAAACAGCGTCAGTAGCTAAAATCTATGTTGGATAAGGAATTACATTTAATTCTGTTGCTTATTGTTAAGGGGAATTAATTGTGAATTTAAAGTTTTAAACGCGATTTAAATATAGGTTTGGGCAATAGTAGAACGCGGTTTTTTAAATTTAGTAAGGTTATAAAAATATCTTGGAATTTGGTAGGGGATATTTGGGCATTTTTAGAAGAAACGTTAAGGTCTTAAGGCATTACGTGGGGTATTAACGCACCCAGAGTGCCTTTTCAAACAAGTAAATGCAAGGTAGAGTAACACGATGGACTCTTTTAGGTGTGAGGTATTAAGTACCAGCCTGTGAGGTATTAAGTGCCAGCTTGAAGAGGTGGTAATGACCAGCCAATAATAAGCCTTGGGTGTCGATTTAAGTGACCAGCTTGATGGTGATGGTCCTGTGAGGATAACCTTGTTTAGCCCAGGAGGAAATTTGTTTGTCCATATCCACACATGTCACTGAATATGGAGCTTGAATAGCGACTATATGGTAATCAGTCTAAGTTTCAACTTTTATCAGTAAACGAAACAAACAGAGGAAGGGGAAGAGGAGATTTGAGTGGGACGAGGTGCTCTGGCAGCTCGTGAACAGGATTTGTGGTGAGAGTGTCATTCTCATTTCAACATCAACACGCTCAACTTCTTGTGAAATTTTTATTGAACATATAATTTTTAGCCTTCAGCAAATGTAAATTTTTATCTTTAACTTTTCATCGGCCGTCAGCCTTATAACATTCTTACTCCTACATATAATTTATGTAAGGAAGGTAGCTACCCTCTAAATTCAATTTTTGTTAATCAAATATCAAAATTTATATACAAATATTTACCATTTCAAGTTTTTGTCTTTAAATATTAATATACAACTTATTTTTCTTACATTGTGTTTTTCATATTAAATTTTCTAAAAACTCATGATACCTATGTAAACAATAAGGCCACTGAATAGCCACAGTATTACATTTTGAAAACCAGTAAGGCATAGGTATCGAGCAATTGGCTATTGGCGCCTAACAATACTAAATTTTTATTAAATTTTCGAACCACGACCCAGCCTCCACAAAATAAATGAGAACCGGGTAGTTTCATCGTTCCTATTCCATTCAGGGGCAGGAATTGATGTTACAATTGCAGTCCAGGATAACTGTCGAGTGCCTTCCATTTTCACTAAAATTATAAATGATACCACCCTAGCAAATGGCATGATGCTATGGAACGTCTTGTATAATAAGAGAAAGCAGTCTAGGAGGTTTTGCCAACTGTTATGCAACATTGAGCAGAAGGGAAAAAAACGGTTGACAATAGTAGTCAACTGCCACCCATTTCCACTGATAATTCTATAAAAAAACCACGTTAGTTGCCAAATGTGGTAAATGGCATGAAGCTGTGGAACGATCAATACAAGAAAAGAAAATCAACTAAAATAATGGATCATAAAGCAGATCATGAATTAGACGATTAATGTAAACATGACGTTACAATGAAAACTCCCAAGTAGTGGTATTAGAAAATATACTGGAACAAAAATAACCAATAAATGAAGTCAAAATCATAGTTTCAGCAGCGAAATCACTCGTTAAATGCAGGAGTAGAGGATACATATCATTATGTTCATTTATCTATGGAGTATTTTACCTAACACAACAATACGAGGCTCTAATGTGGCGGACTACCTTCCCCTGCCACTCGTCGAAATCAAATGAAATCAAGTAAATATAAATCAAGTACACTCAGCGAGGTGGGAACTACTCGATCACCAACATGGAGAACCTATGGATACTGGGGTAAATTTCTACGGTAGCGGACCATCTTTCCGGTGTCTCTGATGGAAACAACATAAAACTGGGCAAATATACAATCGCTAGTCGCTTAATATGGAGAACCTATAGAGGCTGGAGCAAATCCCTATTGTGGCAGACTACCATTGCTTTACTTTGAAACTATAAATAACCAGGAAAATATACAATCGCTAATCGCATAATACGACATAGGACGGCACAGACATGAACCAAAGATGAGCTACTTGTTGATTTATTTGTTATGTGAAGTATTAATTGTAAGTAACATTGTAATGGAACCAACCTTTGTCACTAGTCTGCCAATTAAAACGGAACATTTGAACATTGCAGTTCAGGATAAGTCGAGTGCCTTCCATTTTCACTAAAATTATAAATGATACCACCCTAGCAAATGGCATGATGCTATGGAACGTCTTGCATAATAAGAGAAAGCAGTCTAGGAGGTATTGCCAACTGTTATGCAACATTGAGCAGAAGGGAAAAAACGGTTGACAATAGTGGTCAACTGCCACCCATTTCCACTGATAATTCTAGAAAAAAAACACGTTAGTTGCCAAATGTGGTAAATGGCATGAAGCTGTGGAACGATCCATACAAGAAAAGAAAATCAACTAAAATAATGGATCACAAAGCAGATCATGAATTAGACGATTAATGTAAACATGACGTTACAATGAACACTCCCAAGCAGTAGTACTAGAAAATATACTGGAACAAAAATAACCAATAAATGAAGTCAAAATCATAGTTTCAGCAGCGAAATCACTCGTTAAATGCAGGAGTAGAGGATACATATCATTATGTTCATTTATCTATGGAGTATTTTACCTAACACAACAATACGAGGCTCTAATGTGGCGGACTACCTTCCCCTGCCACTCGTCGAAATCAAATGAAATCAAGTAAATATAAATCAAGTACACTCAGCGAGGTGGGAACTACTCGATCACCAACATGGAGAACCTATGGATACTGGGGTAAATTTCTACGGTAGCGGACCATCTTTCCGGTGTCTCTGATGGAAACAACATAAAACTGGGCAAATATACAATCGCTAGTCGCTTAATATGGAGAACCTATAGAGGCTGGAGCAAATCCCTATTGTGGCAGACTACCATTGCTTTACTTTGAAACTATAAATAACCAGGAAAATATACAATCGCTAATCGCATAATACGACATAGGACGGCACAGACATGAACCAAAGATGAGCTACTTGTTGATTTATTTGTTATGTGAAGTATTAATTGTAAGTAACATTGTAATGGAACCAACCTTTGACACTAGTCTGCCAATTAAAACGGAACATTTGAACATTGCAGTTCAGGATAACAGTCGAGTGCCTTCCATTTTCACTAAAATTATAAATGATACCACCCTAGCAAATGGCATGATGCTATGGAACGTCTTGTATAAGAAGAGAAAGCAGTCTAGGAGGTATTGCCAACTGTTATGCAACATTGCGCAGAAGGGAAAAAAAACGGTTGACAATAGTAGTCAACTGCCACCCATTTCCACTGATAATTCTATAAAAAAATCACGTTAGTTGCTAAATGTGGTAAATGGCATGAAGCTGTGGAACGATCCATACAAGAAAAGAAAATCAACTAAAATAATGGATCACAAAGCAGATCATGAATTAGACGATTAATGTAAACATGACGTTACAATGAACACTCCCAAGTAGTAGTACTGGAAAATATACTGGAACAAAAATAACCAATAAATGAAGTCAAAATCATAGCTTCAGCAGCGAAATCACTCGTTAAATGCAAGAGTAGAGGATACACATCATTATGTTTATCTATCTATGGAATATTTTACCTAACACAACAATACGAGGCTCTAATGTGGCGGACTACCTTCCCCTGCCACTCGTCGAAATCAAATGAAATCAAGTAAATATAAATCAACTAAACTCAGCGAGGTGGAAGCTACTCGATCACTAACATGGAGAACCTATGGATACTGGGGTAAATTTCTACGGTAGCGGACCATCTTTCCGGTGTCACTGGTGGAAAAAACATAAAACTGGGCAAATATACAATCGCTAGTCGCTTAATATGGAGAACCTATGGAGGCTGGAGCAAATCCCTATTGTGGCAGACTACCATTGCTTTACTTTGAAACTATATATAACCAGGTAAATATACAATCGCTAATCGCATAATACGACATAGGACGGCACATACATGAACCAAAGATGAGCTACTTGTTGATTATTTGTTATGTGAAGTATTAATTGTTAGTAACATTGCAATGGAACCAACCTTTGACACTAATCTGCCAATTAGGTAGAAGCTACTCGATCACCAACATGGAGAACCTATGGATACTGGGGTAAATTTCAACTGTAGCGGACCATCTTTCCGGTGTCTCTGGTGGAAACAACATAAAACTGGGCAAATATACAATCGCTAGTCGCTTAATATGGAGAACCTATAGAGGCTGGAGCAAATCCCTATTGTGGCAGACTACCATTGCTTTACTTTGAAACTATATATAACCAGGTAAATATACATTCGCTAATCGCATAATACGACATAGGACGGCACAGACATGAACCAAAGATGAGCTACTTGTTGATTATTTGTTATGTGAAGTATTAATTGTTAGTAACATTGCAATGGAACCAACCTTTGACACTAGTCTGCCAATTAAAACGGAACATTTGAACATTGCAGTTCAGGATAACAGTCGAGTGCCTTCCATTTTCACTAAAACTATAAATGATACCACCCTAGCAAATGGCATGATGCTATAGAACGTCTTGTATAATAAGAGAAAGCAGTCTACGAGGTATTGACAACTGTTATGCAGCAGAAGGGAAAAAAACGGTTGACAATAGTAGTCAACTGCCACCCATTTCTACTGATAATTCTATAAAAATCCACGTTAGTTGCCAAATGTGGTAGTCAACTGCCACCCATTTCCACTGATAATTCTATAAAAAAAAACACGTTAGTTGCCAAATGTGGTAAATGGCATGAAGCTGGGGAACGATACATACAAGAAAAGAAAATCAACTAAAATAATGGATCATAAAGCAGATCATGAATTAGACGATTAATATAAACATGACATTACAATGAACACTCCCAAGTAGTAGTACTAGAAAATATACTGGAACAAAAATAACCAATAAATGAAGTCAAAATCATAGTTTCAGCAGCGAAATCACTCCTTAAATGCAAAAGTAGAGGATACACATCATTATGTTCATTTATCTATGGAATATTTTACCTAACACAACAATACGAGGCTCTAATGTGGCGGACTACCTTCCCCTGCCACTCGTCGAAATCAAATGAAATCAAGTAAATATTTTATTTTTTTTTTATGGCAGGAGAAAATCTTTCAAAGACACCGCTCTTTGCGGCGAATGGGATTTTCACCCACTAAAAACTCCTGCCTCTCACCAAACCCCAGAGGCTCCCGGAAGCGTCACTATGTGACATAACATCAGTGCCCTAGGTAGTCATTTCCTTCTTCCTACTTAATCGCCTTTAGTCGCCAGCTTGCTCTCTTTCTTCAGCTTTTTTCTTCTGTAACACCTTTTTAACAAAACGGCTTACTTTTGTCCAGTTTCTCCCATTTTTAAGCATCACGTTGATTATATTCTCCCTACTTATTTCGACATCCAGGTCTTCTTCTAGCTCTTGCCTCCACTGGGACCATCTGTCACATATCAGTACTGTGTGCTCCGCTGTATCTGTGTCACCACAGTACATACATGTATCCTCCTGCGTAATTCCCATTCTTTTGGTATAATGTCTAAAATATCCGTGGCCCGTCAGAAACTGTGTCACAAAGAAATCCAGCCTCTTATGTTCGCATCTCACCCAGGGGAGGATGTCTGGGATGAGTGTCTTCGTCCAGGCTGCCGTGTCCGTATGGTTGTTCCATATTTCTTGCCATTTGTTTAAAGTTGTCTCTCTCTCCCTTTTTTTAATCATTGGTAAATGGGCATTTTCATTATGGTACAGTCGGTGTCTCTCTTCAACGAGCAAATCAATCGGTGGAATTCCTGTGACAACCTGTATGGCCCTTGAGGATATTGTGCGATACCCACTGGCTATTCTCAGTAGGGCTTTCCTTTGGATGCTCAAGAGCATGTTCTTATATTTTTGTATCTCGATGGCCCGTCGCCATACCGGCGCGCTATATAGGACTATCGATTGAATGACTCCACATAAGACCGCTCTCTTTGGTCCGCTCGGTCCCCCTATATTTGGTAGGATTCTTGTCAAAGCCCCCATTTTCCCTTGGGTTTTCTCGACAGTCCATTCGATATGCTTGCCGAATGTCAGCCGGTCATCCAGGATCACTCCCAAGTATTTCAGTTGTCTGATTGGTACTATTCTTGTGCCTACAATGTCAAAATGGATATGATCTCTCTTTCGTGGTCCCTTCAGAATAATCGCTTTTGTTTTCTGAGGAGCGAGGGTCAGATCTGTTCTATCCATCCATGTATTTATCCTTGCTAAGGACTCGTTTACTCGAAACTCGAGTTCTCGGTCATCCGTCGCTTCCACCATAATAGCCAAATCATCGGCATAGGCTATGCTTGTTGATCCCTCCGTAAGAGGCAGCGCTAACACCTGATCATAGAGGATATTCCAGAGAAGTGGGCCCAGCACCGATCCCTGAGGAACACCCGCCGACGTCTCGATCGATTTTGTGTTAGATATCTTAATCTTCCTGTTATGAAAATAGCTTTCCACGACGTTTATGAGGTACTGAGATATCCCTCTATTATAAAGTTCCCCAACTATCTTACTCCAAGTTGCTGAATTAAAGGCATTTTGAACATCCACAGCTATTACTGCAAACCATCTGCTGTTGGTATTTTTTGCGGAATCTACTACCACGTTTATTGCTTGTATAGCAGAGTGCCCCTTTCTGAAACCGAACTGCCTCTCGGAGAGTCCACCTTTTTCTTCTATTTCCAGCTCAATCCTGTCTTTTATTAACCTTTCATAAAATTTTCCTATCATACTCAGCATACAGATTGGCCTAAAAGAAGAAGGGGATTCGATTATCCCCCCCTTCCAAATCAGCGATACTGTGGCTATTTTCCATATTTCAGGAAACTCTTGCCTTTCTAACAGGTTATTCAGTATTTCTAAAAGGATATGGGGGATTATCTTTACTACTAGTTTGACTGCCTCTGGGGGAATACGATCCGGGCCAGGGGATTTTCCGTGTTTTATTTGTTCTGCTGCCTTATGGAGTTCGTCCACAGAAAAGGGTGGGACGCCTTCCTGGATTGTTTCCCCTCTTATCCACTGGTCCTCCTTTTTCGGGAAGAGATGTTCAATAATCTCCGTTTTTTGATCTAGGGAAAGATTGTAAGGCAAACTCTGGTTACCCAGGCGTTTCATGACTATCTTGTAGCCCGAACCCCACACGTCATTTTCCAGTTCACTACATAGGTTTTTCCAGTGTTCCCTTTTGGAGTAGAAGATGAGTCTCTTCAATTCTTTATAGGAATCCTTATACTGTGTTTGTAGTCTGATTTGTCCATCGTTCCCGGGGGCACTTCTAGCGTTTACCCTGGTAACTGCTCTTCTCAATCTGTGGCATTTTGCACGCTGATTTTCAATATCTATGTTCCACCAATATGGCTTTTCCCTTTCCCTTTCTCCGTTTCGTATGGTAGTCACACTTTCTCTTGTTGCCGCTCCGATCACTGTTACTAGATCTTCCAAGCTATTCACTTCTTTTTCGCTGATTTTCTTTCTGATTGCTTCCTCGAATTTGTTGTTATCGAAGAGAGTTCGGGCGTATTTCGGCTTTTTTCTATTGTTTCCCTGGTGGTCTATCTCGAAGGCTATGTGGTGGTGGAAGGTTAACACCTCCCCTGGGAGTACTTCCCAACCACAAACTTTCCTTGACATGTTAGCGGTAGCTCCAGTGACGTCGATATAAGATCTACTATTTCCCCTTTCGAATGTTGGCATCGTTCCCGTGTTAATAATAACCAGGCCCAGCTCAGCCGCCCATTCAGCCACGTAATCTCCTCTCCCGTCCGTATGCGGAGAACCCCAGAGAGCGGACTTTGCATTTAAGTCTCCTGCAAATATCGCTTCTTCCTCGCCATCTCTGATCTGTATCATAATGCTGTCTATGTATTCCTTGAAGGCTTGCAGGGGAATATTAGGTGAGACATAACAGCAATAAAGTTGCCAGTTATCAAATATGAGCTTTATAAAACCTGCGCCCTTCTGCACCTTTGTGATGCCAATGTCCTTATTCCTTAGTTGTATAGCAACGTCCCTTTTGTTATCTAACAGGTAGCCTCGGCTACTTGCCAGGTTAACATTTGGCTCGCTGATAATAATCAGGTCGGCTCCCTGTTCACATGCCACCGCATACGCGATCTCATGAGCCGCGCGCGAACGACCCAAGTTGGTCTGTAAGATCTTCATTTTGTTTAATATGTAATTTATAATTTATTTATTACTCCCAGTCCCTTTTTCCGAGTTTTATTCCCTAGGGTCTTGAGTAGCTTCCTAAAGTGGGGACATTTAGTAGTGTCTGCACGGTGCCCCTCATCTTTGCACGACATACAGTAGAGAACATTTTCCTCACATTCTACCGCTTTGTGGCCACTTTTTCCACATTTCATGCACGTGTCCCTTCTATCTGGACCCGTGCATTCAGCTGTTCGATGACCAAGCTCCAGACATTTATAACACCTTGTAATGTTGACTCTGAGCCTAAGCCTACAGGACACCCATCCAATTTTGATTCTACCTCTTTTCGCCAACTCTGTAGCTATGCCTTTCTTCATTTTTATCGTGGCTGTCTGGTTTCCACTGCGGTTCGGCCTGAGAGAGACCACCGTTAGTTGTTCTTCGGATATATCCCCTCTATTCTTCATAATTTCCTTCTTTAGTTCTTCTTCATCGATGTCCGCATCTATGTCCGTTATGTGGACAGTTGCGTCGTTGGATTTTACAAACACTTCCGTGTCCTTGGTTTTGGTTTTTATTACTTCCTTCAGTCTTTCGGCTTTTTCCTTGCCTCCTGTCACCTCAAGTAGTAGGTCACCTTTTGCCGTCTTCTTTAGAGATCTAATATTTACACCCAGTTCCTCAATGTCCACGTTCTTTTTTACTGTCCTTAAGAGGTCCGCGTAGGTTGTTCCTTCTGCTTTGACAATAATTTTGTCCGTTTGGGGGCCCTTATTTTTCTCTGGTCTGCTCACTGATTTGAGCCTCCCTGTTCTTCTACCTGGTGTCAGGATAGTTATCTCGTATTCCGTTTTTCTAAATACAGCTTCAGCGCATTTCCTCATATAATCATAGTTTTGACTTCCTAGGGCCATAATTTTCACTCCCTTAGAGTTCAGTGTAAGCATTTCTGCCTTAAGCTTTTTAAGTAGATCAAAAAGCGCAGAGATATCGTTAATGCCTTTTTCGTCGGTATTATAGGGGAGGACAAACAGGGTGTTTGACCTCTCTTCTCTCCCTCCTTTACTGGATATCGTCTCCATCTTATTTCGGATATATTCGACCTGTCCCTCGGTTAATCCTTCCCGTATTAGTGTTGTGATCTCTGGAAACAAAAGAGTGATATTCTCTATCCTCTTGTCCTTTGTCTCGACACCGGGGTTGACAATCAAAGCAAGGTCTCCTTTTAGGCCAGTATTCAGTGCACTACTTTCCTCTTCCTTGGCAACTTTAAAAGTTTCATTCGGCCAGTTTTTGTCTAGAATCTTAGACAGACCCTCAAAGTCAGTTTCCTGGTCTATGGTTTTATTTATCTCAATGATTTCCTCGCGTCTTCTTTGTTCCTCTTCCTTGTCTATCAGTTCCATGTCAACTTGTACTCCAACTGTCTTAACCTCCCTGGGCGAGATGTCTACTTGAGTGCCACTAGATCTGGTATTTTTTAATATTTGCCTCGTTTTCGGATTTAACGGCATCCCTTCCCATTCTTGATTTTTTCTATTTAGGGTCTGAATCTGCCAGTACATTTCCTTTATACCTCGTTTAATTTCTGCCTTTGTGTTCACGTTGGATTTTAAAAACTTCATCAGGTCCTCCGATCCTGCCGTCAGTTTAGCCAGTATTTTTTTAAACTCGCTTGGTTCATCCTCTTGAGTGGTTTCCTCTCTCCCTCTCTTTTTTCCAAAGAGAGAAATATCCGTTATGTGCGATTTCGTCGTCAGGTCTGTCTTTTCCCTGGGGGTGCTTATTTGCCCCTGCCTTTCTTGCGCTTGGTCGATATCTCCTACGGACATACACCTTCTTGGCGGAGATCTCGGAAGGGAATCTCTCCTTTTAAAAGGGTCAAATATAACCCCCTCACCCTTGTTTCCAGTAGCTTTTTCCTGCACATCAGCCCGGTCTCCCACTGAGTGTGCTGAGTAGTCGCTTGCTATCGGTCGGGCGGGGCCTACTCGCGCTTTCACGACACCGACCGGAACTGGGGATCCGACCCCCTGTTCTGTAACCGAATTTCCATTATCTTTACCTAATTCCATTGCAGTTTTCTTTCTGTGTTGGTTTTTACGACTTTGCTGTCGGTTATTTATAGAGGTTTTCTCCTCGCGGATCGGCCGGTTAAGGCAAGCCCCCCGGCCACAGCTACCACCAGACATTTCCCTGCGGCGCCATTTTTTTTTCCACAAAGGTCGTTGAAAGGTGGGCCGTGGTTACGGTGTTAAGCGAGTGAGTGGCGCAGCTCACCCGTAGCTCGGATTTCCCCCGGGTGCGCCATTTCCCGTGGCCACACCATCCTTGGTATGGATCCTAAGGTTGAGCTGTCCTTAGTTTTCACCGCTCCCCCAAGACCTTACCGGCGTGGGTGACCCTACCGGGAGTCGTTTGCGAGACTCCCGCCGGCATTGCTCTTGGGATCATCGAAGTTACTTAAGCCCCTCCACCAACGTCAAGGTCTCACAGCTCCCTGGAGGGGGGTCAAAATCATAGTTTCAGCAGCGAAATCACTCGTTAAATGCAAGAGTAGAAGATACACATCATTATGTTCATTTATCTATGGAGTATTTTACCTAACACAACAATACGAGGCTCTAATGTGGCGGACTACCTTCCCCTGCCACTCGTCGAAATCAAATGAAATCAAGTAAATATAAATCAACTAAACTCAGCGAGGTGGAAGTTACTCGATCACCAACATGGAGAACCTATGGATGCTGGGGTAAATTTCTACGGCAGCAAATATACAATCGCTAATCGCATAATACGACATAGGACGGCACAGACATGAACCAAAGATGAGCTACTTGTTGATTATTTGTTATGTGAAGTATTAATTGTTAGTAATATTGCAATGGATCCAACCTTTGTCACTGGTCTGCCAATTAAAACGGAACATTTGAACATTGCAGTTCAGGATAACAGTCGAGTGCCTTCCATTTTCACTAAAATTATAAATAATACAACCCTAGCAAATGGCATGATGCTATGGAACGTCTTGTATAATAAGAGATAGCAGTCTAGGAGGTATTGCCAACTGTTATGCAACATTGAGCAGAAGAGAAAAAATCGGTTGACAATTGTAGTCAACTGCCACCCATTTACACTGATAATTCTATAAAAAACCACGGTAGTTGCCAATTGTGGTAAATGGCATGAAGCTATGGAACGATCCATACAAGAAAATAAAATCAACTAAAATAATGAACACTCCCAAGTAATAGTACTGGAAAATATACTGGAACACAAATAACCAATAAATGAAGTCAAAATCATAGTTTCAGCAGTGAAATCACTCATTAAATGCAAGAGTAGAGGATACACATCATTTTCCTTCGCTTGTCTTCCGATATGATTACGTTGTAGTTTCGTATTCTTCCTACCTATCGATACGCTTTGAAAGATAAACATTTTTTATCGCCCCGATGCTATCCCTTCGGCTGAGTGCTCATTCTGTTTTTCGTATCTATCGAAGCGCGTCTTAAAATTTGTGTTCCAAAACAAGTGATTATAATTAGTGCAGTGGAAGTGAAGTAGTGCAGTAAAATTTAACTATGCCAAAAAGAAGTTTACCATCCTGTGGGACAAACAAACAACACAAAAAAAAACAAACCTAAATTTGATAAAATCTTCAGATAATTGAAGGAATTAAAAGAAAAAAATTGGAAGGCTCTGCCGGCTTCCGCTTCTAGTAAGTTAATTAATTTATTACTTCATTTCAGCTTTCAGTACATTACCTTAGGATACACAAATAATATATTTAAATATATTACTTCAGGCCGAGGACCTAACGAAACAAAGGATTCAATAAGGAGGCCGAGGGTTTCACCATTACACTGTAATCATTCTATGATAGTAAATTAAACAGTACAATCTACAAAAATGGCCGAGGGCCAAATAAAACAAAAATTCAGTAACAGCATAATATACAAAAAGGGCCGAGGGCCAAATTAAAAAAAAAAAAAAAAACAAAAACAAAAATCAGTAACAGTACAATATACAAAAAGGGCCGAGGGCCAAAATAACCAAAAAAATTCAGTAACAGTACAATATACAAAAAGGGCCGAGGGCCGAATTAAACAAAAATTCAGTAACAGTACAATATACAAAAAGGGCCGAGGGCCAAATTAAACAAAATTTCAGTAACAGTACAATATACAAAAAGGGCCGAGGGCCGAATTAAACAAAAATTCAGTAACAGTACAATATACAAAAAGGGCCGAGGGCCAAATTAAACAAAAATTCAGTAACAGTACAATATACAAAAGGGGCCGATGGCTAAATTAAACAAAAATTCAGTAATAGTGCAATATGGAAAAAGGGCCGAGGGCCTAATGAAACAAAAATTCAGCAGCTAGGCCGAGGGTCTAATTATTAAATAAATTACGAATTATCAAAAGAGTCGAGGACTTGTCATAACGGTAAATAGGAATATTAAATTAAATAAGCCCAAGACTTAAAAGATAAATTTACTAAAACCTTATTAATTTCATTTAAAAATTAAATAAATATCTATAGTTCTTAAAAACAATATTTAATAGGTTAATTTTTGAAGCGCTTGGGTAGAGATGCACGCGTGCCATAAAAAAACAGCGTCAGTAGCTAAAATCTATGTTGGATAAGGAATTACATTTAATTCTGTTGCTTATTGTTAAGGGGAATTAATTGTGAATTTAAAGTTTTAAACGCGATTTAAATATAGGTTTGGGCAATAGTAGAACGCGGTTTTTTAAATTTAGTAAGGTTATAAAAATATCTTGGAATTTGGTAGGGGATATTTGGGCATTTTTAGAAGAAACGTTAAGGTCTTAAGGCATTACGTGGGGTATTAACGCACCCAGAGTGCCTTTTCAAACAAGTAAATGCAAGGTAGAGTAACACGATGGACTCTTTTAGGTGTGAGGTATTAAGTACCAGCCTGTGAGGTATTAAGTGCCAGCTTGAAGAGGTGGTAATGACCAGCCAATAATAAGCCTTGGGTGTCAATTTAAGTGACCAGCTTGATGGTGATGGTCCTGTGAGGATAACCTTGTTTAGCCCAGGAGGAAATTTGTTTGTCCATATCCACACATGTCACTGAATATGGAGCTTGAATAGCGACTATATGGTAATCAGTCTAAGTTTCAATTTTTATCAGTAAACGAAACAAACAGAGGAAGGGGAAGAGGAGATTTGAGTGGGACGAGGCGCTCTGGCAGCTCGTGAACAGGATTTGTGGTGAGAGTGTCATTCTCATTTCAACATCAACACGCTCAACTTCTTGTGAAATTTTTATTGAACATATAATTTTTAGCCTTCAGCAAATGTAAATTTTTATCTTTAACTTTTCATCGGCCGTCAGCCTTATAACATTCTTACTCCTACATATAATTTATGTAAGGAAGGTAGCTACCCTCTAAATTCAATTTTTGTTAATCAAATATCAAAATTTATATACAAATATTTACCATTTCAAGTTTTTGTCTTTAAATATTAATATACAACTTATTTTTCTTACATTGTGTTTTTCATATTAAATTTTCTAAAAACTCATGATACCTATGTAAACAATAAGGCCACTGAATAGCCACAGTATTACATTTTGAAAACCAGTAAGGCATAGGTATCGAGCAATTGGCTATTGGCGCCTAACAATACTAAATTTTTATTAAATTTTCGAACCACGACCCAGCCTCCACAAAATAAATGAGAACCGGGTAGTTTCATCGTTCCTATTCCATTCAGGGGCAGGAATTGATGTTACAAAGTGACGCATTCACAACGTGGGGCTTGCGAGTATAGAAGTTGAGTGTTATCAAAAAAAAAAAAATAAAAAATAAACTTTGAGCTGTTGAGACAAATTGTCACATTTTTAATTTAGTCCTATTTTTTTTGAATTTTCTTACTGTTTATATATTTGTGTGTATTACTGATATTATGTGTATTGTTTATGGTTGAGACCTCAAGATTTGATTAGAGATAGATAGAGAGAGATTAGAGTTTTGCAAAGTCGTGAATACTTTTGGGTTAAATTAAAGAAGGTTAAACATTGCGGTAAGACAGTTACAGGAAAATTTTTGAGTCCTTATTGTAGGAATAAGATAATCGTAGGGTGAAATACGAGTTATCGTAGTAATTTTGAGAAAGTCTAGAAAAATAATACAGGGGCACAGGGGTTATAAATACTTAGTAAGCCAGTGAATTGAATTTTGATATACCTTGCAGTTTGTTAAATTTGAATAGTCGAGTTAATCAAAAGTAAACAAAATGTCTGAAATTTTCATACCTACGTTATTACAAGCTGATCAGGTTGATTATGAGTTACGCGTAAGAGGTTGTACTACAGTTAGGGACACAGAAACATGCTGTAGACTTTTAACACGAGCTCTAATAGCCAAACCATGTAATGATTTATCTCTGAGAGATCCATTATTTAATTTTAATACAGAGAAAGTACAAGTAAACAATACTTTAGATTCCATCAAAAATATAATTAACAATTTAGATAATTCTACGGAGGATGATTTGCCAGTAAAACAGGTTAAGTCACAGTTGGTACATATTATGGTACGAATAAATAGAATGCCTATCCCAGAACAGAATTCTGAGGAGACGGTAACATTTCAAAATGAGTCAAGGGCTACGATTTACTTACTAGAAGCGGATCTTTATGATAAACTGAATTTAGAAGTAGTAGATGATTTAGCATTACAAGTAGGCACTGGTGTAAATATAGCAACTAGTCCTAGTACTAAGTTTGTACCTATCTATAAGTGGGGTGTCACGTTTGATGGTCAGCCTAATAATGTAATTTCATTTATTGAACGAGTTGAAGAGTTAGCAATAGCTCGAAACGTCACTAAAAGAGAATTATTCCAGTCAGGGTTAGATCTTTTTTCGGGACCAGCTCTACAGTGGTATCGATCTGTTAGAGGTAGTAATGAGGTTAGAACTTGGGAAGATTTGGTAGAACAGTTGAAAAATGATTTTTTACATGAGGATTTTGATAAGAGTATGAGTGATTACATTGAAAAGAGAACACAACATGTGGATGAGCCAGTACATATTTATATTAGAATCATGGAAGCTTTATATAATAGACTAAAAACAAAACCAAGTTTAGAAGAACGCATTAAACAAATTAGAAAGAATTTATTGCCATATTTTGCTACTCCTTTAGCATTATTGACTATAGATACAATTTCAGAATTAATTTCAAAGTGCAAAAAAGTAGAATACGCTGAGGAAAGTACCAAAAAATATATACCGCCTCCTATGAGAAGTAATTTAGTGGAAAAGGATCTTTTGTATGTTGGGTTGCCTTCTTTAGATAAGAATAATGTTAGGGAATCTCATGAAAAGTCTGTTAAGTCTGTATCACCACCAAAATCAAATTTTAAACCTAATCGTAGAAGTCAACCTGGGCAATCAAATGTTAATGAAATCAAAACTACCAAGACACCAGTAATCTGTTTTAACTGTAAAGGTGAAAATCATGTTTTTAAACAATGTAGGGCTAAAAGAAATAAATTTTGCTTTAAATGTGGTGAATCAAATGTCACATTTAAAGAGTGTAAAAAATGTTCAAAAAACTAACCAAGGGGCCACGTAAAGTTAGTCAACGTCCAAACCCCCGTAGTTATAGTAAGTTTAAAAATATTATGACTAACAAATCAGATTGGAATTTTTGGTTAAGTAAAGTAAGAAATTTTTACAAAACTTACCGTAGAGTTAGTGATGAAGTACAAGTAACACCTCTATTGTTGTCTAAAAATGGTGACGATAGACCTTACATTTCAGTTTTTTTATACGATAAGAAATTTTTAGCTTTAGTGGATACTGGTTGTAATCGTTCTGTAGTTGGAAGCAATGGTGTGAAAATTTTAGAACAATTTAAATGTAAATTTGTAACGTCAGATCTAAGATATGTAACGACAGCAGACGGTACTCCTCAAACTGTCACAGGTATAGCTCACTTACCGCTCAAGATTAACAACATAGTTCGAATACTTAAGGTTTATATAGTTCCATCTTTGCCTAGTTCTTTTATTTTTGGTATAGATTTTTGTAGATTATTTGGCATTCATTTAGATTTTGAATCAAATACTTGGGTAAATAAAGTTGGTAGCATAAGAGTTTCAGCTCTGTGTCGTGTGAACACAGTTGAGACCAATGATGGCGGTTTGGCTGACTTAACTGGAGTTCAGCTCCGGCAAGTTGAAAAGATCAAGCAGTTATTCAAGGGACTTAGTTGTGGGAAGTTAGGCCTTACCGATAGGATGGTATATCATATAGACACTGGAAATGCTGAACCTATCAGGCAGCGCCAATATCTTTTATCACCACATATGATGAATATTTTAAATGAAGAACTTGACAAAATGTTAGAACAAGATGTAGTTGAACCTACTTTTAGTGAATGGAGGTCGCCAGTTTTATTAGTTAAAAAGGATAATGGAAATTATCGATTTTGTTTTGATGGTAGATCTTTAAATTCAGTAACTGTTAAGGATTCATATCCTTTACCTTTTGTGGACGGTATATTGAGTATGTTACGGGACGCTAAATATATCAGTAGCATAGATTTGAAAAGCGCTTTTTGGCAAATTCCACTTTCTGAAACTTCCAAACCCAAAACCGCATTTGCTGTTCCGGGAAGGGGCTTATTTTGTTTTAAAGTACTACCATTTAGTCTTGCAAACGCTGCACAGGCTATGCAACGGCTAATGGACATTGTTATAACACCAAAATTAGAAAATAAAGTTTTTGTTTATCTAGACGATATAATTGTCACCGCTTCTAGTTTTGAGGAACACGTATCAATTTTAAAAGAAGTGTTTGATAGGTTGAAGGATGCTCGCCTAACAGTAAATTATGAAAAATGTCAGTTTTTTAGAAAATCTCTAAAATATTTAGGTTATGTAATTGATACTGAAGGTGGATTACGTACAAACCCTGAGAAGGTAGAAGCGATGATCAGTTATCCTCGTCCTACAAATACAACTCAGATAAAACGATTTATAGGCATGTGTTCGTGGTACCGGAGATTTTTACCTCATTTTTCGACTTTAGTTGCTCCGTTAAATGATTTGCTAAAAGGGAAACGTGGTAAAAGACAACCAATTAAGTGGAATGAAAATGCAGAACAAGCATTCTTGGCACTTAAGCAAGCGCTTATCTCTACTCCAATCCTAACTAGTCCTGATTTTAAGTCAAATAATTTTGTTATACAGTGCGACGCGTCTAGTACAGGATTAGGTTGTTGTTTGACACAAGTACAGGGAGGAGAAGAAAAGGTAATTGCTTTTGCCAGTCGCTCACTAAATAAGGCAGAAAGAAACTACAGTATTTACGAGTTAGAAGTATTGGCCTTATTATTTAGTTTAGAGAGATTTCGGCCCTTCGTGGAAGGTCAGAAGTTTACAGTCATAACTGATAATTTAGCGGTTAGCTGGTTGCATAAGTTGAAGTCACCTACCGGCAGATTAGCTCGCTGGATGGTTAAGTTGCAACAATATGACTTTAATTTAGTGCACCGTAAAGGTAATTTAAATGTAGTTCCTGACGCTTTATCTAGAGTGCCGCGGGACGAACCGTCAGATAATGAAGAACAAAATTTCACAGTAGGTTCATTATCACTTAATCAGGAGAGTCTAGATGATTGGTATATTAAATTACGTACAAAAATTTTGGCAAATCCAAATTTGTATCCATTTTTTAAGGTAGAGAATAATTTAATCTTTAAACATGTTGCTAATAAATTACCGGTGAAAACTAATTTAACAGAATGGAAACTTTTGGTACCACTTTCACAACGAAATAATGTTCTAAAACAATGTCACAATGAAAGTACAGCAGCACATTTGGGGTATTTTAAAACACTTAAGAGAATTTGTGAAGACTACTATTGGCCTAGAATGCGTAAGGATATACTGAGATATGTCAAGTCATGCAAGACTTGCGGTTCGCAAAAAGTGTCATTTTCACGTTACGGTTTAATGGGGAAAGAAAAGAAAGTAGAATTTCCATGGCAAGTCATAAGCGTAGATATTTTTGGTCCGGTAACAAGAAGTAAAAGGGGTTTTTCATATCTTTTAGTAGTTTTAGATTGGTTTACTAAATATGTTCTCGTACATCCCATGCGTAATGCCACAGCTCAGACTATATCTAAATTTATGGAGAATGACGTATTTTTGATTTACGGTGTTCCACAGTTCATTATGGTAGACAACGGGAAGCAGTTTGCTTCATCAGTTTTTAAGAAACTGGCCGATCGGTACAAAGTACAAAAAATTTGGTTTAATGCATTGTATCACCCACAAGTAAATCCAGTCGAGCGATCGAACGCTACGATAGGTACAGCTATACGCAGTTATATCCAAGATAATCATCAGGATTGGGATGTAGAAATTTTCAGAGTTGCTCACGCAATCAGAACGGCTACTCACGAAGTAACTGGTTTCCCTCCTGCTTTCTTGAATTTCGGCCGTAAAGTTCCCATTTCAGGAGACTTTTACGGGCAAGTAGAGTCAACATCAGGCATTCAACTAGCTCCGGGTGATAGGAATAGGTATTGTGATGACATATCGAACCTTTCGGATACATATAAAGATGTAGTAAAGCGGTTAAATAATGCTTACCAGAGAAATCAGAAAACATATAACTTGCGTAGGCGGGAAGTTAAATATGAAGTAGGTGATAAGGTATGGAAGAAAAATAAGGTTTTGTCAGATGCTTCCAAACATTTTTCAGCTAAGTTAGCACCCAAATTTGTATTTTGCACAGTTCGCCAGAAAATTTCTAAATTAGTATATGCATTAGACCATGCAGACGGATCTGATGCAGGTCATTGGCATGTTTCTGATTTAAAAACGTACTATGGATCAAACTCTGACGTTTCAGTCGGGTAAACATTTTTATAATGCATTTTCTATTAAGATAATTACCCATAAATTTAGATTAGGCGCACTAACTTTAATGAAGATACCTGGAAGGTTTTGTCTTGCGTGGATAGTAGTTTTCTAGTAGTGTAGTTTGTTGTCAGTAAACTTCGGAAATATTTTTCCGGCTGGATATCTTTTATCCAAGGGTTGAAGGGTGGGCCACGTTTAGTGGGTGTAGCGTCTTCAACGTCTGCACGCCACGCAGTTGATGTGAACCAAGCAAGTGAAACTCAGCAAGATTTGTCTCGAGGATATGGAATCCGATGTAGTAACGGTTAAGCCTTTTGTGATTATACGACATTTTGGTGATTTTCATGCGCTTGGAAAATATCAATAAATGACAGAACATCGTCATTCTTCTTTGTGTTGTCCTTATTTTCATCTATACTTTCTATTTTTCCACTCCTATAATTCTTTTGTGTTACTCTACTTAGGTTTATGTTTGAGGAAGGGTTAGGGCAGACTGAATTTCGTTAGGGAAACCTTCCACCTGTTAGTTTTTATTATATTTATTGTATTCTATTTGCCAGTCTTGCTAAGGCATTCTCGTGGTCTGGTAAATAAATATAATTGTTCAGTTGTGGTTTGAAAGTCAAGGGAAATTTGTTTGGAGGGAATATTTTTCCTGGATGGTCAATTTCCCCCTTGATAAACAGTGAGTTAGTTTTCCTTTCGTTAGTTCAGAGTAATGTCTTTACCAAACCTAACAAAAAAAAAAAAAGATTATGCTTTGCTTGTATATTCCTTTTGTATTTCTGACGTTTCTGGAGAACATCCTACTTGAAATCTTCTAGTATCTTAATTTTGGTTAAGTGTTCTGACTAACTTCATTCTAGTTTTGTTTGTTTAAACTTTAGTTACTTTTCGTATTATATTTTCTAGATGTTTACAGGTAAGAAGTAATCATTATCCTAGTTCGTAGGATATTTAACGGCCATTAAAGGAACTTGTTCCGGGATGGGGATGGACTAGTTTCGGCCGGGCTGTCTTGAATGACAGGTGGTTAAGGAGGGTCGAGCGTAAACATGGGTAAGGGAGCTTGTCAGTCAGGAGTGACCTAGGTCGTCTGACGGTCTTCGAGAGACATATCTCAGCCTCCCCGCTTCACCTCAGCCCTTGGCCAATCGCTCGATCGAAACACTGTTCATCGCGCCTGAAGCAAGAGCTTTCCAGAACAATGGTCCTTTTTGTTGTTTAGTCGTCACGTATTTCTAGTTCAGCCCCTTGGAGCTATATCCAAAGTATTTTAGTTGATACGTACGTCTAATTTCAGCCCTTTGGAGCTACATCCAAAATAACTTTGTTTGATTTATTAACAGTCTGGATATTTTATCCCACTGTTAAGGATAGGCAGAGAACTTGGTTCCTGTATCGTGGTTTAGATGTGCTTATGTCTACTCCAATTTCAGCACTGGCAGCCGCTACAACGCTGCTCAGGCACTACACCACAGTGTCTGTGGAGACTGATGTTTGGGTCCTCTCCTAAAACATTTTATGTTTCCTTTCCGAACTCTCTTCAAAGGGTTTCTTGTATGTGAAATGCTATACAAGCTTTATATCGATTTAATTCTACTTCCAATTTTGTGTCTAAATAATTAGTATTCAGGGGATATTTTATATCTGGTGGAATGTGGTATTGAATAGATTATGTTTTGGAGCCTCTCGGTCTCTGTAGTAAGTGAAATATGTATAGTGTATATGCTAATATGGCTTGGATTAGTACTACATTGACTTTACCGATTGTGTCTTTCCCAATTTTGTCATTATTGAATTTGTCGTTACTGATTTTGTCCCTGAAATATTAGGCGTGTAGTACGCGAAGCTACTATTGAGTACTAAATCCTCTCTTATAGCAGCATTCACTAGTATGTAAGATATTTACTTTTAATTAGTTAGTAAGAAGTTAAGGTCTAGGAACCGTAGCTGTCTTATAGCTTAATTTAGTTACAATTCGGTTTATAATCATTTATGGTTAAGTAACCATATCTCAATTCTTTTAAGTTAGCTTTAGTTATATCCATCAGCGGATAAGTAGAAATTGAAGTCTCAATTTATAGGAAAAAATACATGTATGAAAGTACACATATTTTTTTGTAGAGGGAGAGAGAAAGTGTACCGTCCTAAAGTTCCAGGACGCTACAGAATATATATAATTTAATTATGGGGTTCTTAAAACCACTATAATAGCAGATACTTTAAATTTATTTACTTTTTGTTCACAGAATCCTAGAGCTGCCGAAGTCCTCATTCCCACTCGAAGATTTATCAACCTACCCTATCGCTACAGAATAAATGCAAAATGAACAAACTTTAAAATATACACCGAGCGCCATCTGTACTTTACAAGCAAACCCAACCGATTCTTAACGAGTAGACTTGAATTAACTTTAAAATATACACCGAGCGCCATCTGTTATTCTACCAGCAAACCACCGGCTCTTACTAGTTAGAAATCTAGATAGTATTGGTAAAAATTAAGCAATAACTTTAATTAATAATTTGAATCGATAGAAATTTAGTAACAAATAAGAATTATTAATGGGAAGTAAAATAGTGCAATAATTAAGTAGATTTGATAATAAAAACAGAATTTTAAGTAAACACTTTTTATCATTTTGCGGTTGGCAACGATTGAAAGCTATTTTAAAGGAGACAATAAATTAGGCATTTCCGATTCTTGAAGCCAAGAACAAGACGTGTTTGTGCTGACTTACCGCAGATTTAAAGCCTCAAATTCCTGGAGATAGGTAATTAAATAAACCAATATCTACTAAATTATAATCATTGACATTTATTGATTAATGTATATGTATTTAATTTGTAAAATCGCCAGCATTCAATCCGATGTTAAGGGATATTTAATAGGTTAATTTTTGAAGCGCTTGGGTAGAGATGCACGCGTGCCATAAAAAAACAGCGTCAGTAGCTAAAATCTATGTTGGATAAGGAATTACATTTAATTCTGTTGCTTATTGTTAAGGGGAATTAATTGTGAATTTAAAGTTTTAAACGCGATTTAAATATAGGTTTGGGCAATAGTAGAACGCGGTTTTTTAAATTTAGTAAGGTTATAAAAATATCTTGGAATTTGGTAGGGGATATTTGGGCATTTTTAGAAGAAACGTTAAGGTCTTAAGGCATTACGTGGGGTATTAACGCACCCAGAGTGCCTTTTCAAACAAGTAAATGCAAGGTAGAGTAACACGATGGACTCTTTTAGGTGTGAGGTATTAAGTACCAGCCTGTGAGGTATTAAGTGCCAGCTTGAAGAGGTGGTAATGACCAGCCAATAATAAGCCTTGGGTGTCGATTTAAGTGACCAGCTTGATGGTGATGGTCCTGTGAGGATAACCTTGTTTAGCCCAGGAGGAAATTTGTTTGTCCATATCCACACATGTCACTGAATATGGAGCTTGAATAGCGACTATATGGTAATCAGTCTAAGTTTCAACTTTTATCAGTAAACGAAACAAACAGAGGAAGGGGAAGAGGAGATTTGAGTGGGACGAGGTGCTCTGGCAGCTCGTGAACAGGATTTGTGGTGAGAGTGTCATTCTCATTTCAACATCAACACGCTCAACTTCTTGTGAAATTTTTATTGAACATATAATTTTTAGCCTTCAGCAAATGTAAATTTTTATCTTTAACTTTTCATCGGCCGTCAGCCTTATAACATTCTTACTCCTACATATAATTTATGTAAGGAAGGTAGCTACCCTCTAAATTCAATTTTTGTTAATCAAATATCAAAATTTATATACAAATATTTACCATTTCAAGTTTTTGTCTTTAAATATTAATATACAACTTATTTTTCTTACATTGTGTTTTTCATATTAAATTTTCTAAAAACTCATGATACCTATGTAAACAATAAGGCCACTGAATAGCCACAGTATTACATTTTGAAAACCAGTAAGGCATAGGTATCGAGCAATTGGCTATTGGCGCCTAACAATACTAAATTTTTATTAAATTTTCGAACCACGACCCAGCCTCCACAAAATAAATGAGAACCGGGTAGTTTCATCGTTCCTATTCCATTCAGGGGCAGGAATTGATGTTACAATTGCAGTCCAGGATAACTGTCGAGTGCCTTCCATTTTCACTAAAATTATAAATGATACCACCCTAGCAAATGGCATGATGCTATGGAACGTCTTGTATAATAAGAGAAAGCAGTCTAGGAGGTTTTGCCAACTGTTATGCAACATTGAGCAGAAGGGAAAAAAACGGTTGACAATAGTAGTCAACTGCCACCCATTTCCACTGATAATTCTATAAAAAAACCACGTTAGTTGCCAAATGTGGTAAATGGCATGAAGCTGTGGAACGATCAATACAAGAAAAGAAAATCAACTAAAATAATGGATCATAAAGCAGATCATGAATTAGACGATTAATGTAAACATGACGTTACAATGAAAACTCCCAAGTAGTGGTACTAGAAAATATACTGGAACAAAAATAACCAATAAATGAAGTCAAAATCATAGTTTCAGCAGCGAAATCACTCGTTAAATGCAGGAGTAGAGGATACATATCATTATGTTCATTTATCTATGGAGTATTTTACCTAACACAACAATACGAGGCTCTAATGTGGTGGACTACCTTCCCTTGCCACTCGTCGAAATCAAATGAAATCAAGTAAATATAAATCAACTAAACTCAGCGAGGTGGAAGCTGCTCGATCACCAACATGGAGAACCTATGGATACTGGGGTAAATTTCTACGGTAGCGGACCATCTTTCCGGTGTCATTGGTGGAAACAACATAAAACTAGGCAAATATACAATCGTTAGTCGCTTAATATGGAGAACCTATGGAGGCTTGAGCAAATCCCTATTGTGGCAGACTACCATTGCTTTACTTTGAAACTATATATAACCAGGTAAATATACAATCGCTAATCGCGTAATACGACATAGGGCGGCACAGAAATGAACCAACGATGAGCTGCTTGTTGATTATTTGTTATGTGAAGTATTAATTGTTAGTAACATTGTAATGGAACCAACCTTTGTCACTAGTCTGCCAATTAAAACGAAACATTTGAACATTGCAGTTCAGGATAACAGTCGAGTGCCTTCCATTTTCACTAAAATTATAAATGATACCACCCTAGTAAATGGCATGATGCTATAGAACGTCTTGTATAATAAGAGAAAGCAGTCTAGGAGTTACTGCCAACTGTTATGCAACATTGAGCAGAAGGAAAAAAAACGGTTGACAATAGTAGTTAACTGCTACCCATTTCCACTTATAATTCTATAAAAAAAACACGTTAGTTGCCAAATGTGGTAAATGGCATGAAGCTGTGGAATGATCCATACAAGAAAAGAAAATCAACTAAAATAATGGATCACAAAGCAGATCATGAACTAGACGATTAATGTAAACATGTCGTTACAATGAACACTCCCAAGTAGTAGTACTGGAAAATATACTGGAACAAAAATAACCAATAAATGAAGTCAAAATCATAGTTTCAGCAGCGAAATCACTCGTTAAATGCAAGAGTAGAGGATACACATCATTATGTTCATTTATCTATGGAGTATTTTACCTAACACAACAATACGAGGCTCTAATGAACCAAATGAAATCAAGTAAATATAAATCAAGTACACTCAGCGAGGTGGAAGCTACTCGATCACCAACATGGAGAACCTATGGATACTGGGGTAAATTTCTACGGTAGCGGACCATCTTTCCGGTGTCACTGGTGGAAAGAACATAAAACTGGGCAAATATACAATCGCTAGTCGCTTAATATGGAGAACCTATAGAGGCTGGAGCAAATCCCTATTGTGGCAGACTACCATTGCTTTAATTTGAAACTATATATAACCAGGAAAATATAAAATCGCTAATCGCATAATACGACATAGGATGGCACAGACATGAACCAAAGATGAGCTAATTGTTGATTTATTTGTTATGTGAAGTATTAATTGTTAGTAACATTGTAATGGAACCAACCTTTGTCACTAGTCTGCCAATTAAAACGGAACATTTGAACATTGCAGTTCAGGATAACAGTCGAGTGCCTTCCATTTTCACTAAAATTACAAATGATACCACGCTAGCAAATGACATGATGCTATGGAACGTCTTGTATAATAAGAGAAAGCAGTCTAGGAGGTATTGCCAACTGTTATGCAACATTAAGCAGAAGGGAAAAAACGGTTTACAATAGTAGTCAAGTGCCACCCATTTCCACTGATAATTCTATAAAAAAAACCACGTTAGTTGCCCAATGTGGTAAATGGCATGAAGCTGTGGAACGATCAATACAAGAAAAGAAAATCAACTAAAATAATGGATCATAAAGTAGATCATGACTTAGATGATTAATGTAAACATGACGTTACAATGAACACTCACAAGTAGTAGTACTAGAAAATATACTGGAACAAAAATAACCAATAAATGAAGTCAAAATCATAGTTTCAGCAGCGAAATCACTCGTTAAATGCAGGAGTAGAGGATACATATCATTATGTTCATTTATCTATGGAGTATTTTACCTAACACAACAATACGAGGCTCTAATGTGGCGGACTACCTTCCCCTGCCACTCGTCGAAATCAAATGAAATCAAGTAAATATAAATCAAGTACACTCAGCGAGGTGGGAACTACTCGATCACCAACATGGAGAACCTATGGATACTGGGGTAAATTTCTACGGTAGCGGACCATCTTTCCGGTGTCTCTGATGGAAACAACATAAAACTGGGCAAATATACAATCGCTAGTCGCTTAATATGGAGAACCTATAGAGGCTGGAGCAAATCCCTATTGTGGCAGACTACCATTGCTTTACTTTGAAACTATAAATAACCAGGAAAATATACAATCGCTAATCGCATAATACGACATAGGACGGCACAGACATGAACCAAAGATGAGCTACTTGTTGATTTATTTGTTATGTGAAGTATTAATTGTAAGTAACATTGTAATGGAACCAACCTTTGTCACTAGTCTGCCAATTAAAACGGAACATTTGAACATTGCAGTTCAGGATAAGTCGAGTGCCTTCCATTTTCACTAAAATTATAAATGATACCACCCTAGCAAATGGCATGATGCTATGGAACGTCTTGCATAATAAGAGAAAGCAGTCTAGGAGGTATTGCCAACTGTTATGCAACATTGAGCAGAAGGGAAAAAAACGGTTGACAATAGTGGTCAACTGCCACCCATTTCCACTGATAATTCTAGAAAAAAAACACGTTAGTTGCCAAATGTGGTAAATGGCATGAAGCTGTGGAACGATCCATACAAGAAAAGAAAATCAACTAAAATAATGGATCACAAAGCAGATCATGAATTAGACGATTAATGTAAACATGACGTTACAATGAACACTCCCAAGCAGTAGTACTAGAAAATATACTGGAACAAAAATAACCAATAAATGAAGTCAAAATCATAGTTTCAGCAGCGAAATCACTCGTTAAATGCAGGAGTAGAGGATACATATCATTATGTTCATTTATCTATGGAGTATTTTACCTAACACAACAATACGAGGCTCTAATGTGGCGGACTACCTTCCCCTGCCACTCGTCGAAATCAAATGAAATCAAGTAAATATAAATCAAGTACACTCAGCGAGGTGGGAACTACTCGATCACCAACATGGAGAACCTATGGATACTGGGGTAAATTTCTACGGTAGCGGACCATCTTTCCGGTGTCTCTGATGGAAACAACATAAAACTGGGCAAATATACAATCGCTAGTCGCTTAATATGGAGAACCTATAGAGGCTGGAGCAAATCCCTATTGTGGCAGACTACCATTGCTTTACTTTGAAACTATAAATAACCAGGAAAATATACAATCGCTAATCGCATAATACGACATAGGACGGCACGGACATGAACCAAAGATGAGCTACTTGTTGATTTATTTGTTATGTGAAGTATTAATTGTAAGTAACATTGTAATGGAACCAACCTTTGACACTAGTCTGCCAATTAAAACGGAACATTTGAACATTGCAGTTCAGGATAACAGTCGAGTGCCTTCCATTTTCACTAAAATTATAAATGATACCACCCTAGCAAATGGCATGATGCTATGGAACGTCTTGTATAAGAAGAGAAAGCAGTCTAGGAGGTATTGCCAACTGTTATGCAACATTGCGCAGAAGGGAAAAAAAACGGTTGACAATAGTAGTCAACTGCCACCCATTTCCACTGATAATTCTATAAAAAAATCACGTTAGTTGCTAAATGTGGTAAATGGCATGAAGCTGTGGAACGATCCATACAAGAAAAGAAAATCAACTAAAATAATGGATCACAAAGCAGATCATGAATTAGACGATTAATGTAAACATGACGTTACAATGAACACTCCCAAGTAGTAGTACTGGAAAATATACTGGAACAAAAATAACCAATAAATGAAGTCAAAATCATAGCTTCAGCAGCGAAATCACTCGTTAAATGCAAGAGTAGAGGATACACATCATTATGTTTATCTATCTATGGAATATTTTACCTAACACAACAATACGAGGCTCTAATGTGGCGGACTACCTTCCCCTGCCACTCGTCGAAATCAAATGAAATCAAGTAAATATAAATCAACTAAACTCAGCGAGGTGGAAGCTACTCGATCACTAACATGGAGAACCTATGGATACTGGGGTAAATTTCTACGGTAGCGGACCATCTTTCCGGTGTCACTGGTGGAAAAAACATAAAACTGGGCAAATATACAATCGCTAGTCGCTTAATATGGAGAACCTATGGAGGCTGGAGCAAATCCCTATTGTGGCAGACTACCATTGCTTTACTTTGAAACTATATATAACCAGGTAAATATACAATCGCTAATCGCATAATACGACATAGGACGGCACATACATGAACCAAAGATGAGCTACTTGTTGATTATTTGTTATGTGAAGTATTAATTGTTAGTAACATTGCAATGGAACCAACCTTTGACACTAATCTGCCAATTAGGTAGAAGCTACTCGATCACCAACATGGAGAACCTATGGATACTGGGGTAAATTTCAACTGTAGCGGACCATCTTTCCGGTGTCTCTGGTGGAAACAACATAAAACTGGGCAAATATACAATCGCTAGTCGCTTAATATGGAGAACCTATAGAGGCTGGAGCAAATCCCTATTGTGGCAGACTACCATTGCTTTACTTTGAAACTATATATAACCAGGTAAATATACATTCGCTAATCGCATAATACGACATAGGACGGCACAGACATGAACCAAAGATGAGCTACTTGTTGATTATTTGTTATGTGAAGTATTAATTGTTAGTAACATTGCAATGGAACCAACCTTTGACACTAGTCTGCCAATTAAAACGGAACATTTGAACATTGCAGTTCAGGATAACAGTCGAGTGCCTTCCATTTTCACTAAAACTATAAATGATACCACCCTAGCAAATGGCATGATGCTATAGAACGTCTTGTATAATAAGAGAAAGCAGTCTACGAGGTATTGACAACTGTTATGCAGCAGAAGGGAAAAAAACGGTTGACAATAGTAGTCAACTGCCACCCATTTCTACTGATAATTCTATAAAAATCCACGTTAGTTGCCAAATGTGGTAGTCAACTGCCACCCATTTCCACTGATAATTCTATAAAAAAAAACACGTTAGTTGCCAAATGTGGTAAATGGCATGAAGCTGGGGAACGATACATACAAGAAAAGAAAATCAACTAAAATAATGGATCATAAAGCAGATCATGAATTAGACGATTAATATAAACATGACGTTACAATGAACACTCCCAAGTAGTAGTACTAGAAAATATACTGGAACAAAAATAACCAATAAATGAAGTCAAAATCATAGTTTCAGCAGCGAAATCACTCCTTAAATGCAAAAGTAGAGGATACACATCATTATGTTCATTTATCTATGGAATATTTTACCTAACACAACAATACGAGGCTCTAATGTGGCGGACTACCTTCCCCTGCCACTCGTCGAAATCAAATGAAATCAAGTAAATATTTTATTTTTTTTTTATGGCAGGAGAAAATCTTTCAAAGACACCGCTCTTTGCGGCGAATGGGATTTTCACCCACTAAAAACTCCTGCCTCTCACCAAACCCCAGAGGCTCCCGGAAGCGTCACTATGTGACATAACATCAGTGCCCTAGGTAGTCATTTCCTTCTTCCTACTTAATCGCCTTTAGTCGCCAGCTTGCTCTCTTTCTTCAGCTTTTTTCTTCTGTAACACCTTTTTAACAAAACGGCTTACTTTTGTCCAGTTTCTCCCATTTTTAAGCATCACGTTGATTATATTCTCCCTACTTATTTCGACATCCAGGTCTTCTTCTAGCTCTTGCCTCCACTGGGACCATCTGTCACATATCAGTACTGTGTGCTCCGCTGTATCTGTGTCACCACAGTACATACATGTATCCTCCTGCGTAATTCCCATTCTTTTGGTATAATGTCTAAAATATCCGTGGCCCGTCAGAAACTGTGTCACAAAGAAATCCAGCCTCTTATGTTCGCATCTCACCCAGGGGAGGATGTCTGGGATGAGTGTCTTCGTCCAGGCTGCCGTGTCCGTATGGTTGTTCCATATTTCTTGCCATTTGTTTAAAGTTGTCTCTCTCTCCCTTTTTTTAATCATTGGTAAATGGGCATTTTCATTATGGTACAGTCGGTGTCTCTCTTCAACGAGCAAATCAATCGGTGGAATTCCTGTGACAACCTGTATGGCCCTTGAGGATATTGTGCGATACCCACTGGCTATTCTCAGTAGGGCTTTCCTTTGGATGCTCAAGAGCATGTTCTTATATTTTTGTATCTCGATGGCCCGTCGCCATACCGGCGCGCTATATAGGACTATCGATTGAATGACTCCACATAAGACCGCTCTCTTTGGTCCGCTCGGTCCCCCTATATTTGGTAGGATTCTTGTCAAAGCCCCCATTTTCCCTTGGGTTTTCTCGACAGTCCATTCGATATGCTTGCCGAATGTCAGCCGGTCATCCAGGATCACTCCCAAGTATTTCAGTTGTCTGATTGGTACTATTCTTGTGCCTACAATGTCAAAATGGATATGATCTCTCTTTCGTGGTCCCTTCAGAATAATCGCTTTTGTTTTCTGAGGAGCGAGGGTCAGATCTGTTCTATCCATCCATGTATTTATCCTTGCTAAGGACTCGTTTACTCGAAACTCGAGTTCTCGGTCATCCGTCGCTTCCACCATAATAGCCAAATCATCGGCATAGGCTATGCTTGTTGATCCCTCCGTAAGAGGCAGCGCTAACACCTGATCATAGAGGATATTCCAGAGAAGTGGGCCCAGCACCGATCCCTGAGGAACACCCGCCGACGTCTCGATCGATTTTGTGTTAGATATCTTAATCTTCCTGTTATGAAAATAGCTTTCCACGACGTTTATGAGGTACTGAGATATCCCTCTATTATAAAGTTCCCCAACTATCTTACTCCAAGTTGCTGAATTAAAGGCATTTTGAACATCCACAGCTATTACTGCAAACCATCTGCTGTTGGTATTTTTTGCGGAATCTACTACCACGTTTATTGCTTGTATAGCAGAGTGCCCCTTTCTGAAACCGAACTGCCTCTCGGAGAGTCCACCTTTTTCTTCTATTTCCAGCTCAATCCTGTCTTTTATTAACCTTTCATAAAATTTTCCTATCATACTCAGCATACAGATTGGCCTAAAAGAAGAAGGGGATTCGATTATCCCCCCCTTCCAAATCAGCGATACTGTGGCTATTTTCCATATTTCAGGAAACTCTTGCCTTTCTAACAGGTTATTCAGTATTTCTAAAAGGATATGGGGGATTATCTTTACTACTAGTTTGACTGCCTCTGGGGGAATACGATCCGGGCCAGGGGATTTTCCGTGTTTTATTTGTTCTGCTGCCTTATGGAGTTCGTCCACAGAAAAGGGTGGGACGCCTTCCTGGATTGTTTCCCCTATTATCCACTGGTCCTCCTTTTTCGGGAAGAGATGTTCAATAATCTCCGTTTTTTGATCTAGGGAAAGATTGTAAGGCAAACTCTGGTTACCCAGGCGTTTCATGACTATCTTGTAGCCCGAACCCCACACGTCATTTTCCAGTTCACTACATAGGTTTTTCCAGTGTTCCCTTTTGGAGTAGAAGATGAGTCTCTTCAATTCTTTATAGGAATCCTTATACTGTGTTTGTAGTCTGATTTGTCCATCGTTCCCGGGGGCACTTCTAGCGTTTACCCTGGTAACTGCTCTTCTCAATCTGTGGCATTTTGCACGCTGATTTTCAATATCTATGTTCCACCAATATGGCTTTTCCCTTTCCCTTTCTCCGTTTCGTATGGTAGTCACACTTTCTCTTGTTGCCGCTCCGATCACTGTTACTAGATCTTCCAAGCTATTCACTTCTTTTTCGCTGATTTTCTTTCTGATTGCTTCCTCGAATTTGTTGTTATCGAAGAGAGTTCGGGCGTATTTCGGCTTTTTTCTATTGTTTCCCTGGTGGTCTATCTCGAAGGCTATGTGGTGGTGGAAGGTTAACACCTCCCCTGGGAGTACTTCCCAACCACAAACTTTCCTTGACATGTTAGCGGTAGCTCCAGTGACGTCGATATAAGATCTACTATTTCCCCTTTCGAATGTTGGCATCGTTCCCGTGTTAATAATAACCAGGCCCAGCTCAGCCGCCCATTCAGCCACGTAATCTCCTCTCCCGTCCGTATGCGGAGAACCCCAGAGAGCGGACTTTGCATTTAAGTCTCCTGCAAATATCGCTTCTTCCTCGCCATCTCTGATCTGTATCATAATGCTGTCTATGTATTCCTTGAAGGCTTGCAGGGGAATATTAGGTGAGACATAACAGCAATAAAGTTGCCAGTTATCAAATATGAGCTTTATAAAACCTGCGCCCTTCTGCACCTTTGTGATGCCAATGTCCTTATTCCTTAGTTGTATAGCAACGTCCCTTTTGTTATCTAACAGGAAGCCTCGGCTACTTGCCAGGTTAACATTTGGCTCGCTGATAATAATCAGGTCGGCTCCCTGTTCACATGCCACCGCATACGCGATCTCATGAGCCGCGCGCGAACGACCCAAGTTGGTCTGTAAGATCTTCATTTTGTTTAATATGTAATTTATAATTTATTTATTACTCCCAGTCCCTTTTTCCGAGTTTTATTCCCTAGGGTCTTGAGTAGCTTCCTAAAGTGGGGACATTTAGTAGTGTCTGCACGGTGCCCCTCATCTTTGCACGACATACAGTAGAGAACATTTTCCTCACATTCTACCGCTTTGTGGCCACTTTTTCCACATTTCATGCACGTGTCCCTTCTATCTGGACCCGTGCATTCAGCTGTTCGATGACCAAGCTCCAGACATTTATAACACCTTGTAATGTTGACTCTGAGCCTAAGCCTACAGGACACCCATCCAATTTTGATTCTACCTCTTTTCGCCAACTCTGTAGCTATGCCTTTCTTCATTTTTATCGTGGCTGTCTGGTTTCCACTGCGGTTCGGCCTGAGAGAGACCACCGTTAGTTGTTCTTCGGATATATCCCCTCTATTCTTCATAATTTCCTTCTTTAGTTCTTCTTCATCGATGTCCGCATCTATGTCCGTTATGTGGACAGTTGCGTCGTTGGATTTTACAAACACTTCCGTGTCCTTGGTTTTGGTTTTTATTACTTCCTTCAGTCTTTCGGCTTTTTCCTTGCCTCCTGTCACCTCAAGTAGTAGGTCACCTTTTGCCGTCTTCTTTAGAGATCTAATATTTACACCCAGTTCCTCAATGTCCACGTTCTTTTTTACTGTCCTTAAGAGGTCCGCGTAGGTTGTTCCTTCTGCTTTGACAATAATTTTGTCCGTTTGGGGGCCCTTATTTTTCTCTGGTCTGCTCACTGATTTGAGCCTCCCTGTTCTTCTACCTGGTGTCAGGATAGTTATCTCGTATTCCGTTTTTCTAAATACAGCTTCAGCGCATTTCCTCATATAATCATAGTTTTGACTTCCTAGGGCCATAATTTTCACTCCCTTAGAGTTCAGTGTAAGCATTTCTGCCTTAAGCTTTTTAAGTAGATCAAAAAGCGCAGAGATATCGTTAATGCCTTTTTCGTCGGTATTATAGGGGAGGACAAACAGGGTGTTTGACCTCTCTTCTCTCCCTCCTTTACTGGATATCGTCTCCATCTTATTTCGGATATATTCGACCTGTCCCTCGGTTAATCCTTCCCGTATTAGTGTTGTGATCTCTGGAAACAAAAGAGTGATATTCTCTATCCTCTTGTCCTTTGTCTCGACACCGGGGTTGACAATCAAAGCAAGGTCTCCTTTTAGGCCAGTATTCAGTGCACTACTTTCCTCTTCCTTGGCAACTTTAAAAGTTTCATTCGGCCAGTTTTTGTCTAGAATCTTAGACAGACCCTCAAAGTCAGTTTCCTGGTCTATGGTTTTATTTATCTCAATGATTTCCTCGCGTCTTCTTTGTTCCTCTTCCTTGTCTATCAGTTCCATGTCAACTTGTACTCCAACTGTCTTAACCTCCCTGGGCGAGATGTCTACTTGAGTGCCACTAGATCTGGTATTTTTTAATATTTGCCTCGTTTTCGGATTTAACGGCATCCCTTCCCATTCTTGATTTTTTCTATTTAGGGTCTGAATCTGCCAGTACATTTCCTTTATACCTCGTTTAATTTCTGCCTTTGTGTTCACGTTGGATTTTAAAAACTTCATCAGGTCCTCCGATCCTGCCGTCAGTTTAGCCAGTATTTTTTTAAACTCGCTTGGTTCATCCTCTTGAGTGGTTTCCTCTCTCCCTCTCTTTTTTCCAAAGAGAGAAATATCCGTTATGTGCGATTTCGTCGTCAGGTCTGTCTTTTCCCTGGGGGTGCTTATTTGCCCCTGCCTTTCTTGCGCTTGGTCGATATCTCCTACGGACATACACCTTCTTGGCGGAGATCTCGGAAGGGAATCTCTCCTTTTAAAAGGGTCAAATATAACCCCCTCACCCTTGTTTCCAGTAGCTTTTTCCTGCACATCAGCCCGGTCTCCCACTGAGTGTGCTGAGTAGTCGCTTGCTATCGGTCGGGCGGGGCCTACTCGCGCACCCACGACACCGACCGGAACTGGGGATCCGACCCCCTGTTCTGTAACCGAATTTCCATTATCTTTACCTAATTCCATTGCAGTTTTCTTTCTGTGTTGGTTTTTACGACTTTGCTGTCGGTTATTTATAGAGGTTTTCTCCTCGCGGATCGGCCGGTTAAGGCAAGCCCCCCGGCCACAGCTACCACCAGACATTTCCCTGCGGCGCCATTTTTTTTTCCACAAAGGTCGTTGAAAGGTGGGCCGTGGTTACGGTGTTAAGCGAGTGAGTGGCGCAGCTCACCCGTAGCTCGGATTTCCCCCGGGTGCGCCATTTCCCGTGGCCACACCATCCTTGGTATGGATCCTAAGGTTGAGCTGTCCTTAGTTTTCACCGCTCCCCCAAGACCTTACCGGCGTGGGTGACCCTACCGGGAGTCGTTTGCGAGACTCCCGCCGGCATTGCTCTTGGGATCATCGAAGTTACTTAAGCCCCTCCACCAACGTCAAGGTCTCACAGCTCCCTGGAGGGGGGTCAAAATCATAGTTTCAGCAGCGAAATCACTCGTTAAATGCAAGAGTAGAAGATACACATCATTATGTTCATTTATCTATGGAGTATTTTACCTAACACAACAATACGAGGCTCTAATGTGGCGGACTACCTTCCCCTGCCACTCGTCGAAATCAAATGAAATCAAGTAAATATAAATCAACTAAACTCAGCGAGGTGGAAGTTACTCGATCACCAACATGGAGAACCTATGGATGCTGGGGTAAATTTCTACGGCAGCGGACCATTTTTCCGGTGTCACTGGTGGAAACAACATAAAACTGGGCAAATATACAATCGCTAATCGCATAATACGACATAGGACGGCACAGACATGAACCAAAGATGAGCTACTTGTTGATTATTTGTTATGTGAAGTATTAATTGTTAGTAATATTGCAATGGATCCAACCTTTGTCACTGGTCTGCCAATTAAAACGGAACATTTGAACATTGCAGTTCAGGATAACAGTCGAGTGCCTTCCATTTTCACTAAAATTATAAATAATACAACCCTAGCAAATGGCATGATGCTATGGAACGTCTTGTATAATAAGAGATAGCAGTCTAGGAGGTATTGCCAACTGTTATGCAACATTGAGCAGAAGAGAAAAAATCGGTTGACAATTGTAGTCAACTGCCACCCATTTACACTGATAATTCTATAAAAAACCACGGTAGTTGCCAATTGTGGTAAATGGCATGAAGCTATGGAACGATCCATACAAGAAAATAAAATCAACTAAAATAATGAACACTCCCAAGTAATAGTACTGGAAAATATACTGGAACACAAATAACCAATAAATGAAGTCAAAATCATAGTTTCAGCAGTGAAATCACTCATTAAATGCAAGAGTAGAGGATACACATCATTTTCCTTCGCTTGTCTTCCGATATGATTACGTTGTAGTTTCGTATTCTTCCTACCTATCGATACGCTTTGAAAGATAAACATTTTTTATCGCCCCGATGCTATCCCTTCGGCTGAGTGCTCATTCTGTTTTTCGTATCTATCGAAGCGCGTCTTAAAATTTGTGTTCCAAAACAAGTGATTATAATTAGTGCAGTGGAAGTGAAGTAGTGCAGTAAAATTTAACTATGCCAAAAAGAAGTTTACCATCCTGTGGGACAAACAAACAACACAAAAAAAAACAAACCTAAATTTGATAAAATCTTCAGATAATTGAAGGAATTAAAAGAAAAAAATTGGAAGGCTCTGCCGGCTTCCGCTTCTAGTAAGTTAATTAATTTATTACTTCATTTCAGCTTTCAGTACATTACCTTAGGATACACAAATAATATATTTAAATATATTACTTCAGGCCGAGGACCTAACGAAACAAAGGATTCAATAAGGAGGCCGAGGGTTTCACCATTACACTGTAATCATTCTATGATAGTAAATTAAACAGTACAATCTACAAAAATGGCCGAGGGCCAAATAAAACAAAAATTCAGTAACAGCATAATATACAAAAAGGGCCGAGGGCCAAATTAAAAAAAAAAAAAAAAACAAAAACAAAAATCAGTAACAGTACAATATACAAAAAGGGCCGAGGGCCAAAATAACCAAAAAAATTCAGTAACAGTACAATATACAAAAAGGGCCGAGGGCCGAATTAAACAAAAATTCAGTAACAGTACAATATACAAAAAGGGCCGAGGGCCAAATTAAACAAAATTTCAGTAACAGTACAATATACAAAAAGGGCCGAGGGCCGAATTAAACAAAAATTCAGTAACAGTACAATATACAAAAAGGGCCGAGGGCCAAATTAAACAAAAATTCAGTAACAGTACAATATACAAAAGGGGCCGATGGCTAAATTAAACAAAAATTCAGTAATAGTGCAATATGGAAAAAGGGCCGAGGGCCTAATGAAACAAAAATTCAGCAGCTAGGCCGAGGGTCTAATTATTAAATAAATTACGAATTATCAAAAGAGTCGAGGACTTGTCATAACGGTAAATAGGAATATTAAATTAAATAAGCCCAAGACTTAAAAGATAAATTTACTAAAACCTTATTAATTTCATTTAAAAATTAAATAAATATCTATAGTTCTTAAAAACAAATTTCAGTAAAGTAAACTAATAATATCTTGACTGTTAAAGAACTGCTAAGGCGAGTCAGTGCCTAACTTAATGTAAACATTGTGAGTTGTGATCCCAGTATAAACATAAACATTCTCTTGGTATACTTAGATGCATTTTTAAGTGCGGAGATAACATACATTTATAATTTATTTAAGTAATAATGTAATCTAGAAAAATTCACATACAGGGTGTTATACCAGTAGACAAATATAAAGGAATGTATGTAACATACATACAATTCTTTTCAGGCTCAGCGGACGAATCGGACGAAGGGCGTTAAAAAAAAAAAAGGAAAGGTTAAAAGTAATAGACAAAATCATATACCTAAAAACTGTTAGGCCCTCGTTTCACCAATAGTTAATCCCGAGGTTTCAGGCTGCATGTACGAAGCAGATGATAAAAAAGATAATTTCTTAAAAGTCTTACAACATCAAATCGGCCACAGGTGCTGCTGTAGGTCAAGTATTGGATTCTTTCATATCGGAGAAACAGACACCTGTAAAATAACATGCTTGGCAGATGCAGCATTGCTGTTTTCAAATGTACACAGTGCCATTTCCATATTAAGAAAGCAAAATATACTAACATTATTAAATGCAGACTCCAAAAAAGTAGGCTTAAAGTCTTCTATAGATTAAATTTTATTTGGGTCAACTTTCGAAGACTCTTTAAAAACGAACCAGGCGTTAAAGAGAACAAGCGATGAAATAAAAAAGATATATTGGTAATTTCCAGCGGCTACCGCAAAGGGATTCTCTGTTAAAAAAAAAACGGAAATTGAAATCAGGAATACAAGAGAGCACCGCCGAGAAATCATCAGTATTGCAAGTGGAAATAAATTCGACAAATAAAAATTATGCTGATAGGCTAAATAAAATTTTGAGGTCTTGGTAAGAAATAACAGACGATAAAATTGTATTAGAATGGATAAAGGGAATAAAATTAAATTTCCTTTATAAACCCAAGTCAGTTAATTACTTACAGAAAAAATAATACATAACAGTCCGAGATCAAGCTATGAAAAATCTGTTAGAAAACTGCCAGATATTAGTGCAAATGTAAGATGCGCTTACATCAAAAACGAATTCTTGTCTCCATTCTTTCTTGCCACTAAACCAAATGGGGAAAAGAGGTTCATTTAAAATCATTAAATAAACTTCAAGCACCACATTTTAAATTAGAAAACTCTCGAACTGTTGCTAAAAGCTATTTACAAAAAATTGTTATGTTACAAGAATAGACTTAAAAGATGCACAATTTTCTCTGTCAGTACAGTCGAAAAAAAAAAAATCAGCACAGCGAATTTAATTTAGTCCCATTCGGACTCATTGTTGCACCATATATATTTACGAAAGTAATGAAACACTTAACTTCTTAAAGAGAACTGGGATTTATGATTAATGTTGAAAAAACAAAAAAAAAAAAAAAACAAAAAGTCAGTTAATATCTTCTAAGGAGATTACTTTTTAGAGTTTAATTACAACACATCCCAAATGACAATAACGCTGCGCGACAACAAAATAAAATCAATACAAAAAATTATTCTAAAAATAAAACAAAAATCTACAATGAAAATACGTGATTTTGCTAAGTAAATCGGTTCCCTAGTCGCGGCATCTCCAGCTATACCATTCAGTCGTCACCATATTAAATACTTAGAACACAAAAAATATAGAGCATTAAAAGACAAAAAATACAACAGTCTTGACAATATCAGATTCAGTTAAATTTGCTCTTAATCGTTGGATGAAAAATTTAAGCCCACTTAAACTATGAAAAAAAAAAAATAAATAAATAAATAAATAAATAAATGAATAAAAATAAATAAAGAAAGTCTAATGAATTTGTGAATCCTATTTTGGGACTTTTAACAGTTATAATGATGAACTTTTAAAACCTTTTTTTTTTTTGTAACACGTGTATACTATTGTATTGTAGGCGCAATATATTTTTGTACCGGGAAAAGGTGTCATGAATTCTGGGATTCCCTAGAAAAAGATAGACATATCAACTTCCTGGAAATAGCTGCTGCCCCTTACGGGCTGCAATCCTTCACCAAAACAAAACGTCAGAGTACTTCTAAGAATTGATAGTAAAACCATCATTGCCTATGTTAATCCAGGAGGCAGTGTAAAATACCCTAAATAAAATCACTGAAAAGTTGTGACATGGTGTGAGAAAAGAAAAATAGTAATGTTTGTGACTTATGTACCATCGGGAAATACAGAGGCTGACATGGAATCCTGATGTGTGCCAGTAGAAACGGAATATGAGTTAAATAAATTTGCATTTCAAAAAATCGTTAACAAATGTGGGAAACCTGAAATAGATCTATTTGCCACTAAACTCAAAATGCGAGAAATATATTTCACAGTTCCGTGGAAAGAGTTATACTTCTATGCCTTTCTACCGTTTTCAGTGATAACGAAAACACTTGAAAAAATGGAAAAAAAAATGGCCTCCACAGCCTTAGTATCCGTTATTAAAAAACATGTCAACAGAGCAACCTTTACATTTGAACCAAATAAAAATCTGCTAATTTCACCTTTTAGACAGAACCACTCCCTATACAAGGAGATTTTCCTGCTGGCAGCGAAATTGTCCGAATGACAAGTGTAAAAAGAAAAATTTCAGCAGCGGCTATTCCAACAATGGCTGCTTCGGTCTCAAGAGCCACCTTACAAAAAAAAAAAAAAAATGGCATTAAGGATAATAATTATGACATATTTATTTACAATTTAAATAACTATTTAAGCTTCTTAGTAAGCGAAGTTAACAAGGGTAGCTCATATTCAACTATAAACATTAACAGATCAGGCTTTAATTTAATTTGTTCGCCCCAAACTAGAGATGAACAAGTAAAATATTTATTAAGGGCATCTATAACAATAAACCACCGCAACCAAAATATATACATACATGAAATTCAGAACCAGTGTTAAAGTACTTATCAACTCTCCACCTCTTAGAAACTAGACAAGTTAACAATAAAAATGATAACGCTCGGAGCCTTAACAACAGCCCACAGAGTTCAAACATTAAGTAATATTACAATTAACAATATAGTAAAATCACCCGAAAAGAAAATTTAAATTAGAATCTGGGGCTTATAAAAATCAACCTAATCTAGTTTTCCCATACTTAATGCTAAGCCAGAGTTATGTGTGGCACCTGCATTAGAATATTACATGAAAATCACTTCAAAAATGCGTTCAACATTTTCGAACCTAATCTTAACTCATAAGAAGCCCTTCCATCCGGCCTCCTCACAAACACTATGTAAATGGATAAAGTTAGCACTTAGAAACGGTGGGATAAATATAAAAAACTTTTCTAGACACAGGGTGAAACACGACTCTACGTCGGCCGCTCTTAGATATGGCGTAAACATAAACATAGTAGAACATACAACAGGGTAGAGTGCGATCTCAGAAGTATTTAAATTTTACAATAAAACTAGGTCCACCAAATGAAATAATTGCTACCACAATATTAAACTTAGGTTTAGATAGTATTTATAATACCTAATATTCGATTGTACATACTGAGTTGATTACTTGCCTCCTTCTGTGAAATTATGTTAATTGTGCATTTTATATTAAGCACTTATATATATATATATATATATATATATATATATATATATATATATATATATATATATATATATATATATATATATATATATATATATATATATATATATATATATATATATGAAGTGTTGGTGTTCTTCCGGGTGTTTTCCCGTGTAGTTGGTAGGCTCCTGTGGGAGCCACGCTTGTCTAAACGACGTTTCGGCGGAATCTCATCTGCCATCTTCAGGTTCTAGCTGAATGCTGCCTGCTGCTGCGGCTGCTGCTGCTGCTGTTGCTGCTGCTGCTGCTGAGTTCGAGCAACGAGGAGCAGCAGTAGCAGCAGCAGCAACAGCAGCAGCAGCAGCCGCAGCAGCAGGCAGCATTCAGCTAGAACCTGAAGATGGCAGATGAGATTCCGCCGAAACGTCGTTTAGACAAGCGTGGCTCCCACAGGAGCCTACCAACTACACGGGAAAACACCCGGAAGAACACCAACACTTCATTTAACACCCGTGAAAACCTAAGAAACAACATATATATATATATATATATATATATATATATATATATATATATAAACAAAAATTTTTAATTTAACTTCAGGGATGCAGTCACTGGGTTCAAAAAAGAAGACTCTTTTTTAAATTCAAGCTTTCGAAACTTTATTGTTTCTTCCTCAGGAATTCTACAAAAATGTTTATACATTGTAATTATATTATTTAAAAATGTGAAAGGTACTTACTAAATTGAGGTTATAAATAAAATTGGCATGTCCTAAGGACCATAGAAAACATTGCTATTACAATTTAAAAACACTACATTTTGATTCAATCTAAGTTAAAAGCAAAATCCTTAATCAAGAAGTTGCATCAGCCACTTCGAAAACTGAACAGATACCAGTCAACTACGTTTTATGAAAATTCGAAAAAAGCAGCGGAATGTTGACAAAAAACCACGAAATATCAGGACTGGAGCAGAGAGAGAGGGGGTGCCAAGCCCCTCTCTCTCTACTCCAGGCCTGACATAAATGGATGCCAACACAACAGATCAAATGAAACCAACTAATTGTTAAAAGTAGTGTACAGGGTGTTGTCACTGTTCCTTCTATTAGCGTGTGCATGTAATAAATACGTGTATAAAATGCTGAGACCTTCGATATCACTTCTGGCATTCATAGCATCTGGTTCGTTAAAGATATGACACATCTCCAGGAAAGTCCTTTTATGAAGGTTTTTTTGAAAGTCCAAAATCTTAACTTCATCGTAGTTAAGATTATGGTTTAACGTTAGAGCATGTTTTGTTAACATCGAAGACTCTTTGTTGAGTCTCACGTCGCTCCTGTGTGAAGTGATCCTATCTTTAACTTTTCTACCAGTTTGACCTATATACTTTTTTTCACAATTCATGCAAGAGATGCAATATACCACATTGGAATAATTTTTTAAATCGTCTTTGTCTTTCAATTTAGCAAAAAGATTGTTGATGGTTATTTTATTTTTAAATGCTAATTTTATGTGTGAGAATCTTGAAAATAATTTCCTTAATTTAAGAGACACCAGTGCTATGTTCGGTACAGAAAAATAAAATATGTTGTTACCCATGTCCTGGTTCTCAACCATACCAGGCACAATTCTGTCACGACGTCCATCATTTAAACTGTCATTAGCAATTGTTCTGCTGAAAATCAGTTTTTTTGTTAAAGTCGGTGGATAACCACACTTAACAAATAATTCTGACAATTTTTTAAGACTATCTGCTACAAGAGAGGTATGTGAGGTGTTTATAACCCTATTTTTCATTCCCAACAGCACATTGATTTTTTGTCTTTCAGAGTGGAACGATTCATAGTGTAAATATCGTCCAGATGACCCTGGTTTAGTGTACCAAGAAGTGATAACCTTATTGTCTACCCGCCTTATCAGTTGGGTATCCAAGAAGGGGACTCTGTTGTTTTCGTCTTCTTCTTCTATGGTAAATTTCAAACGTTGATTGTAATTATTGAACACCTCTAATAAGCGTTCTTTACAATTGTTGGGAATACTAAGTATGATATCGTCAACATATTTTTTAAGAAAGGGAACCTCAAAACCTAGTTGCAGCAGACAGTCATTGATCAAGTCGTCCATGACGTATTGTGCCAATATGGGTGAGACCGGACTCCCCATAGGCATGCCTAAGGTTTGTTTGTAAATAATATTATTGAAACTGAACACAGTGGTGTCAAATAAAAAAGTTATTAGTTCCAAGAATCTTCTTTTTGAAATACTACAATGTAATTGTATTTCCTCCCAGTGGCGTTCGACCGAGCTTTTCGCTAGGTCTACTGTGATATTATTGAACAAAGATTTAACGTCTAGACTTAATATGACGTAATTGTCTGGCAATTGGAACTCTTGTATGAATGTGCTGAATTGAAAGGAGTCTTTAATGAAAAAGTTATTATCTGTGCTATAAGCGTTCGTAAGTATATCGGTAACTAATTGGGCGATACCCCTATTAGGGCTATTAACCCCAGAAATGATAGGTCTCAGTGATAGTGTTGGCTTATGTATCTTCGGGAGACCATAAAATTTATTTATTACACCGTTATAACATCTATGTTTTTGACCTTCTCGAGGTGATATCATTCTACTTTTTTCCAATTGAGAGATAATATTGTTGGCTTTACTTTGTATCGTGTGACTGGAATCCCTGTTGAGGATGCAATAGTATTCATCGTCTGCCAAGATTTCTGTTGACAGTCTATCATATTGTTCTTTTGTCATGATCGTGGTGACTTTCATTTTGTCTGATTGAATGACTTTTAACTGAGGGTTTTCATTTAGAAACCTTTTGCATGTTAGGTAGCTGTTGTAATACACATTAGGGCTTTTACCTCTGTGTAAAAAATTTGTAATCATGTTGGTGGATTGAGTGAGAAGTAGATTTTTTTCTCTGTTGTTAATCGTATCTATGTTATTGACAATATGATCGACGTCTGACAGAAGCCTTGGTATACTGATGTCTTTTGCTAGTGGTTCTATACTAAATTTGGGGCCAAGTGCCAAAAAATTAGAAACCTCACCAGGGATTTCAACATTAGTTAGATTCTTAATCCAATGTGCTGGCGTTTTTAGTTTCGATAGAGTTGACTGTTTTAAATTGTTAAATTTACGAACGTTAGTGTTTTTGACCTGGAAAAACTTTCTATTATATTTGACAGATTGACTTCTAAAAAAGTCAACCATGATGTAGTAAGGTAGCTTATTGCTCAGTCTATTTTTTAATGTTCTAAAAGTTTTTTCCATGTCTCTAACACTATCGTGCGTGACTTTAATTTCTAAATTAAGTATTTTTGTTCTTAACCTTTGATTGAATTCTGATGTCCGATGTAAAGTCCTTCCAACGGCTGCCCCCGTTAGGTTGTCCACGTTCTTTACACCTGTCGTAATGTGGGTAGGAATGATACCATGTTTTCTGCATTGCAACAGGAATGTCTTTCTATTTCTTAGAGATGCCAACTTGATATTGATATTTGCCACATTCTTCAGCTCCTTCATAGTAGCGTACCCATAATTATTTCGGATGTTCTGATAAAACCCCATATCGGCTATAAGTACAGAGATTAAAATTAGACGACTGTCTAAGTTAAAAACAAAAATTTTTAATTTAACTTCAGGGATGCAGTCACTGGGTTCAAAAAAGAAGACTCTTTTTTAAATTCAAGCTTTCGAAACTTTATTGTTTCTTCCTCAGGAATTCTACAAAAATGTTTATACATTGTAATTATATTATTTAAAAATGTGAAAGGTACTTACTAAATTGAGGTTATAAATAAAATTGGCATGTCCTAAGGACCATAGAAAACATTGCTATTACAATTTAAAAACACTACATTTTGATTCAATCTAAGTTAAAAGCAAAATCCTTAATCAAGAAGTTGCATCAGCCACTTCGAAAACTGAACAGATACCAGTCAACTACGTTTTATGAAAATTCGAAAAAAGCAGCGGAATGTTGACAAAAAAACCACGAAATATCAGGACTGGAGCAGAGAGAGAGGGGGTCCAAGCCCCTCTCTCTCTACTCCAGGCCTGACATAAATGGATGCCAACACAACAGATCAAATGAAACCAACTAATTGTTAAAAGTAGTGTACAGGGTGTTGTCACTGTTCCTTCTATTAGCGTGTGCATGTAATAAATACGTGTATAAAATGCTGAGACCTTCGATATCACTTCTGGCATTCATAGCATCTGGTTCGTTAAAGATATGACACATCTCCAGGAAAGTCCTTTTATGAAGGTTTTTTTGAAAGTCCAAAATCTTAACTTCATCGTAGTTAAGATTATGGTTTAACGTTAGAGCATGTTTTGTTAACATCGAAGACTCTTTGTTGAGTCTCACGTCGCTCCTGTGTGAAGTGATCCTATCTTTAACTTTTCTACCAGTTTGACCTATATACTTTTTTTCACAATTCATGCAAGAGATGCAATATACCACATTGGAATAATTTTTTAAATCGTCTTTGTCTTTCAATTTAGCAAAAAGATTGTTGATGGTTATTTTATTTTTAAATGCTAATTTTATGTGTGAGAATCTTGAAAATAATTTCCTTAATTTAAGAGACACCAGTGCTATGTTCGGTACAGAAAAATAAAATATGTTGTTACCCATGTCCTGGTTCTCAACCATACCAGGCACAATTCTGTCACGACGTCCATCATTTAAACTGTCATTAGCAATTGTTCACGTTCTTTACACCTGTCGTAATGTGGGTAGGAATGATACCATGTTTTCTGCATTGCAACAGGAATGTCTTTCTATTTCTTAGAGATGCCAACTTGATATTGATATTTGCCACATTCTTCAGCTCCTTCATAGTAGCGTACCCATAATTATTTCGGATGTTCTGATAAAACCCCATATCGGCTATAAGTACAGAGATTAATTATGGGTACGCTACTATGAAGGAGCTGAAGAATGTGGCAAATATCAATATCAAGTTGGCATCTCTAAGAAATAGAAAGACATTCCTGTTGCAATGCAGAAAACATGGTATCATTCCTACCCACATTACGACAGGTGTAAAGAACGTGGACAACCTAACGGGGGCAGCCGTTGGAAGGACTTTACATCGGACATCAGAATTCAATCAAAGGTTAAGAACAAAAATACTTAATTTAGAAATTAAAGTCACGCACGATAGTGTTAGAGACATGGAAAAAACTTTTAGAACATTAAAAAATAGACTGAGCAATAAGCTACCTTACTACATCATGGTTGACTTTTTTAGAAGTCAATCTGTCAAATATAATAGAAAGTTTTTCCAGGTCAAAAACACTAACGTTCGTAAATTTAACAATTTAAAACAGTCAACTCTATCGAAACTAAAAACGCCAGCACATTGGATTAAGAATCTAACTAATGTTGAAATCCCTGGTGAGGTTTCTAATTTTTTGGCACTTGGCCCCAAATTTAGTATAGAACCACTAGCAAAAGACATCAGTATACCAAGGCTTCTGTCAGACGTCGATCATATTGTCAATAACATAGATACGATTAACAACAGAGAAAAAAATCTACTTCTCACTCAATCCACCAACATGATTACAAATTTTTTACACAGAGGTAAAAGCCCTAATGTGTATTACAACAGCTACCTAACATGCAAAAGGTTTCTAAATGAAAACCCTCAGTTAAAAGTCATTCAATCAGACAAAATGAAAGTCACCACGATCATGACAAAAGAACAATATGATAGACTGTCAACAGAAATCTTGGCAGACGATGAATACTATTGCATCCTCAACAGGGATTCCAGTCACACGATACAAAGTAATGCCAACAATATTATCTCTCAATTGGAAAAAAGTAGAATGATATCACCTCGAGAAGGTCAAAAACATAGATGTTATAACGGTGTAATAAATAAATTTTATGGTCTCCCGAAGATACATAAGCCAACACTATCACTGAGACCTATCATTTCTGGGGTTAATAGCCCTAATAGGGGTATCGCCCAATTAGTTACCGATATACTTACGAACGCTTATAGCACAGATAATAACTTTTTCATTAAAGACTCCTTTCAATTCAGCACATTCATACAAGAGTTCCAATTGCCAGACAATTACGTCATATTAAGTCTAGACGTTAAATCTTTGTTCAATAATATCACAGTAGACCTAGCGAAAAGCTCGGTCGAACGCCACTGGGAGGAAATACAATTACATTGTAGTATTTCAAAAAGAAGATTCTTGGAACTAATAACTTTTTTATTTGACACCACTGTGTTCAGTTTCAATAATATTATTTACAAACAAACCTTAGGCATGCCTATGGGGAGTCCGGTCTCACCCATATTGGCACAATACGTCATGGACGACTTGATCAATGACTGTCTGCTGCAACTAGGTTTTGAGGTTCCCTTTCTTAAAAAATATGTTGACGATATCATACTTAGTATTCCCAACAATTGTAAAGAACGCTTATTAGAGGTGTTCAATAATTACAATCAACGTTTGAAATTTACCATAGAAGAAGAAGACGAAAACAACAGAGTCCCCTTCTTGGATACCCAACTGATAAGGCGGGTAGACAATAAGGTTATCACTTCTTGGTACACTAAACCAGGGTCATCTGGACGATATTTACACTATGAATCGTTCCACTCTGAAAGACAAAAAATCAATGTGCTGTTGGGAATGAAAAATAGGGTTATAAACACCTCACATACCTCTCTTGTAGCAGATAGTCTTAAAAAATTGTCAGAATTATTTGTTAAGTGTGGTTATCCACCGACTTTAACAAAAAAACTGATTTTCAGCAGAACAATTGCTAATGACAGTTTAAATGATGGACGTCGTGACAGAATTGTGCCTGGTATGGTTGAGAACCAGGACATGGGTAACAACATATTTTATTTTTCTGTACCGAACATAGCACTGGTGTCTCTTAAATTAAGGAAATTATTTTCAAGATTCTCACACATAAAATTAGCATTTAAAAATAAAATAACCATCAACAATCTTTTTGCTAAATTGAAAGACAAAGACGATTTAAAAAATTATTCCAATGTGGTATATTGCATCTCTTGCATGAATTGTGAAAAAAAGTATATAGGTCAAACTGGTAGAAAAGTTAAAGATAGGATCACTTCACACAGGAGCGACGTGAGACTCAACAAAGAGTCTTCGATGTTAACAAAACATGCTCTAACGTTAAACCATAATCTTAACTACGATGAAGTTAAGATTTTGGACTTTCAAAAAAACCTTCATAAAAGGACTTTCCTGGAGATGTGTCATATCTTTAACGAACCAGATGCTATGAATGCCAAAAGTGATATCGAAGGTCTCAGCATTTTATACACGTATTTATTACATGCACACGCTAATAGAAGGAACAGTGACAACACCCTGTACACTACTTTTAACAATTAGTTGGTTTCATTTGATCTGTTGTGTTGGCATCCATTTATGTCAGGCCTGGAGTAGAGAGAGAGGGGCTTGGCACCCCCTCTCTCTCTGCTCCAGTCCTGATATTTCGTGGTTTTTTGTCAACATTCCGCTGCTTTTTTCGAATTTTCATAAAACGTAGTTGACTGGTATCTGTTCAGTTTTCGAAGTGGCTGATGCAACTTCTTGATTAAGGATTTTGCTTTTAACTTAGATTGAATCAAAATGTAGTGTTTTTAAATTGTAATAGCAATGTTTTCTATGGTCCTTAGGACATGCCAATTTTATTTATAACCTCAATTTAGTAAGTACCTTTCACATTTTTAAATAATATAATTACAATGTATAAACATTTTTGTAGAATTCCTGAGGAAGAAACAATAAAGTTTCGAAAGCTTGAATTTAAAAAAGAGTCTTCTTTTTTGAACCCAGTGACTGCATCCCTGAAGTTAAATTAAAAATTTTTGTTTATATATATATATATATATATATATATATATATATATATATATATATATATATATATATATATACATATATATATATATATGTATATAATGTATCTATATACATTTACATATATAATAACTAAGAATGAACTACAAACAATATCATTAAGAGTAAGATTTATGCTTAAGAGTAATTGAAAATTACGTAACCATATGATAAAATTAAGGGGAAAAATAATTCTATTATTTCAAATATCACAAAATTGCCTGTAAGCTGGCTTTCAACATCTACAACGTAATCATATCGGAAGACAAGCGAAGGAAAATTTTAAGATTAATCGAATACCATACTTACCTGTATGAAGATTAATCGTAATTTTCTGAGCTTGTCTTCCGATATGATTACAACCCATCCCGCCCTCGATACCCACATTTCGGCAATTTTGATGAAAAACAGAATGAGCACTCAGCCGAAGGGATAGCATCGGGGCGATAAAAAATGTTTATCTTTCAAAGCGTATCGCTAGGTAGGAAGAATACGAAACTACAACGTAATCATATCGGAAGACAAGCTCAGAAAATTACGATTAAGCTTCATACAGGTAAGTATGGTATTCGATTAATCTTAAAATTATGTTCATTTATCTATGGAGTATTTTACCTAACACAACAATACGAGGCTTTAATGAAATCAAGTAAATATAAATCAACTAAACTCAGCGAGGTGAAAGCTACTCGATCACCAACATGGAGAACCTATGGATACTATGGTAAATTTCTACGGTAGCGGACCATCTTTCCGGTGTCACTGGTGGAAACAACATAAAACTGGGCAAATATACAATCGCTAGTCGCTTAATATGGAGAACCTATGGAGTCTGGAGCAAATACCTATTGTGGCAGATTACCATTGCTTTACTTTGAAACTATATATAACCAGGTAAATATACAATCGCCAATCGCATAATACGACATAGGACGGAACAGACATGAACCAAAGATGAGCTACTTGTTGATTATTTGTTATGTGAAATATTAATTGTTAGTAACATTGTAATGGAACCAACCTTTGTCACTATTCTGTCAATTAAAACGGAACACTTGAAGATTGCAGTTCAGGATAAGTCGAGTGCCTTCCATTTTCACTAAAATTATAAATGATACCACCCTAGCAAATGGCATGATGCTATGGAACGTCTTGCATAATAAGAGAAAGCAGTCTAGGAGGTATTGCCAACTGTTATGCAACATTGAGCAGAAGGGAAAAAAACGGTTGACAATAGTAGTCAACTGCCACCCATTTCCACTGATAATTTTATAAAAAAAACACGTTAGTTGCCAAATGTGGTAAATGGCATGAAGCTGTGGAACGATCCATACAAGAAAAGAAAATCAACTAAAATAATGGATCATAAAGCAGATCATTAATTAGACGATTAATGTAAATATGACGTTACAATGAACACTCCCAAGCAGTAGTACTAGAAAATATACTGGAACAAAACTAACCAATAAATGAAGTCAAAATCATAGTTTCAGCAGCGAAATCACTCCTTAAATGCAAGAGTAGAGGATACACATCATTATGTTCATTTATCTATGGAGTATTTTACCTAACACAACAATACGAGGCTCTAATGTGGCGGACTACCTTCCCCTGCCACTCGTCGAAATCAAATGAAATTAAGTAAATATAAATCAGCTAAACTCAGCGAGGTGGAAGCTACTCGATCACCAACATGGAGAACCTATGGATACTGGGATAAATTTCTACGGTAGCGGATCATCTTTCCAATGTCACTGGTGGAAACAACATAAAACTGGGCAAATACACAATCGCTAGTCGCTTAATATGGAGAACCTATGGAGGCTGGAGCAAATCCCTATTGTGGCAGACTACCACTGCTTTACTTTGAAACTATATATATATCCAGGTAAATATACAATCGCTAATCGCGTAATACGACATAGGACGGCACAGACATGAACCAAAGATGAGCTACTTGTTGATTATTTGTTATGTGAAGTATTAATTGTTAGTAACATTGTAATGGAACCAACCTTTGTCACTAGTCTGCCAATTAAAACGGAACATTTGAACATTGCAGTTTAGGATAACAGTCGAGTGCCTTCCATTTTCATTAAAATTATAAATGATACCAACCTAGCAAATGACATGATGCTATGGAACGTCTTGTATAATAAGAGAAAGCAGTCTACGAGGTATTGCCAACTGTTATGCAGCAGACGGGAAAAAAACGGTTGACAATAGTAGTCAACTGCCACCCATTTCCACTGATAATTCTATAAAAAAAACCACGTTAGTTGCCAAATGTGGTAAATGGCATGAAGCTGTGGAACGATCCATACAAGAAAAAAAAATCAACTAAAATAATGGATCACAAAGCAGACCATGAATTAGACGATTAATGTAAACATGGCTACAATGAACACTCCCAAGTAGTAGTACTAGAAAATATACTGGAACAAAAATAACCAACAAATGAAGTCAAAATCATAGTTTCAGCAGCGAAATCACTCGTTAAATGCAAGAGTAGAAGATACACATCATTATGTTCATTTATCTATGGAGTATTTTACCTAACACAACAATACGACGCTCTAATGTGGCGGACTACCTTCCCCTGCCACTCGTCGAAATCAAATGAAATCAAGTAAATATAAATCAACTAAACTCAGCGAGGTGGAAGCTACTCGATCACCAACATGGAGAACCTATGGATACTGGGGTAAATTTCTACGGTAGCGGACCATTTTTCCGGTGTCACTGGTGGAAACAACATGAACCAAAGATGAGCTACTTGTTGATTATTTGTTATGTGAAGTATTAATTGTTAGTAACATTGTAATGGAACCAACCTTTGTCACTATTCTGTCAATTAAAACGGAACACTTGAACATTGCAGTTCAGGATAAGTCGAGTGCCTTCCATTTTCACTAAAATTATAAATGATACCACCCTAGCAAATGGCATGATGCTATGGAACGTCTTGCATAATAAGAGAAAGCAGTCCAGGAGGTATTGCCAACTGTTATGCAACATTGAGCAGAAGGGAAAAAAACGGTTGACAATAGTAGTCAACTGCCACCCATTTCCACTGATAATTTTATAAAAAAAAACACGTTAGTTGCCAAATAATGTGGTAAATGGCATGAAGCTGTGGAACGATCCATACAAGAAAAGAAAATCAACTAAACTAATGGATCATAAAGCAGATCATTAATTAGACGATTAATGTAAATATGACGTTACAATGTACACTCCCAAGCAGTAGTACTAGAAAATATACTGGAACAAAAATAACCAATAAATGAAGTCAAAATCATAGTTTCAGCAGCGAAATCACTCCTTAAATGCAAGAGTAGAGGATACACATCATTATGTTCATTTATCTATGGAGTATTTTACCTAACACAACAATACGAGGCTCTAATGTGGCGGACTGCCTTCCCCTGCCACTCGTCGAAATCAAATGAAATTAAGTAAATATAAATCAACTAAACTCAGCGAGGTGGAAGCTACTCGATCACCAACATGGAGAACCTATGGATACTGGGGTAAATTTCTACGGTAGTGGACCATCTTTCCAATGTCACTGATGGAAACAACATAAAACTGGGCAAATACACAATCGCTAGTCGCTTAATATGGAGAACCTATGGAGGCTGGAGCAAATCCCTATTGTGGCAGACTACCATTGCTTTACTTTGAAACTATATATATCCAGGTAAATATACAATCGCTAATCGCGTAATACGACATAGGACGGCACAGACATGAACCAAAGGTGAGCTACTTGTTGATTATTTGTTATGTGAAGTATTAATTGTTAGTAACATTGTAATGGAACCAACCTTTGTCACTAGTCTGACAATTAAAACGGAACATTTGAACATTGCAGTTTAGGATAACAGTCGAGTGCCTTCCATTTTCATTAAAATTATAAATGATACCAACCTAGCAAATGACATGATGCTATGGAACGTCTTGTATAATAAGAGAAAGCAGTCTACGAGGTATTGCCAACTGTTATGCAGCAGACGGGAAAAAAACGGTTGACAATAGTAGTCAACTGCCACCCATTTCCACTGATAATTCTATACAAAAAAAAAACACGTTAGTTGCCAAATGTGGTAAATGGCATGAAGCTGTGGAACGATCCATACAAGAAAAGAAAATCAACTAAAATAATGGATCATAAAGCAGATCATGAATTAGCGATTAATGTAAACATGACGTTACAATGAACACTCCCAAGTAGTAGTACTAGAAAATATACTGGAACAAAAATAACCAACAAATGAAGTCAAAATCATAGTTTCAGCAGCGAAATCACTCGTTAAATGCAAGAGTAGAAGATACACATCATTATGTTCATTTATCTATGGAGTATTTTACCTAACACAACAATACGACGCTCTAATGTGGCGGACTACCTTCCCCTGCCACTCGTCGAAATCAAATGAAATTAAGTAAATATAAATCAACTAAACTCAGTGAGGTGGAAGCTACTCGATCACCAACATGGAGAACCTATGGATACTGGGGTAAATTTCTACGGTAGCGGACCATCTCTCCAATGTCAATGGTGGAAACAACATAAAACTGGGCAAATACACAATCGCTAGTCGCTTAATATGGAGAACCTATGGAGGCTGGAGCAAATCCCTATTGTGGCAGACTACCATTGCTTTACTTTGAAACTATATATAACCAGGTAAATATACAATCGTTAATCGCGTAATACGACATAGGACGGCACAGACATGAACCAAAGATGAGCTACTTGTTGATTATTTGTTATGTGAAGTATTAATTGTTAGTAACATTGTAATGGAACCAACCTTTGTCACTAGTCTGCCAATTAAAACGGAACATTTGAACATTGCAGTTCAGGATAAGTCGAGTGCCTTCCATTTTCACTAAAATTATAAATGATACCACCCTAGCAAATGGCATGATGCTATGGAACGTCTTGCATAATAAGAGAAAGCAGTCTAGGAGGTATTGCCAACTGTTATGCAACATTGAGCAGAAGGGAAAAAAACGGTTGACAATAGTGGTCAACTGCCACCCATTTCCACTGATAATTCTATAAAAAAAACACGTTAGTTGCCAAATGTGGTAAATGGCATGAAGCTGTGGAACGATCCATACAAGAAAAGAAAATCAACTAAAATAATGGATCATAAAGCAGATCATTAATTAGACGATTAATGTAAATATGACGTTACAATGAACACTCCCAAGCAGTAGTACTAGAAAATATACTGGAACAAAAATAACCAATAAATGAAGTCAAAATCATAGTTTCAGCAGCGAAATCACTCCTTAAATGCAAGAGTAGAGGATACACATCATTATGTTCATTTATCTATGGAGTATTTTACCTAACACAACAATACGAGGCTCTAATGTGGCGGACTACCTTCCCCTGCCACTCGTCGAAATCAAATGAAATTAAGTAAATATAAATCAACTAAACTCAGCGAGGTGGAAGCTACTCGATCACCAACATGGAGAACCTATGGATACTGGGGTAAATTTCTACGGTAGCGGACCATCTTTCCAATGTCACTGGTGGAAACAACATAAAACTGGGCAAATACACAATCGCTAGTCGCTTAATATGGAGAACCTATGGAGGCTGGAGCAAATCCCTATTGTGGCAGACTACCATTGCTTTACTTTGAAACTATACAGACTGTCTATTTTACGAGGGCCACACCAAATATCTCGCTTAATATCTATTGTAGAAGAATAAAGTTTTAGAAACAGTTATCCCATTTTTTGTGAGCTATATTTCAGTAAAAAGAAATTTGAAATCCATAGCCTACTTTATGAGATATATTACAAAAACCTGAAAAATAGGAAAACCACAAACGGTTATAGCTTCCTTATTTGAGGAGATACGAAAAAAGTTAAAGGAATGAAAGTTGACGGCAAAGACAATAAGAATAATAACGTGTAAGAAAAAAATCGAAAAATGCAGTTGGCTTTGACATACGCTATTGTGCAAAAATGAAAAATACATATCTCAAAGTAGGCCATGACGCCATTAATTCCGTTATTTTTTTCTCAATCCAACGATATAAAACATGTCACAGAAATTTTAACCGATAGTGTCAATATTTAATATTTTACGAATACTACAATTTATATAATTGAATCGTAACAATCAGCTGTGCCATAATAGTAAAAATTCACTTTATAATAATTATAATTCCGTAATTATTTATTACAATTTAATACAAACCAATAAATATCTCATAAATAAAAATACAAGTACAAAACGAACATCCAAAGAAAAAAACGAAAAACTATGTATAACAGTACTACCTACTACTATATTGAAAAGAAATTGTGTGTATTTATTTTTCTAACTACAAATGCTCAAATTGTGCACCATGCATTCTGACACATAAACGTGCTCTACGAGACACGTCACGCATTACATTTTGGAGCATTTCAGGAGTAATTGCCTCACATGCGTTTCGAATTCTGGTTTTGATGTCCTCAATATTTTCAGGGGCAGTTTGAAATGCCTTGTCTTTAATGTAACCCCAGACGAAAAAATCCAAGGGAGTAATATCTGGTGATCGAGCTGGCCATAGAATGGGTCCATAGGTGCCTGTCCAGCTATCTGGCATAACTTGATTTAAATAATTTGTACATATTACAGCAGTGTGAGGTGGAGCCCCATCTTGTTGAAAATATGAATAATTTAAATTTTCTGCCACTGTTAATTCATAAAGAAAATCTTGAAATTCGTTTTGCAGGAAATTAAGGTATCTACGAGCGGTTAATTTGCCATCATAAAAATAAGGTCCAATTACTTTAGTCCCTAAAAGACCCAACCAAACATTCGTAGAAAATCTTTCTTGGAAAGCAGTCTCTCTGCACCAATGTGTATTTTCTCGTGTCCACTTATAATGCATATTTCTATTGAAAAATCCATTATTAGAAAAATTTGATTCGTCCGACCAAAGAATTTTGCTACATATCAGCGCGTCATTCCTTTTCTTATTTAATAACCATCTACAAAATCTTACTCTCCTTGGCTTATCTCCCTCATTTAAATGTTGAACTTTCCTCATTTTGTAGCATCGAAATCCGTTTTTTTTTTCAATATTTTTCTTGCACTGTCTTTTTTTATGCGACAGTTTCTCTGAATTTGTCTCAAAGAGGTTTCCTCATTTTGGTTAACATAATTCATTACTCTATTCACTTTTCTTACATTATCCGCAACATGCGCTCGCCTTACTACTTTTTTTGAAAATGAACCGTGCGTTTTTAGATTTTGAACTAACTTCCTAAACATAGTTCGATTTGGCTGCGGAGCATCTGGAAATCTATCTCCGTAAACCGTGACTGCCATCTCAGCGTCAAAATTGCACTGACAATAAATGCTAATCATATCGGATTTGTTATTATTGGTGTACACCATAATTACTGATATAAAATTTGTCTTAGAACTCGACAACGCAACATACAACATACAACAGTGACAATCTGTCAAATTTATTAATAACTGTATACATTGTTTTTCACTAATTATGGCACAGCTGATTGTTACGATTCAATTATATGAATTGTGGTATTCGTAAAATATTAAATATTGACACTATCGGTTAAAATTTCTGTGACATGTTTTATATCGTTGGAATGAGAAAAAAATAACGGAATTAATGGCGTCATGGCCTACTTTGAGATACGTATTTTTCATTTTTGCACAATAGCGTATGTCAAAGCCAACTGCATTTTTCGATTTTTTTGTTACACGTTATTATTCTTATTGTCTTTGCCGTCAACTTTCATTCCTTTAACTTTTTTCGTATCTCCTCAAATAAGGAAGCTATAACCGTTTGTGGTTTTCCTATTTTTCAGGTTTTTGTAATATATCTCATAAAGTAGGCTATGGATTTCAAATGTCTTTTTACTGAAATATAGCTCACAAAAAATGAGATAACTGTTTCTAAAACTTTATTCTTCTACAATAGATATTAAGCGAGATATTTGGTGTGGCCCTCGTAAAATAGACAGTCTGTATATAACCAGGTAAATATACAATCGCTAATCGCGTAATACGACATAGGACGGCACAGACATGAACCAAAGATGAGCTACTTGTTAATTATTTGTTATGTGAAGTATTAATTGTTAGTAACATTGTAATGGAACCAACCTTTGTCACCAGTCTGCCAACTAAAACGGAACATTTGAACATTGCAGTTCAGGATAACAGTCGAGTGCCTTCCATTTTCAATAAAATTATAAATGATACCACCCTAGCAAATGGCATGATGCTATGGAACGTCTTGTATAATAAGAGAAAGCAGTCTACGAGGTATTGCCAACTGTTATGCAGCAGAAGGGAAAAAAACGGTTGACAATAGTAGTCAACTGCCACCCATTTCCACTGATAATTCTATAAAAAAAAACACGTTTGTTGCCAAATGTGGTAAATGGCATGAAGCCGTGGAACGATCCATACAAGAAAAAAAAATCAACTAAAATAATGGATCACAAAGCAGATCATGAATTAGACGATTAATGTAAACATGGCGTTACAATGAACACTCCCAAGTAGTAGTACTAGAAAATATACTGGAACAAAAATAACCAATAAATGAAGTCAAAATCATAGTTTCAGCAGCAAAATCACTCGTTAACTGCATCCCATCTTCAAAAAGGGAAACAAACTAGATATTGAGAACTTCAGACCAATCTCTGTAATTTGTAACTTCTGTAAAGTCTTAGAAATATTACTTCATGATAGAATATATCATTCGATTAACACCAAAATCTCTATTAATCAACATGGATTTATGAAAGGGCGTTCAACAACAACAAATTTATTCTGTGTAACTCAATATATTTCTGAATCCCTAGATGAACGTGGGCAGGTAGATGTCATATATACCGATTTCTCCAAAGCGTTTGATAGACTTGATCACCAGTTGTTACTTAATAAATTAGAAAAAATCGGCTTCTCATATTCTTTGCTCCTTTTGTTTAAATCTTATTTAATGAATAGGAGTCAGTACGTTGCATTAAATGGGTTCAAATCGATCGAATTTGCTGCCACATCTGGAGTTCCCCAGGGATCTATTCTGGGGCCCTTGTTTTTTAAAATATTTATTAACGACACAGTGAACGAAATTAATTTGCCTCACCTTTTATATGCCGACGATCTAATAATTTTCACAGTAATTGATGAAATCGATGACTGTTTTCAACTTCAGACTTCTCTTGACAAAATAAACACCTGGTGTATAGTAAATAAATTATTCATGAATCCTAGTAAATGTAACGTAATGTCCTTTTGTTTAAAAACATCACCTTTTATTTTTGATTACAGGTTAGATAATGTCATACTTCAAAGACCTATAACATTTCGCGACCTCGTCGTAACTTTTGATAGTAAATTATCCTTCACTGATCATATCGATACCATTGTGTCCGAAGCCTCCAAAGCCCTTGGATTCATCGTTCGTACTAGTCGAGAGTTCACTAATACTGATACACTGAAAATTCTTTATCAATCCTTCGTCAGATCGAAACTTGAGTACGCATCGCTAATTTGGAGTTCCAGTTATGATGTTCACAAGAATAACTTGGAGGCAGTTCAACGTAGATTTCTTAAATTACTGTGGTTCAAATCCGACGGTACCTATCCAGTGATTGGTTTTCCGCACAGTAACTTGCTTGAAAGATATTCTATGACTACTCTTGAGGATAGGCGTACGTACTTTTCTCAAGTATTTTTGTTTAAATTACTACACAATGATTTTGACGCACCTGAAATAATTAGTAACCTTAATTTTCACATTCCCAGATTAACCTCTCGTAATCACCAAGTGTTCTATTTACCTACGCCGCGTACCAACGTACTAAATAATTCACCTTTATATACGATTTGCAGTACTTCTAACAAATTATGTAACGACTTCGATATTTTTAATTGCAGCCTTAGTGACATAAAACAAAATGTTCTAAATTAAATAACCAGTGAGTGTCTTTGTTTTTCTTAATTTGCTTTGAATCACATATGTGTATATATGTATATATAGTTTTTATATTTAAACATTTCCCATGTTATTTTTTTCTCTTTCTTCGTATCATTAGTTATTCATAGTTCGTACATTTAAGTAATTTTTTTCTTCATTTTACTTTCTTTCTATGTTGTTGTATATTATGTAATTAATGCTTTGTATGCCTTTATTCCTGTTCTGTAATTGGGTATCTTACCTGTTGAACAGTGTATGCAATAAATAAATAAATAAATAAATAAAAGAGTAGAAGATACACATCGTTATGTTCATATATCTATGGAGTATTTTACCTAACACAACAATACGAGGCTCCAATGTGGCGGACTATCTTCCCCTGCCACTCGTCGAAATCAAATGAAATCAAGTAAATATAAATCAACTAAACTCAGCGAGGTGGAAGCTACTCGATCACCAACATGGAGAACCTATGGATACTGGGGTAAATTTCTACGGTAGCGGACCATCTTTCCGGTGTCACTGGTGGAAACAACACGAACCAAAGATGAGCTACTTGTTGATTATTTGTTATGTGAAGTATTAATTGTTAGTAACTTTGTAATGGAACCAACCTTTGTCACTAGTCTGCCAATTAAAACGGAACATTTGAACATTGCAGTTCAGGATAACAGTCGAGTGCCTTCCACTTTCACTAAAATTATAAATGATACCACCCTAGCAAATGGCATGATGCTATGGAACGTCTTGTATAATAAGAGAAAGCAGTCCAGGAGGTATTGCCAACTGTTATGCAACATTGAGCGGAAGGGAAAAAACGGTTGACAATAGTAGTCAACTGCCACCCATTTCCACTGATAATTCTATAAAAAAAAAAACACGATAGTTGCCAAATGTGGTAAATGGCATGAAGCTGTGGAACGATCCATACAAGAAAAGAAAATCAACTAAAATAATGGATCATAAAGCAGATCATGAATTAGCGAATAATGTAAACATGACGTTACAATGAACACTCCCAAGTAGTAGTACTAGAAAATATACTGGAACAAAAATAACCAACAAATGAAGTCAAAATCATAGTTTCAGCAGCGAAATCACTCGTTAACTGCAAGAGTAGAAGATACACATCATTATGTTCATATATCTATGGAGTATTTTACCTAGCACAACAATACGAGGCTCCAATGTGGCGGACTACCTTCCCCTGCCACTCGTCGAAATCAAATGAAATCAAGTAAATATAAATCAACTAAACTCAGCGAGGTGGAAGCTACTCGATCACCAACATGGAGAACCTATGGATACTGGGGTAAATTTCTACGGTAGCGGACCATCTTTCCGGTGTCACTGGTGGAAACAACATGAACCAAAGATGAGCTACTTGTTGATTATTTGTTATGTGAAGTATTAATTGTTAGTAACATTGTAATGGAACCAACCTTTGTCACTATTCTGTCAATTAAAACGGAACAATTGAACATTGCAGTTCAGGATAAGTCGAGTGATTTCCATTTTCACTAAAATTATAAATGATACCAGCCTAGCAAATGGCATGATGCTATGGAACGTCTTGTATAATAAGAGAAAGCAGTCTAGGAGGTATTGCCAACTGTTATGCAACATTGAGCAGAAGGGAAAAAAACGGTTGACAATAGTAGTCAACTGCCACCCATTTCCACTGATAATTTTATAAAAAAAACACGTTAGTTGCCAAATGTTGTAAATGGCATGAAGCTGTGGAACGATCCATACAAGAAAAGAAAATCAACTAAAATAATGGATCATAAAGCAGATCATTAATTAGACGATTAATGTAAATATGACGTTACAATGAACACTCCCAAGCAGTAGTACTAGAAAATAAACTGGAACAAAAATAACCAATAAATGAAGTCAAAATCATAGTTTCAGCAGCGAAATCACTCCTTAAATGCAAGAGTAGAGGATACACATCATTATGTTCATTTATCTATGGAGTATTTTACCTAACAGAACAATACGAGGCTCTAATGTGGCGGACTACCTTCCCCTGCCACTCGTCGAAATCAAATGAAATTAAGTAAATATAAATCAACTAAACTCAGCGAGGTGGAAGCTACTCGATCACCAACATGGAGAACCTATGGACACTGGGATAAATTTCTACGGTAGCGGACCATCTTTCCAATGTCACTGGTGGAAACAACATAAAACTGGGCAAATACACAATCGCTAGTCGCTTAATATGGAGAACCTATGGAGGCTGGAGCAAATCCCTATTGTGGCAGACTACCACTGCTTTACTTTGAAACTATATATATATCCAGGTAAATATACAATCGCTAATCGCGTAATACGACATAGGACGGCACAGACATGAACCAAAGATGAGCTACTTGTTGATTATTTGTTATGTGAAGTATTAATTGTTAGTAACATTGTAATGGAACCAATCTTTGTCACTAGTCTGCCAATTAAAACGGAACATTTGAACATTGCAGTTCAGGATAACAGTCGAGTGCCTTCCACTTTCACTAAAATTATAAATGATACCACCCTAGCAAATGGCATGATGCTATGGAACGTCTTGTATAATAAGAGAAAGCAGTCTAGGAGGTATTGCCAACTGTTATGCAACATTGAGCAGAAGGGAAAAAACGGTTGACAATAGTAGTCAACTGCCACCCATTTCCACTGATAATTCTATAAAAAAAAACACGTTAGTTGCCAAATGTGGTAAATGGCATGAAGCTGTGGAACGATCCATACAAGAAAAGAAAATCAACTAAAATAATGGATCATAAAGCAGATCATGAATTAGCGAATAATGTAACCATGACGTTACAATGAACACTCCCAAGTAGTAGTACTAGAAAATATACTGGAACAAAAATAACCAATAAATGAAGTCAAAATCATAGTTTCAGCAGCGAAATCACTCGTTAAATGCAAGGGTAGAGGATACACATTATTATGTTCATTTATCTATGGAGTATTTTACCTAACACAACAATACGATGCTCTAATGTGGCGGACTACCTTCCCCTGCCACTCGTCGAAATCAAATGAAATCAAGTAAATATAAATCAACTGAACTCAGCGAGGTGGAAGTTACTCGATCACCAACATGGAGAACCTATGGATACTGGGGTAAATTTCTACGGTAGTGGACCATCTTTCCGGTGTCACTGGTGGAAACAACATAAACTGGGCAAATATACAATCGCTAGTCGCTTAATATGGAGAACTTATGGAGGCTGGAGCAAATCCCTATTGTGGCAGACTACCATTGCTTTACTTTGAAACTATATATAACCAGGTAAATATACAATCGCTAATCGCATAATACGACATAGGACGGCACATACATGAACCAAAGATGAGCTTCTTGTTGATTATTTGTTATGTGAAATATTAATTGTTAGTAACATTGTAATGCAACCAACCTTTGTCACTAGTCACTTTGTCAAAGAAATATGAGTGAGGTACTAGGTTTGATAATCGGCTCAACTTTTATGAGCTATAACGCATCCAATTGGAGCGTATCCTCTGAATCCGCATGTTCAGACTTATTCAACATAATATTATAGAAGTTGGACCAAGATGTGTGGTAAGTTATTGGAATGCTAGATATACAGTCTGGAGAGGGTACCAGGTCCGCTTTCATAGCTGTCGGAAAAATATAGTCAAGCGAAGACAATCTTTGATCCTTGGTAACAAGGACAAAATACGAATCAAAATAATATTAAGACTTTACTTTCAGGTATATCAGGTGTTCCATTTATTTAAACTTATTCCGCTGACGATCCCGACGTATTGGAAAAAGTCGTTGAGACAAATTAGTGTCAGTACACCCCTAAAAGTACCAAACACCCATCTTTGAGTGGCCCTTCAATGGAGGACGCAAGCCAAAAATCTACAATATACAGAGAAGATAGCAAGGAAAACCTTGTTAGAAGTAACGTCATATACGAATATACAATGATATATATTATATAGGCAGCTGTGATCGCTGATAAGTTGGCAAAAATGAAAAATGCGTATACTTAACTATCAAATTGTATTATTATTCGTTGAACAATATTGTTGATGTATAAATGCAAGCTTAGTTTTACGAAATAATTGTAAATAAGATTTTGTTGGAATGAGAGTCACTAAAGCGTTACCGAAAGACCCAGTTTTCTGGTACTATTACAATTACTGCGTACTATAGGTAGACTGCACAACAACTAGATGTTCCTTATTGTTGTTACCTGCACCAGGCGGGTTAGAACCAATTTTCATGTTGAAAGAAAACAACTTGGATTGGAATATTACAAGCTTCGGTGGTATAACGTTCACTACTAAGTAGTAGTACTGGAACAGATGCAGCCAATAAATCAAGTCAGTTACAGAAGCGATGAGACGGGTAAGTAGTTTTCTCATGGATATAAAAAAATCATCCGTTAACTACAAGTTTAGTGGGATGCACATCATTATATTCATTTATTTTTTAGCCTCATTGAAATTCCGTAAGTCTGGCATCGTAGGCTGTACGAAGACATCTGATTAGGCCAAAATTACCAACATGGTATTCTTAAACGCATACTTCTGGAAACTGGCTATATGTCTGACTGAGCTGAAATGCACTGATGCATTTGGTTTGTGGGAGAATATTAGCAGAAAAAACAAGCATTTAACTAACCAAGATTTTTGAAAATACATATAGGAAAAAACATTTGAAACAATTAAATACATTTTTCTTTACCCATTCCATTAATACTTCTAAATCTGAGTGCGTGGTAGCCAGTTCTGCTAACATGTTTTAACAGATTTAAGTGTCATCTTCAAGTTCTTTATAACAAATATAAAAGGCTAATTGTTATTTTCAAGTTCGTGTATATTCCCGCCCTAAATGTGCACGAGTGCGAGGTAGCCATTCTGCTAACATGTTTTAACAGCTTTAAGTGACCTCTCCAAGTTCTTTATACCATAAATAAATGGAACATCTTAATAATATCTATTTTCAATCTATTCCTCTAATTTCATATTTTGTCGAATAGATAAATAAATGTTATTACAATATATTATGTTATGGTAATAAATTAAAGGTCATGTATTTTGTTGAGTTTGGCAATGTCGCAAACGATTGCATGTCGACGCAAATCCCGATGGCAAAAGTAAAACCTAACCCTACATTTCTGTTATAAACTTAATGTTTGGCGATCTGGCGATTTTAGTTTATCGTTTATGAATCGTAGCTCTATGAAAAGTGAAACAACTCTCAAAGTAAGTAATAAGTAGGGAAAATGTAATAATACAGAACTTCCCTTCACAGCATCCAAGGAGAAAAATGTAGATCAAAGAAAGAGTGCCCAAGATAATACTATTTAATAAACTAGTTTTCTATTCATAGTTCGTTTCATTTACCTTATGTGTGTTTACTACGAATATGTTTGTATTTACCTGATAAACCAGTATCAACAGTGTGGTAATAATGTGTCAAAAGGAAGATGATATGGTAATCTAAATCTTACCAATTACCAATATTAAGATATAGCTGATGTCCGGATCCTCTATGGACATATTATGGACGTCCATTGGATGCAAATTTTTGCGGCTTCTGCACGTCCATTAGATGTCCATGTTATGCCGAATATGTCCTGTGATGGACGTGTTATGGACGTCCACTGGATGTAGACTTTTGTGACATCTGGACATCCACTGGACGTCCAGTGAATGTCCTCTGGGTAAAAAGAAGGACGTCCACAAATTTATTGCAGGACGTCCAGTGGATGTTCAATGGACATACTTGTGCTGTTTGGGGTTCTCTTCTTGAATTAGTACAGAATCATAAATATATGATATTTCATTTATCCCTTAATACCTCTTCCATAAACCTTATCTAACTCTACAGAATTGGTGAGATTTTGTAGCAACGAGTCACCGAAAAACCCCGTTTTCTAGTACTAATGCAATCACTGCGCATTATAGGTAGTTTGCAGAACAACAACAGGTTGTTACTTATTAGTTACTTCAACAATATAGATTGTATGATGATGCCTAGCGAACTGAAATGTCTAATACTGCTGCATAAAAATAGAGATAGATCGTGATATATATTGGAATCAAGAACGACACTGCGCTTCATTTTGATCTGGTTGCAGAGAACCTGCACCAGGCGGGTAAATATTTTTCTCATAGAGATAAAAAAATCATCAGTTAACTAAAAGTGTATTGGGTTGCGCTTGATTATATTCTTTTATATTTTAGCAGCAAAGTTTTCCATCACAGGCTGAACGAAGACATCTGATTATGCCAAAATTATCAACATGGCATTCTTAAATGTATACTTCTGGGAAATGGCTATTATATGTTCTAACTGAGCTAGAATGCACTGATTCATTAATTTGTGCGAGAAGATTGGCAGAACAAAACAGGCAGTCCACTAACCCAGAATGAGGAAAAACTTCCCATGAGAAATTATACCTGAGACAATTTTTCAATAATAAATGTAAATATTCTCTCGATTTTTACGAACTGTATTGTCGACTCTTTTGCAACATTAGTGTATTAATGCTGTTGAAAATAACTGAGTTTCACTCATTTTCACCAATTTTACAAGCATAAATGATAGATGTCTGGAACAAAAATAAATTGCTGGAACGTCAGAGTTGTCTTCAATCCAGGCTTCAGCATAATATATTGAGTAACATCTCAGCAGGCAGGTTTTGGTATAGTTTACTAAGGCTTCTTTCTGATAAGGCAGGGTTTTGTCGCCAATTCTATTTAATATCTAAGGTAAACAGGTAGTCAGTTGTATGTTGGAAACTTGCAGGGTGGAGTACATAGAACCAAGATTTCTACCTTGAGATTACCTAGTAACCTTATAAATATTCTAATTTCTACGAAGCAGTACTCTCATCAATGCAACATAATTAGCAATAGAGCCAATAAAGCCATTGAAAATAATATTTGCGACCTACTCTCACTAATTTCATAAATTATTACCCCTTACTTGTCAAATGAGGCAAAGAGCGTGACGCTGTGTAACATGTCATGCCATACAAAAAGAGAAAGCATATTGCCAACCATAACGCAACATTTGAACATTGCCGTTCAGGATAACAAGTCGAGTGCCTTCCAATTATAAATGATACCACCTTATTTATTAAATATGGCAAATAGAATTATGCTATGAAATATTCTGTATAATGAAAGAAAGCAATCTAGGATGTATTGCCATATTGCCAACTGTTATGCAACATTGAGGAGAATGAAAAAAACGGTTGAGAATAGCAGTCAACTGTCACCCATTTCCACTAATTCTATAAATAAACTACGTTAGTTGCCAAATGTGGCAAATGGCATGAAGCTGTGGAACATTCCGTACAAAAATAGAAAATAAAAGCAACTAAAGCGGGTAAGTAGTCTTCTCATGGAGATAAAAAAAATCATCAGTTAACTAGAAGTGTAGTGGGTTGCACATGATTATATTCTTTTATTTTTTAGCAGCAATGAAATTCCACAAGTTTTCCATCACAGGCAGAACGAGGACATCTGGTTATGCCAAAATTATCAACATGGCATTCTTAGATAGGCTATATGTTGACTGAGCTGTAATGCACTGATTCGTTAATTTGTGCGAGAAGTTTAGCAGAACAAAACAGGCATTCCACTAACCCAGAATGAGGAAAAACTTTCCATGAGAAACTATACCTGTTTACCTGACAATATTTTTCAATAATAAATGCAAATATTCTCTCGATTTTTACGAAACTGTATTTTTAAACATTCGTGTATTAATGCTGTTGAAAATAACAATTGAGTTTCACCCATTTTCACCAATTTTACAAACATAGATGATGGATGTCTGGAACAAATTTAAATTGCTGGAATGTCAGATTTTTCTCTAATCCAGGCTTCAACATAATATATTGAGTAAAATCTCCTCAGCAAGCAGGTTTTGGTAAAGTTTGCCAAGGCTTCTTTCTGACAGGGCAGGGTTCTGTCGCCAATTCTATTTAATACCTAAGGTAAACAGGTAGTCAGTTGTATGTTGGAAACTTGCAGGGTACAGTACATAGAACCAAGATTTCTACCTTGATATTAGCTAGTAACCTCATATATTTTCTCCTAATTTCTACGAAACCGTATTCTCATCAATGCATCATAATTAGCAATAGAACGTGTCGTGCCATACAAAAAGAGAAAGCAGATTGCTGTTCAAGGTGAGAGTCGAGTGCCTTCCACTTTCAATAAAATTATGAATGACACCACCTTATTTGCTAAATGTGGTAAATAGCATGATGCTATGGAATGTCCTGTAAAATGAAAGAAAGCAACATTGAGCAGAGGGGAAAAAATGGTCGATAATAGCTGTCACCTGCCACTCATTTCCACCAATTATATAAATAAACCACGTTAGTTGCCAAATATAGCAAATGGTATGAAGCTGTGGAACGTTTCATACAAGAAAAGAAAACCAACTAAAATAATGGATCACAAAACAAATTACGAATTAGACGATAAATGTAAACGTTCTCCCAACTTCTACGTAACTCTTGCAAAATTACTGCACAAGTCCGTAAAACAGTAGAAAACAACAATTGAGTGGCACATAAGATTAACACTTCCACCACCACCTGATGTCATCTGATGCCTAGATATATCAATTGGCGATCAAGCTTGCAACTTCTATTGGTCCAGTCCAGTTACCTGTTAAGGGAATAAACTGAGGTTTCGAAATAAAACACTGAGATTTTTAAATAAAATATTTTCAAATTTCAAAATAAAATATTAGACGTAAAAAGTCATTCTTGGGTATTTACGTGAATGTTATAAACTGCGTGACGTCCACAAGTATCCCCCGTATTACTTTGTCGCCCAGAGCAGTACCGGAGATATCCATGGCTAAAGTCACTTCAACTCGCTTGGCACGAGGATTTAATTTAGTTTACTGAATGAACACGTTGCAAATAAAACTAACAGAAAACAAGGTACAAATTTATTAATAAAGAAACAAGAATAACCAAAAGATGTACTTTTAGTCACCCCCCAGGAGGGGAGTTGGGCCGCGCAGCACTCGCATCAACGTTTCCCCACAATATTTAAAACTCAACTAACTATAAAATGCCCCTTTCACACCGCGTTACCGTTTTATTTCAAATTCAGCATTTCACCATAGGTACTAGTAGTAGTCTAGGTGAATGTACTGACTTCCTTTTGCTGACTGGTAAATTTCTTTATTCCTATTCTTTACCAAAATGATATACCGCATATTTCAAATAAATCCTAATTACAGGGGTGACAGTATACAGTTTTACCCAAAGGCGCATAGAACATTTCAACTAATGTAAGATACAACAAAAAATAGAATGGAATAAGGACAACACAAATAATACATACAAAATAGAAATATACATAGCTGAAGTGTTTGTTTAATACTCTTATCAAAGTGACAATGTATAATTTTTATATCAAATCACTAAAACACTAAATTCTTAAAATATCAACACAAATAAAATACATTTATAAAAAAAGCGTCATCCAAGAAATATTCTTCCATTGTATAGTAAGCATTTTTGGTTAGGATTTGCTTTAACTCATTCTTTTAGTTTATTTTTATGCAGATTTTCATTTCTAAAGGTAACTTGTTTTATAGTTTTATTATCAAAAATTCAAATTTTCTTGAATATAAGTTGATTTTACTAGTGGACAAATTATTTAAATGTCTTGTATTGTAATCAAGTCTTGAAAAATCATTATGTTCATATGCTTCATATAATATAAGCAAATAAGAGTTAAATTTTTTTTCTCGTAAAACATATTTCTAGAGCTATCTTTTGCTTTCATATTAAATATATGTCTTAAATCATCAAGAGTGACTTCTACAGTGTATCTCACTTGAGAGTTGTAACAGCGTAATAGGTCTATTTAAGACTACAAAATCACTTTCCATCTTTAAATGCAAGCCCATCTACGACACTAAATTGTATGAAAAAAAATCAAAAAATTATAGGCATTTTTTAATCAAAAATTTTTGTTAACAAAACTTGTTCAAAATCATTCAATAGGTTATTTTACAAATAATTTTAGTTTTACACATTTCTTGTGTAAATACAAAACAAAATTTATATATTTTTTAATTTATATAATTCATAACTTTTTTATTTATTGATAAATCTTGTTTTGGGCTCATCCTCTAGCTAACATCAACGTACTGTCCAAATTTCAATAGAATCTATACAATATAATCTTCATTTTGCATTTGCGAAGAATATAATAGTAATATTGATAATAATAATAATAATTGACAATGAGGATACACCATGGACCGAACAAGATTGCTAATTGCAAGCTATGCTCAAGCATGATCAGCTACCAAAAAGATGCTGGGGGAGGAAAAAAGAATTAGTAGTACTTGACAAACAGAATCTACTGCTCAAAGATATATGCAGAAAAAATTAACAACTAACAAGAATTGATTGCTGAGCTACAAATAGAAATAAATGAGCTGAAAACAGAAATAGAAGAAAAAGATCCCAAAAACTTGAAAATGAAGTGCTCGAAGCCGAACAAAATTATGGAACAGATTTTAATGATCGAAAGATGAATAGGTCATCTAAAAAAGAAATTGGAGCAAACAAAAACGCTGAAATCGAGGAAGATCTTTGTAAAGAAAGTAACAAACTAACAACATATGAAAAGGAGATAGAGGAATTGAAATAAATGAACACAAATAACAAAGTTGTAGCAAAGCTAAACAACATAAAAGGTAATAATGGAAAAAAATATATCTAACTGTTCTAAAAAAAAAACCAATCAATAGCAACAACCATCGACAACCCTAACCAATTACCGAAAATATTTCTCTGAGACAGCCAACAGTGTAAATAAAGGCATGTAGGGAAAGAAAATGATTCAGCTATCTGATGAGTTAGGAAAAGACATGAGTTCACAAATACATAAACTCGCCAAGGATTATGACACAATAGGTATCCATTTTGAAACCTTCTGCAAACTCGAGATCTGTTATGGAAAATATGGAGCAATTATCCAAAGACTTTGACAAAAATGGTTTCATCATCATAATGGCCGGAAAAACTGACTTCAGTATAAACTAGTTTCCTTTTTTTAAATACATTAATGAAAAACTTAAAAGTGCTCAAATATAAATAATTTTTTCTTCAGTAACGTAGGTATACACCAAAAGTAATTTTTTAAATTGACACATTTATAATTATAACTCAATGCGTTTATTGAAAAACTTAATAAAGCAGTAGAGGGAAATATGCTTTACTATGAAATAAATAAAGAAATAATAATAATAATAATAATATCTTTATTTTCATAGGACCCTATTAAGGGTATAGAAGCATAGTCATAAAATTGTAAAACATTGTAAAATATAGTAAAACACATAACTCAAGACGAAACCATAGTGTAGTAAACAGAATACAGAACAATAAATAAGGACGAGAATTGCTAATATTCCTAAGTACGCTCCTGAAAACTAGCACAACTTAAATATTCTTTTAAGGAATAAAAGCTGACTGATTAAAGTGGCTCGAACTGTGCTCTTAAAGAGGTGAATACTATTTATACTTTCTATGTTTAGAGGGAGTTTATTAAATAGCTTGATGGAGATAACATTGGGACCATTTGCTATCACAGTTTGTGTTGGGAAATCGTCAGATAACTATGTTATTAATAAATATACTATAACTAAGGACCTGTACAACTTGATTACAAATTGCAAAGCGAACCAAAAGATATCCTCAACTTTATTAAAACAATTGAAACTTTGCAAAAAAAGCAAACACAAATTATAATTTAGATATTTCTGATGTAAATATTCACAAGAAGTACCTTGAAGGTGCACATAACCATAATTATGTGCACATTACCATTCATGACCTGACAATAAAGTAAATAGACAAGAACGTGAAAACTCAAAATTATGCACCTAAATGCATAATATATGAAAAATAAGTTAAATTCCTTTGAATCAACTTTGTTTAATAAAAATCTTGACACTGTAAGGCTGTGTGAACTTTAGCTGAAAGATGTGAAAAATCTATACCAACTGAATAACTACAATTTATTATCCTCTTATTGTAGATCCGAAAGTGAATTTTTTAAAGAAGTGACGTTCTGGGTATAAATTTGGACCTACTAAATAGTTTAAATGTCGATAAAAATTTTTAGAGTTCCTGTATTAGAATACCTGACAAATTGTGTAATTGTTTCTGTATATCGCTCCCCAATAGTGACATCAATATTTTCACATAAAAACTCTCAGCCACTTCAGTCTATATTTAATAATTTCAAACATTGTAAATTAGCAATAGGTAATTTTAAGGTAAACTTTGCAACCAAGAACAAAAATGCTGAAGATGTCACTGATGTATCCCACTCTTTTGATATGAACAAATGTATAACAGAATTTACAAGAGAACAGAAAAGTTCCCAGACATATATAATAATAATAATAATAATAATAATAATAAACGTCTTTATTGATCAATGTATAATAAATTATACAAAGTTCAGGGCGAAGTTTAGCCTAGGCTATTCTTACACTTAACCCCAAGAGCGAAAAGAATAATTTTCTTTTCTCAGTATAATAATTGATAATAATCTGACAACATTAGTACTTACTAACTAAAATTAAATACTAACAAAACCCCTAATTATCATTCACTAAGCTATTAACACACCTACATTTTATATATACATATATATTTATGGACATAAATAAGCAGTCATAAAACATACACAACCCATACATACAAGAAATGCTATATGAAAAACATTACTTTTACATTGCACATACATTACACGTGCACATACCCACACCCACACATACAAAAAATTCTATATTAAGATAAAAACATTACATATTACATTGCTCATTTAAAAGTAAAGTTCTTAACTGTTTTTTAAAGGTTGATTCAGACCGCAATTTTAAATCGGTTGGTAATTTATTATAGTAATACGCGGAACAGTAGGTAAAACTATTTTTATACATTTCTGTGGTGTGAGATGGTATATTATACATATGAGATGTTCTGGTATTTCTAGAATGAACAAAGGATCGTTGAACTAGTCTATTAAAAAGATAACTTGGAACTGTTGAACTAATTATTCTTTTGACGAAAACTAAAAAATGTAATTTCCTACGATTTTTCATGTTTAACCAGTGTAAATCTCCGTAAGTATGTGAGATATGGTCATATTTTCTTAGGTTAAAAATAAATCTAATGCAAGTGTTTTGAACTTTTTGGATTCTATTTTTGTCAGTAGAGTCTAGGCAAAACCCATAAACAACATCACAGTAATTAAAATGTGATAAGACTAATGTTTCACATAATATCTTCTTTAGTTTAGGTTCCAAAATATGTCTACTGGCATATAGAAGTTTTAGAGCACAATAGGCCTTACTCAATAAAGAGTTTACATGCTCCGTATACTTAAGGCGATTATCAAATATAATTCCAAGGTTTTTTGTACTATTTACGACTGATAGAGGTGCATTATTAATGGAAACATTAAGATCGGCTGGCATGTTCTGTAGTTGCTTTCTAGACCCGAAAATTATTAGTTTACACTTTGATGGATTAAGATGTAAATTATGGTCAAGGGACAATTTCCTAACAATTTCTAAGTCTGAGTTTATACAATTTTGTACTCGTTGCACTTGACAGGGAGGAAAACTGATATATATTTGGGTATCATCTGCGTAGGCTTGTACCTTACAATATTTAGTTGATTTTAGTATATCTGTTGTATATATAGAAAATAGTAGAGGCCCAATTACCGATCCTTGTGGTACACCTGACAATACCGGAAGTAAATTAGAGCATTCATTATTAAATAAAACCATTTGCTGCCTATTAGTTAAATATGATGTAATTAAAGACGCTGCATTATCGGAAAGACCATAATATTTTAATTTAAGACAAATGAGGTCATGGTTAATAGTATCGAATGCCTTAGAAAAGTCAAGCAACGCCACAGCTGTCATTTCTTTGTTATCGATTCCCCTAAGTATATCATCAGTAATTCTAGTTAGAGCTGTGGCGGTACTATGTCCCTTTCTAAAACCTGATTGATACTGGTCAATTATATAATTATTATTGGCATAGTCGAATAATTGTTTACACATAACCTTCTCAAATATCTTCGATAATGTAGACAAGATACTAATAGGTCTTAGGTCTTTTACAGAAGATACATCCGCGCCTTTTGGAAGAGGTATTATCAGTGCATTTTTCCAATTACTAGGAAAAACACCAATTTCTAAGCAGCAATTAATTATATGTGTAATGAATGGAATAATCTTAGGACAACAGTACTTTACCATAGTTAATGAGATACCATCATGACCACTGGCATTTGTTTTTATACCATCAATAATATCTTTTACCTCATCTATTGTTGCAAGCTTAAAATTAAACGACTTATTGCTAAATTTGTTGTTTTTATAATAATTAGTTAGTACACTATTATTGTTAACAGTATTAGTAAATGAGGACACGAAATGATTATTAATTTCAATACAATTGCCTACAGTAAGAGGTATATCTATGTTATTTGTCTTTTTGACATTTAACGTTTGTAGAGTTTTCCATGTATTGCTTATATTACCTTGATTAGAGGTTCTAGATATAAATGCTTTTTTTTCTGATCTTAATGTACTCAAAGTAATGTTTCTTAATTCTTTATAGAAAATATGGTCGTTAGGATTTTTTGTACTATTATATTTTGCTAAAGCCTGGTCTCGAATTTTCATTAGTCTTTTTAGATTCTCAGTAAGCCAAGGAGCCTTTGGCTTGCTAACTCTAACTATTTTCATTGGGGCATGTATCTCAAATAATTTTGTCATAAGGAAAGTGAGCATATCAACTTTGGAATCGATATTATGACACCGTAGAATTTGATCAAAAGGGACATTGTCTAAATCGTTTAAGAATAAATTATAATCGAAATTTTTGAAGTCTCTGAATTGCACAAACTTCTGTTTAAATTTTGGTGCATTAACCTTTAGTTCACAAAAAACCATTTTATGATCTCATATTTGATCAACATTTTGTGTACCACAAGAGATGACAATGTCTCTGTTACTGACAAAAATAGGATCCAATAGTGTACTGCTTGTGTTAGTAACTCTTGTTGGTTCATTTAAAGATTGTGTAAAACCATAGGAATCAAAGCAGCGTGATAGGGCGTTATCTAAGTTAAACAGATTGACATTAATATCTCCAATACAGATCACTTCATCGACGGTAGGAATAATCAACGATAATGCTTGATCTAAATGTTCTATACAATCCAAAAGATTATAATTTGGTGGACGATAGAGGATTCCAATGGCGTATGTCTTACATTTAATTTTAATTTTAATCCATAATTGTTCTAAAGAATCCTCACATGGGATGTCTAAATTTATCACTTGTGCGTTAAGTTGAGTGGTAACGTATACACCTACACCTCCACCCCTCCTACTGGCTCTGTCACATCTATAGAATTTAAAGTTTGGTATTTTAACAGTGCTAGAATCGACATTCTGAGAAAGCCACGTCTCTGTAACTGCAAAAATATCAACCTTTTCAGTTGCTATTAGGGCATTGAAATCATTAAAACTACTAATAAGTGACCTTACATTTAAATGAGCAATCTTTAACTTGTTTAACATTATTTAATAAAGTCTAACTAATATTAATGGGTATAATGTTATATGGTATTTACTGGGTATAGAGAATTACAAAAAAGTATATACAAATAAGTGGCGAGTAACAAAAAGATTAATAGAAAAAGCTGTAGTTGTTATCTGCAAGGTGCGGTGTGTATGATATGATATATTTATAAACTAACAATATTCAAATACGACATAAATAAATACAAAATTTAACACAAGTCAACATAAAGAAATATAAAAAGAACGTATTTATAAATAAGCAAAATATGTATTATAATACTATTATTTTTTATTTAGAATTAATATATTGTATTAAGTGACGTTTTCCTTCCTGAAGATGAATAACTATTGGCTATTTCGTACTATTCTGCGCAATTTTCGTGTTTCCTTTGTTGGGCCCTAGTCTTTATTTTCGGTTTAGCTCCACTTGGTTTTGAAGGAGTTTCTTCAAATTTTCGCTTTTTTTCTTCTGTTAGTGGTAAAGGGAAATCAAAAGTATTTGCGAAGTTGGGTGTTTCGGGAGCACTATTTACCTGAGTGGCAGAAGTAAATTGCAAATCAGTTTCATCATGCACTTCAAGATCACCAGATTGTGATAATTCTGGGAGTAAATCATTGATTGGGTCATTTGATTTTAAATATTCATAAGTATATACTTCACCATTTACAATTAGTGTGTTATTTTTTATATTGGCCTTATAATGTTTTGCTCTCGCTGCTTTTAAATGTTCATATAAAATTTTTTTCTTATCTTGTAGTCCTCTGATGTATAGTCTTGAGCAATGAAGATTTTTTTCTCTTTTACAATTTTGTATTCAGATTTAGCTGCATTGAGTACATCTAATTTTAATTGATAGTTTATAATTTCTAGGGACACAGGACGAATTTTACCATCGATAATTTTTCCTATCCTATATATGTCTCTAAAATCGTACTTGTTGCAATTTATATGTAGAATATTGTTTATTAAATTTAGGACCTCATCCGCAGTTTGAGCCTCACTTTCCCTCAAACCATAATATAGACAATATTTTCACCAATTTTGAAATAGACGATGCCATTGTTACTGATTTTCTACTTTCAGATCACAAAACGTACATAATTACATCTAAGGCCCCTCCCATATGGGACAGCACAGCATCTGTGCGGCAACATCGTGGTATATCGAGACGATGTCGCACTTATATATTCAAATACTAAAAAATATCAAAATTATATCCAACGAAGCTGTTATATGATGAAACCAAACTACTGAATACTAAATGAGTGTGTATTATTCTATCAATAATTTTTGCCCATACTTAGTTTGCAGTGCGACAGTTACATGGCAAACACATTCGAGCAATAACAAATAGATATATCAAACAACCATATTTTAATAAATTAATCTGTCAGAAATTCATATCCTACATAGGAACAAAATTAAGTAATGCAATATCTAACAATATAAGAACAATACAATATTTAAAAACTGTTAAATATACAGTAAAAATAAACGTTATAGAATACAAAAAGGAATTATTAGACTTCTTTTAAATAAAGCTACTATATTGATCATGAAGAATTAAACTATAGTGTCATAGCTGAGGACTATAGCTTCTCTGATCATAAATTATTAAAAATCAAACTTGATATAAACAACTTGATAAAAAGAGAAAAATGTAGAGCAGAAGAAATGATTGTTGATAATAATACATTAAAACATGTTAATAAACAAAATGCAAAGAACCGAAGTTACTAACTTTGAATAACTCACTGAAATAATAAACGATGCAAAAGACGCAACAAAAATAATATATATAAAGAGGTATGAAGAAACACCCACAAAACATTACAAAATTGTAATTATAAACACTTAAAAAAATTAATGAAAAATAAATCCAGGGAGATATAAAGGCAATATATAGAAAATTCTGTAAAATTTGGAACACGATAAATGGAGCTTTAAATTATATTAAACTAGATGAAAATACAGGAAATATATTTATAATGCATGATGATGATATTACTTATCTAAAACAAATAGCGAATGGTTTTAATGATTATTTCGTGAACATCAGTGAAGACATAATCAAGTCAATTAAAGATGAATCAAAAAGAGAAGATAATTTGCCTACAATCGAAGACATAACCTGTGTATACTCTTTCTGCTGTTATGATATTACTCTAGAAGAATTAGCTGCTAGTGTAAGGGACCTAAAAGTTAACTGTGCTCCAGGCCCAGACAATATAACTAACTACAAAAGACATATATCTTATTGATTTATGACATTATTCAATATACTTTATTATAAATTTAATAAATGAAGTTTTTCAATCGGGGCTATTTCCTGAAATTTTTAAAAAAGATAAAGTTGTACTAGTCCTTAAGAGACCAAAAAAATCTATTTGAAAACTATAGACCAATAACAAATGCTAGTACTTTTTCTAAAATAATTGAAATAATTTTTAAAGTTAGAATGCCACATTTCATGTTAAAATATTAATTACTGGATAATTTTCAGTATGGATTTTTAGAAAATAGTAATACGCAATGTGCTGTTCTTGATATGTTAAATGAAGTTTACAATGACTTAGATTCAAGAAATTATGTGATCAATTTATATTGATCTGCAAGAAGTTTTTGATGTGGTTGACCATAATTTATTCATAAAAAAGATGGAGAAACTTGGTGTTCGTGGAAATGTCCTAAATCTGTTGAGATCGTTCAGATCGGGAAGTGGTTAATGTGTCATATGGCAAAGTGACGGAAGTGAATTGAAAGTTGTTAAATGCGGAGTCCTTCAAGGTTCAGTATTGGGTCTGTTACTTTATCTCATTTATGTTCTTAACTTAAGTAGAGCTGGACTGTTAGCAAAATATTATACATACGCTGATGATATTGTCCTTATCTACACAAATTAAATACAAAAATGTTTAGAAAATTCTATTAATGATGACCTGAACAAGTATAAACAATGAAACATATTCTTTATAGGATTTTGCAAACAGTGGAAAGAAAAGCTATCTATGAGAACTAAAGGATAGATAGCTTTTCTTTCCACTGTTTGCAAAATCCTATAAAGAATATGTTTCATTACTATAAGCAAACAAATAATAAATAATTCACTTTTAAGTATAGACAATGGCTACTCAGAAATAACTTAAAGCTTAATAAAAAAAACTGTTTATATGACATTTCAGGTTAAAAATAAAACATACTGAAGCATGCATATCAGTGTAAAAAATTGTGAGCTGAAGGAAGTAGAATATCATAATTATCTTGGTTTGAAAATTGATAATAAGTTAAAATGGCTTAATAATTACAAGCATATAGGTATGTTTTAAAATAACCCCATTACATGGAGCAGTTTTTCGTGCTAATGACTTATTAAATAAAAACTTATCTATCTTACTTCGAAAGAGTATTGAGATATTTAATAATTATCTATTCATCATGTTCAAGCAATCTATTTAACAAATTTCAAACACTTCAAAATAAAGCCAATAAAACTTTCACTATAAACACTATAGAACACCTACACAGGAATCTTTAACTCAAGTAATGTTTTATTAATACAGCAATTAAATAAACTAGAGCAGTCTAAATACGTTAAAAACCTTATAAATAAAAAGCAAAAATCCAATATAGTTCATAGGAAATATTCATGATCACAATACACGGATAAATTTGACTATGGTCTAAAAAATCCGTCTACCATATTTCTTGGAAATAAGTAACACAAAATTATTTATAAAAGAATGCAAATCCTGTGTCCGAACTATGTTACTAATTATCATATTATTGATGTATCATGCTTTCACTATTATTGTGGGTATATATTGCGTGCACATATACATATATGTATTGGTATATGTATGTGCGCATGTACGTATTGGATTCCAATTTCGTCACATTGACGTTAAGGAATAAGAATCATTAATGTTGTACTTATTGTAGTGTAATAAAATGTAACAGCATAATAAATGGTAATAAACTTACTTATTTCAGCCTCATCTGGTAAATGTTAGATATTAGATAATTTATATGAATGTTGGTATGTATGCATATTGTATACGTGAATAATAATAATGAAGAGAATGGATGCTATGTGATAGAAATATTGCAGCCTTAAGAATTACCGTTAATCTTAAACAATTATTTTACTTCTCAAAGAGGAGTACGTAATTCCACAATAATTATAATTGTTTATTGTTATTAATCTAGTTAATTTTTGAGTTTGTCTCTTCCTTGTATACATCTTGTAAACAGATATTTATTTAATTAGTACCTATTATTTGTTGCATATTATAATTTTGCTTATTGACTTGTCGATGTACATGATGTAACTGTATTTTTACTGATCACTAAATTATCTAAGTGTACAACTTTAAAAAAAAAATAAGACATTCTATTATCTTGTAAAAATAACTTCATCGCATCCTATCAACAGGAGGCTGTTCATACCATAATTAGAATTATAGGTTACTAGAAGTAACTTCGGTTGTAATTTTGTTAATGCAAAGTAAAAGAGAAGTGAAAATAATCAACAAATAATGCAAATCTAGGCACAGGCACGCCTTAAAAAAATGTTAATCTAATTTACAAACTTTTTTAAATCTGTTCAATTGTCAATATGAAGTTGAAAATGGGGCGTTCATATCTTCGAAGCAGTCTTTAACTACCATACCTAGCCGAATCGAGAATTACATCATGAATACCTTGACGAGTATTATACATTCGGTAAGTCATACGTTATTCAATTCAGCGAATGTTCAATGCATTTTGTGTTGTGTGTAGTTTCTAATTTCTAAAATAAAAGTTTGCCTGCTGTCATTATTATACTCTTTGCAAATACAAAACACAGTGTCGAATAATAAAGTAGTGGGAACAAACAATGATGTCCAAGATGCAGCCATAAAAATAACTAATAAACCGATTCAAAAGATCATAAGAACAGACACCAGTAATATTGATGTAGCAGCAAAAGAAAAGGTAGGTATGGCTTCTTTTGTCGAAATACAGAATAACATACAGTCTAGAAAATCTGCAGGAGTATTTAAAACTAAAATGCCCTGAATAGAACTTTATATGTGTTCCAAGTTAAAAACAGTCATTTAACACCCTTAAAGTAGCAGCTTTTTCGGAACAAATATTATTGGCAATCAAGAGAATATAGAAGCAATTCCTATCGCCATAAAAACCCAAATGATGGACATAGAAACAGACAGAGAACATATTATGGAACTAGAAATTAGTAGGGCCATTATGACTCCATTTTATGTACTCGAAGTAGATGAAGATATGCATATGGAAGAAGCCATCCCTAAAAACCGACATAATGTACATAGAGTGCATCAAAATGTACAGTGTCTTAGTAACAAATTGGCAGAACACTGGGCTACACCTGAACAAGTACAATCACTAAAAACTCATGATTATGAGGTCGCTAATATTTATTGTAGGCCAGGGTCTAAAAATGGTGGTATTGGCATATATATCAAGTATAACTGTATGTTCATGGTAAGCTCCTTTAATGGTTAGAATCATATATAAAAGATCGAGTCCAAACCGTTAAAATTAATAACTACTATTCAGACGAAATCAAGGTTATATCAGGTGTTCCTCAAGGAGCTCATTTGGCTCCATTACTATTTAATCTGTTTATCAATGATGTTACTGATGATTTAAAATTATTTAAAGAAATTACCGATACCACCTCCGTTATAGAACTACAAGAAGACATTGAGAGATTTCACAAATGGTGTAATAACAAAAAAATGACTTTTAACGTCACAAAATGTAAATATATTCAATTTGATAAAGGGATTTTCCAATCACTAAACACGTGCTTCATAAATGATACACCTATTGATAATGTTGATACAATACGTGATCTAGGAATTTACCTTTTATATTAACAATGTTGATAAAAGTTTATTAATAAAATCTAATAAGGGTTCTTAAAACAGGTTACTAGCACAAAATTCTTGGGCATACATTTATCTGAGGATTATAGCTGGAAAGTGCACATTGATATGTTATACAAAAAAATCGCACCAATCTGCAATTATATAAGGCAAATACGGTACAAAGTCAATTCAGAATTATTAAAAATATACTATGTGCATTTTCAATCAATTGCCTCATATGGGATAATTGCTTGGGGATGCTCCAGTGAAAGTTCAAGGGTGTTTGTAGTACAAAGGAAAGCAATTAGAAATATGGCTGGCGTAAATGCACGTGTGAGCTGTCGAGCCCATTTTAAAAATTTGGGAATTTTACCATTGCCATATATCTTTATCTTAAATCTGTTGTTATTTGCTAAGAAACAAAATTTCCCTAGATCAAGATAATCCCTACAATACACGTAGCAATAACATATTGCAGATACCTTACCATAGAACTTCTCTTTATGAACGATGTCCTAAATACCTAGCAATTAAAGCTTTTAACAAACTGCCAATAAATATAAATCTCATAATGTAATACAATTTAAGAAAGAGGTAAAAAATTTCTTGTATGACAAATGTCATTACTCCTTTAATGAGTATTTAGAGGATAGATTGTGATTTGTTCTGTTTGCCCTTTTCCAATTTTATTTATGGCATATGTACTTTTATTTCCACATCCACGGATTGGAAGTATAGTAATCGTAAAAATTTCAAAATTTTTTTTTTCTTGAAATAGGTTTAGAATGTCATGAAACGTAAGTAAAGCAAGCTGGTACAGAAACTTGAAATTGGGTGTATGTACTAAAAGCCAAGGTCTCAGATTTTTTTATAATATTTTTCAAAAAAGACGTGACGATTGGAATCATTATAAAGAATTGCGTAAATACATATTAGCTGCTATGAGAAGAGACAAAACTGCATATTTAAATCATTTGCAAGGTTCACAAAATCAAAAATACTTGTGGAATGCTTTAAAATCACTAAATATCCAACAGAATTCGAAAACTGACTTACCGAGCAATATGAAACCCGGATGATATTAACGACTACTTTATTTCTTGTTTTGAAAATTATAACTCATGTGAGAAAACAATAAATTTTTATCGTTCAAGGAAATACAAAAATAATGTGAGTTTTGATTTTAATATGACTTCAACTGAAATAATTAATAAAGTTCTTTTTAATCTAAAATGTAATGCTTGTGGTTCTGACAAGATTTCCCTAGTAATGTTAAAATACAGTTTTCCAGTCATTGGTGACTATCTCACTCACATTATGAATTGTTACCTGGAACAAGGGTACTTCCCTGAACAATGGAAAGAGGCACTAGTTAGTCCTTTACGAAAGGTCAATAACCTCAAAATATATCTGACTTGCGTCCTGTAAGCATTTTAACGGTTCTGTCAAAAATTCTTGAGAAAATTGTACACCAGCAATTGAGTGATTATGTCAAAGAACACAAAATTATTCCATTATTTCAATCAGGTTTCCGAAAGAGTCATAGTGCAACATCTACCTTAGTAAATGTGACCGATAATATATTTAGAGTCCTAGATAACAAACAAGCTACAGTTTGAGTTCTGCTCGATTTCATAAAAGCTTTCGATAAATTAAATCATCAACTTTTATGTGCAAAGTTGCATTATTTTGGTTTTTCCGACATAACTGAAAATTTGATCAAATCTTATCTGACTGGTCGTACTCAGAGAGTATTCATTGAAAATAATTATTCTCGTAGACAGTTAATAACATCCGGTGTGCCTCAAGGTTCTGTATTGGGACCTCTTCTTTATCTCTTGTACACAACAAATATGTTTGTAAACATACAGTACTGTTCTGTGCAAGCATATGCCGATGATACACAACTTTATTTCTCATTCGATCCTAGTAATTACCGCACAGCTTCAAACTTAATAAATATTGACTTGCAAGAAATTTATAATTTTGCTACAAAACATAATTTAAAAATTAACCCAAACAAATCGACAGTAATGATTTTTATGTATGTATCACCAAATGCTATGTGAAAATATAAATATTTTATTAGATAATAGTAGACTCCCAACAGCAGCAAACTCAAAAAATTTAGGTATCATATTAGAATCAAAACTCAGATTTATAACACATGTTAACAAATTGGTTCAAAAAACATACGTTGTGCTGAAACTTCTTTATGCCGATATACATATAATTAATTATAAACTAAGGAAAAAACTGTGTGAATCTTTAGTTTTATCTATTCTTAATTATGGTATTATTGTGATGTCTCAACAAGAGCACAATAAATAGGTTCAAATTCAAAATACCTGCATTCGATATATTTTTGGATTAAGGAAATTTCAACATGTCTCCCAGAAACGTTTGCAACTTGGTTGGCTTAATCTTGAAAATACCTACAAATATCACCTACTGATGTTTGTTCATAGAGTTCTTACTACTTCAGTGCCGGAGTGTCTTAAGCAAAAACTTGTAAGTCGAAGAAGTATCCATAATATTAATATAAGATCTACTGATATTTTGACCATGCCACAACATAGTACTGCCATTTTTCTGCGCTCTTTTCCTACAACGCTATATCAAATTATAATCTGCTTGAAAATTATTTGAAACATTTTTCCATAAATACATTTAAGTATAAAATTAATTTCTTTTTATTTAACCAACAGTGTACGTAATATGTGTAAAACTGTTTGTATTGTGTATGTAATTCTGCGTCAATTAATTATTCTTAGTCACAGTTTATAATTATTATTTTGTTTGTTACCTACTTGAACGAATTCTACTAGTTTTATATAAGTAAGTATCTACTTAGTGCAAGTATCTTGTTATCATGTTTTTAAGGGTATAAGTGGTGGAATAGCTGTTGAGCTAAGCTTTGCCCTTTAGATTAAGAACTTGTATTTCTTTTTCCCAATAAAGACCATTTATTATTATTATCTGGTACTCAACAAATGACTGGTGCAGTGCAATAAATCTTAAAGTAAGGGCAGACCACCTGAAGGCAAAAATCATAAATTACAATAATTTAACCCAAACAGAACAGGACCGGAGTTATAAAATTTTAGCGGCCCCCAATACCAAATATTACTGAATAGGCATGTTAATATGTTGAAGTGTTTTTGTGCTGAAATATTTATCAGTTTTAAAAAATAAGTAAAAAAAAGTGTTTATCTACATATTCTGATAGACAGGATTGGACCTAAGTAACATCTAACCCTGGAAATAAAGTGGCATGCTCAAATTGTCAAGGTAAAGTAGGAAAAGAATTGTTATTTGCCTGTGATGATTGTGAAAATGAAATATGTAAAAATTGCGCAAAATTATCATCATCAGAGGTGAAAGTATAACAACTTAAAGAACGAGTCAAGAAATTTCACTGTCAACCATTCTTAAAATTCCAAACATTTCCATTATTAAAAAATACTATTGAAGACAAAGATAAACTTATTGAAGGAAAAGAAAAAATAATATCCTTGCTAGAGATCCAATTAGCAGAACTAAAGGCTAAAGTAAACGAGAAAAATGAAAAGACATATAAATACATATGCTAATATAGTGAGGAAGCAGACAGAGCCAATAGCAGTCAACTACCCTAGCTTAATTATAACTCCAAAAATGCCACAAGACGTTAAAAAACAGAAGAGGATATTAAAAAATGTATAAAGCCGGCTGAATTAAAAGTTAGCGTAAAAAATGTCAAGTCCACAAATAAAGGCAGCATCGTAATTAAATGCCTAAACAAAAATAATATAATTATAAAAAATGCTGCTGAAGAAAAGATAGATAGAAATTATGAAATTATGGTGACAAAAATGAGGAAACGACTTAAGTGGAGATGTGCTAAGCCAATGTATAAGACATCAAAATCAACTTGATGTCAATGACGAACTTAACATAATTTACATAGAAAAAACGAAAGATAAAGTAGCAACAATCTTTGCTGAGTGTTCTCCGAATTTATTCTACAAGTTAATGAGTGACAAAAAAATATACATCGGATGGGAACGCTTACCAGTGTATGAAGATCTGAGTATACCAAGATGCTTTAAATGTCAGCAGTACTACCATCAAAATAACAATTGCACAAATAAAATTGTATGCGAATTTTGCTCAGAAGAACATGACAAAGAAGACTGCCCACAGGTAAATAAAAAGTGTAATAATTGTGTATTAGGTCATTCTAAATATAAACTCAAACATGATGTTAATCATGAAGCAACTGGTTCCAACTGCCCAACATTCCTATACCTAATTCAAATGCTAAAAAATAAAACGATTTGTAACTGTGCTGATGGCTAATCAAGGTGAAATCGAAGTCCTAGAAAAACTTGATCTTTTGGTTGATAACAATCAGTGTAACATCTATGTTGATAGTGAAGAACTATAGCATCAAATTAATATTAATAAGTTCTTAAATATTATTCATTTAAACATAAGAAGTGTTCGTAAATATTTCGATGAGCTGCTTGTGTTTCTTCAAGCTTATAACCTAATGGATTCACAAATAATGATATTAAGTGAATGTTGGAATATTCAAAGCTGTGATCAATATAATATACCTGGTTTCGAAACCTACTACAATGAGGGTGACTATAATAAAAATGATGGAGTATTATTATTTGTTGAGTCTGCAATTACTCCAACTGTTAAAAATATAAAACTTGAGAAATCATGTATAAATATAATTCGGATGACATTTAAACTTAATGATGTTGCGTGTGGCGTTACAGCAGTCTATAGACCACCTCCATCATCTTTACAAAACTTTATTGATGACATTGATAAATACTATACTGATCATATGCACAACCAAATTGAAGTACACGTTGAAGACACTTATTTAAACACAATAGACATAGAGAACAATATTGTAAATCTCAATCTGGCTACTCTTAATCACTATGGATTTATCCCTTGCATTAATTCTCCTACACATGCTACAATTGATTCATCCACCTGTTTAGACCATATCTTCATCAAAATAAAAAAAAGCAAAAGCTTCAAATACAAATCTTTTATTCTAAACTCTGATATCTGATCACTTTCCCGTAATGTTAAATCTAACTCATAGCTGCAATAATAAAATACAAACATATCTAAAACTGTGATTACTAAAACAATTGATCATAAAAAATTTCAACAACTTGTTAAAGAACAAAATTGGGACAACGTCATGTTAATAAATGATTCAAACTTGGCTGCTGACACTTTTTCTGACACATTTCTTTCCCTAGTTGAACAATCTAAAATTACAAAAAGAATTATGGTTAAAAATATTAACAAACAGAAGCCATGGATAACCAATGGCATTATTAACTCCATCAAAACGAGTGACAAAATGAAGCGAAACCTTAAATCCCATAACATAGCTGATAGAAATGAGTACAAAACATACAGAAACAACTTAAATAAAATAATAGCTCACACTAAAAACAGTTATTATAAGAACAAAATTAAAAATAGTAAGAATAACATTAAAAAAATCTACAAAATTATATCTGACGCAACAAATGCACAGACTACAACTACTAATAGTAATATCCAAATATTAAACAAAAATTCACTTCCATTTGGAAATGATAGTGAAACGGCCGACTATAGTAATAATTACTTTGCTGATGTGGGCTTGGAAAAGGCTAACAATATAATACCCTCTGTAAATGAATCTGTAATTAGTTACAATAGTATTTCGTCCATGTTTCTAAAGCCAATTACCTTTAATGAACTAATCCAACATATACACTCGCTCAAAAACGACAGCTCCCCTGGAATAGGCGGATTCCCAGCTAAATTAATAAAAGATACTCATCTAGATATTGTGAAGCCTCTTGCCCATATCTTTAACTTAATATTTAAAACCGGTATTGTTCCAAGCAGCTTCAAGAATACAGTAATTTCTCCAATCCACAAATCAGGTAGTAAATTAAACATTGAAAATTATAGACCAATCAGCCTTATTAACAACTTTGCAAAAATTTTTGAAAAATGTCTGAAAGACAGATTAATAAACTACCTGAATGTTAACCATCTATTATCAAAGAATCAATATGGATTTTTAAGAGAGCTGAGTACAGGCGATGCCATATACCAACTGACGAAAGAAATAACTGATAATCTAAATCAAAATAACAAATGTATTGCAGTATTCCTAGACCTAGCTAAGGCATTCGGCACAGTGCCCCACGAAAAGCTCTAAGATGTATTACATCATTATGGAGTACGGGGAAGTGTGCTGAATGTCTTTAGAAATTATCTATCGGACAGGTATCAAATGACTCGTGTTAGAGAAGCTATAAGTACACCAAGGAGAATCCAAATAGGTGTTCCTTAAGGTACTGTGCTCGGTCCAATTTCGTTTTTAACTTATATAAACTCATTAACTAGCTTAGACATAAATGGTACTATTTATTTCTTTTGCTGATGACACAGTCTTATTATTCCAAGACTTGTCTTGGAACATCGTTAAAGAAAAAGTTATAAAGGGTGTAACAAAAGTACATAATTGGTCGAGTACTTTCAAATTATCACTAAATATTAAAAAAACACATTACGTAGCTTTTTCATCAACGTCAGCTAATAGACCTGACTTCTCCAATATTATGGGACAATCATATTAAATCAAATTAAAAAATTAGCATCAAAAATAAGAACACTAATACATAAATTCTACTTAATGAGAGAATTTCTAGGGAAAAACTTTTAATAATGGTGTATAAGTCATTGGTGGAATCATTAATTAGATATGGTGTTATTGCATGGGGAGGGCTTTACAACAATACACTAAAACAGCTAAATGTAATACAAAACTTCATCCTAAAAATAAGTTTCAAAAAGTCTAGCCTTTATCCTACGAATTTACTATATACAGAAGAGATTCTTAATGTCCGTTCACTGGACATCTAAGCACTTAAAAAATTTCATATCCCATCAGCACGAAACTAGGGGTAAAGTTCATAGAAGCCTACAAATACCTGTTGTAAATAAAAATATTGGACTAAGATCATGTCTGTTGAGGCGATTGCCTCTTATTTTCTCTTTTTGTAATTTAGAAGGGAGTTGTGGACTGTATTTTTTTTATTGGGTTTTTATACATAAATATTCTTGAACAATGTTTGTTGTTACTGAAATGTCATTGACACTTCTCATTCTCAAATACTAATGACAGCTGCTAACTATGATAAAACATAAACAACTTAACATACTGTCGCCCTTGAAAGGCTGGACTTTCAAAATAACATGAAAGAAATAATACATCTTTAAAAGTATTAAATAGGAAAACAGTTATTTATTATTAAATGTCCTTGATGGATAAACTTGTCTCTATTGGAAGAACGCATATTTTTGTTATTGCGCGCTGCACTGTATTATTCGCAGTTTTTACACTCACCACACACACTTTGTCATCAACCCCTGGATGTAATTTTATGATTCTTCCTACGGGCCAACATAATGACGGTACATTTTCTTCCTTCAGCAAAACCATTGCTCCAATCTGTATTATATCATTGGATTGGTTTTGTCTCCACTTGTTTCTTTGTTGAAGGGATGAGAGATATTCGTTTTTCCAACGATTCCAAAAATGTTGTAATATTTGCTGTAATCTTTTATACAGGGTCAACCTGTTGGGAGCAGTTTCTTGCACATTGATTTGTGGAATAGCAGTTAATACATCTCTTATTAGGAAATGACTGGGAGTAAGGAAACTGAGGTCGTTGGGATCTTCCGATAATGGGATTAAAGGTCTTGAATTCAGAACTGCTTCTATTTGAACGAATACAGTATACAGATCTTCGAATGTGAAATGAGTATTACCAACAATTCTTTTAAAATGATATTTTGCAGATTTAACCGCTGCCTCCCAGAGGCCACCAAAATAAGGTGATCTTGCTGGTATAAAATGCCATCGAGTGTAATTTTGATTTAAAAAATTCGAAATGCTACTTTCATCTTTAATATTTGACTATATTTTGTCAATTTCTTTTAAATCATTGTTTGCGCCATGAAAATTCGTGCCGTTGTCAGACCATATGTTTTTGCATATGCCTCGTCGAGAGGTGAATCTCTTTAAAGCATTTAAAAAGGAATCAGATGTCATATCTCCTACTAATTCGAGATGAACAGCTTTAGTAGCCAAACAAACAAAAATACATAGAAAACACTTTACAATTGTGCGAGTCCTTGCCTTACCGTCTTTATCATAGAATGGCCCAGCATAGACTACACCGCTGTTAAAAAATCATCTTTCAGGTTGAAGACGACTTTCAGGCAAGTTTCCCATTATCTGACTTATATTTAAAGGTTTGACCCTGAAACAAGTAATGCATTCAAGCGAAACTCGTTTTACTGTAGAACGACCTTTCAGTGGCCAAAATTTGTGTCGTATCGAAGCCAAAGTAGCTTGTGTCCCTGCGTGTAAATTTCTACGATGTTCATAGTTTATTAACAATTTTGTGAACGGATGTTTGTTAGGTAGCAACATAGGATGCTTTTGGTCATTGGCAATGTTTGATTTTAACAACCTTCCACCTACCCGAATAATACCCTTTTCATCTAAGAAAGGATTTAATGACATCAATTTACTGCTTCGCGTGACGGCATTAGATTTTTTCAAAGATTTTATGTCATGTTCAAATTCTTCTGATTGAACTAATTTGATGAGGATAGCCATAGATTCGTTTAGCTCATCTATTGATAAATTACCTGTACCCTTGCAAAGCTTATGAGTGGTAAGGTTTTTCTTGAATCTAGTAGCAATAAGTTACTACACGATGTAGTTTAGTTAAAGACGAATATTTAGAGAAAATGGTTTGGTTAAAGGTATTTATGCAAGATAAAGTGGTTATTTTAAGTTCCAGTGATTGTTCTGTTTTCGGTAATTGATTTGAATATTGGATATTAATGGCAAATTTTAAACTATGGAGTGAAGAATTACATAAAAGTTTTAGCATTTTTGTATACGAGTCGTCCGTAATATAATATTCGGAAATATCTTCTGGATTGTCCTCAGAATTCTTTATTACATTTTTGTTGTTACAAAGCCATATGCGTAATGGAAAACCCCCACATTGAAGTATATTACCGATTTCATGTTTGAATTGAATTATTTCTTTTATTGTGTCCGAACCCCTGATTAAGTCGTCCACGTAAAAGTCTTTTAAGATAATTTGATACGTATTTGGAAATTTATCTCGATTTTCAAAAGCCGTCTGTTGTAAACTTCTGATGGCTAGAAATGCAGCTGATGCTGTACCGTAACTGACTGTATTTAATGTATAATGGTCTAAAGGTAAGTCAGGTACATCTTCTCTATGTCCGCGGAAACGACATAAGTATGTTTTCTGAAACGTAGTATTATAGAAAAGAGATCGTATTGTATTGTAGGACGTACCATCAAAATTTCATTTAAAGATATACCTGAGATGCTCTTTCTCGTATAACACCATGATGTGGTAAATAATATGTAGAATCATCCGAAGTGTTAATATTCTCGATATTGATTTTAGACATGTGCCCTAACTGTGTATATTCGTTCATGAATTCGATATATATTCCCAGAGATTAAGAGTTGAAAACCATATATTTTTGCTCTCCATATATTTTTATATTTTGAGTAGAAAACAAGTGCTTTAAAAGTTGGATTTTATACTGTGATAGTTTAATAGTTTAGTGTATCATTTTGTGACATTTAAAAACAATAAAATTTTGATTTGTGAACTAACTTTAAACATTTATAATTTGCAATTAATAATTCTATTCTATAGAAACTTATCAGTGAAATTATAAAAACTATATCCACAAAAACTTACCTACAGAAACCTTGATATCTAAAAATTCTACTCAGATCTGGACTTAATATATTTGTAACAAAATTAAAACTATGAATTCTTGCAAAAAATGTAATAGGAATGATCAAACTGAACTTGCTACTTGTGACCTGTGTAATACTGTTACGTGTCAAAACTGCTCAAGACTGACTGCTACAGAGATAAAAGCTGTGAATTTTAAAAAGCGTCTAATGATTTATTGGTGCATAGACTGCAAACCTAATGTTGAAACTGACAGAAAGGCTATGCCTACAGATGACAATACTTTAAATCTCATAGCTAGTATTAATGAAGGTTTAAAGTCTCTATTCTGTAAAATGGACAACTTAAAAGATACCAACATCGACATGATACAGATGCTAACTAATAAGAATAATTTAATTCCACAATCTATTCATAATAACAAGGGATTGATTGTTGAACCAACAAAAAATTTACCAATCATTATGGATCCAAAATCGCCAGGAAAAATCATCGGAAATAACGAAGTTAATGTGCAAAAACATATTCCTCGGTTGCAGAAGAGAGTAATTGTGGGTACCAAAAAAGTAGAAAACTCAGCAATAAAGGCAGCAGCTACTGCCGATGTGTCTGAAAAAGACCTGGAATACTATCTAAAATTTATCTTTGGTGATAAAGAAAACTTTGTCATAAAGAAACTTACTGTTGTCTCAGGTGATTACAATGCATTTCGTGTTGATGAACGGTTGGAATTACTAAATGAACTCTTAAATCCCGGCACATGGGTTGAAAATGTAACCGTAAAGGAGTTTGAGTTCTATCGAAAAAAAGACAAAGAGTCATCACAATCCGGACGTAATATTTTGGCCTCACCGGGACATAAAAGAGACTGCATTCGACCCATATATGATGTTGCTTCCCAATTTAGAAGAAACCGCTCTCCTCAATATGGAAGAAATTACACACCTCAGGTTTCTAAAGAACTGCCATCACGACCTAACAGGTATGACTCGTCTAGAAGAAATTATAACTATTCTGGAAGAAGTAACAATTATCCTACCTCACATCGACCAAGTAATAGTTACTACTCTCAGCGCCATGAGAACTATTATGATGCCTATTCTCAACAGCAACAGAGACAATATCAGGAATCTAAAACACAATAATCTGGTAACAAATATTACTCCTTTCGAAGATCTAGGAACCTCGACGCGATCAGTAGATCTCCAAGAAGAAGAGATTATTGAAACTAGCCAATATAAGAACTCCTTTCAACTACGTACTAGTCCAAATAACATTAATAAAACCATTATCACCTTGGCCCTGTTGAATATTCAGCGTATTCGAAATAAAATGGATGATTTGCACATTTTATTGGAAAGCCTTGCATATCCTGGCATAGTGTTAATAACGGAGCACTGGTTAAAATCAAACGAACCTATATATATTCCCAATTATTCAGTATTTTTTTTTATACCTATGTCTTAATTGCGGGTTACACATAAGCTTTCTTTCAAGCGATAAAAATCGTTTTGTAGCTGATTCTTGAGTATTTACAAGTTTTGGAGCATTTTTTCGAATCGGCAATGTAACCTTGAATCACCCAGATTTTAAACGTTTTGTGGTTTCAACGAAACATTTCTCACATTCAAGTTCTTCCGTTGTAAATTTGCTGCTAGTAGGACATTCCTGTATTTTCCAGAATTTCTTTAACTGATTTTGAATATTTTCTTTAACTGACAAGTTACAAGAAATATTTTTTAAGACTTGATTTTGTTGAGAAATAATAGGTCCAGATATAACCCAACCCAAATGAGACTTTTGTAAGATAGGGTTACCTTTACCAAGTCGAATCTGACCAACACAAAGTAAACTGAAAAATACTTCTGCCCCGAGTAAAATATCAATTGATCCAGAATTATTGAAAGCAGGATCAGCTAAAGTTATACTGTCTGGAATTTTGAGATTAGATGAATAAAACTGATCAAAGGAATGGTATTGGTTACCTCTCGTTTGGCACAATCACATTTATCACAATCAAACAATGAAGTACAATTAAATTCAACGGTCACAACACATTGCTCTCTTAAGCAAATACCACATATCTTATTGTCAACCGCTTTAATTTACATTCAAAATAACAAAGGCAATTTAGTAAAATGTAGTCTTATTAGATTAATGAAAACAACAAGAAAAGAACTACTATCTGTTTGTATCAACATCGGATTGTTTCGCAAAATCAACTTCCAAAAGACAAGAGGAGCTACAGAGAAAACAATGAGAAATGAAGCAACCAAATTTCTAGAGAAGGAACCATGGATATGCATAGGGCTGAGTGAAACATAATGGAAAATATTGCTATCCTATATAGATAAGCCAGGAGATCACTTCATATGACATTAGGCTCCTCTCAAATGTTGAAACAGACATCCCGTCTCCTATACGAGCAGAGATTATAAGCGACAATCTTGTTTATCTTGCAACCAACCAAATAGTGTGCACTGCCCCTTACATAAATAGACAACCTGTGCTTGACACATGTGTATCCATACACAACCCAGAAATATTTTATTTATTAAACCCGATAAAATTGTTAAAAAAAGCATCTCTTATAAACAGAGAAGGAATCCAGAAAATTATTTCAAATATAAAATCAAACAAATTTGAGCCTGCTTATCCACAAATATTGTTAAATGCTCCCAATACACTTCAAACTACTATCTCAGAATATCTTAAGATGTTACTAGGAAATATGACATCCTGACTTTGAATTTATCTCCATATTTTACAATGTTACTAGGACAGATGGACCAAGATTAACAACCCCTAATCCCAATTTGTATATTCTGGAAAAGTCATACACTTAAGAATGGATCAAGGACTAATAACAAAGCAGTCAGAACACCAAATGATAAAAATAGATGGTGAAATTCTTTTTAAACTAGGGACTCTTTATATAGAGGAGAAAATAAGAATAATAGGGCTTATCCCTGGATTCAGGCTTAAAAGAACTCCTAAAGCAGTACCATCTTTACCTTTCAGAAACACAAAATGGTTAAGGGAGAATTATACTAAAGTTAAACTTGGTACCTCCTACAATACATTATTTCAAGCCACAAACTTTATTGCAACCAAAAACTTAACAATAGAAGCAGAAACAAACAATACTGTAGGTAGGTACGTACTCCTAAATGATAGAAACAATCCGAGCTATGATTTTCTTCTTGCAATTAGAAAAAGAAAGCTTCAAGAAACAAGTTCTTCATCATCTTCAGACCCACACAGTGATGATGCTAAAAGAAGAAAAATTAATGCAGCGTCCATTATTATCAAGTTTGCTTTGGAATATTATTTGCTGATGGTTGGGATTTGGTATTTAGTGGATTCTTCATTTTTATTGTATTTTCAAAGAAAAAAAAATACAGTCCACAACTCCCTTCTAAACTACAAAAAGAGAAAATAAGAGGCAATCGCCTCAACATATGGTCCCACGGTCCTGCATAGCTTTCAGCATAAATTCGCAGGTATTTTTACAATTCTATGTAACGCAAAACGCTACCAAAGTTGTAACCAATCAGATTTGAAGAAGGCAAATAACACGGCTTGGTACCACGACGTCTTGGACATCTGAGGCGACGGAGCAGTCAACCAGGTTATAAGCAGTTCGTACGCAAATTCAAATTATTTCACGTTATATTTGTATGAATACAGTACTCGGTTTTTATACATATTTAAGTCACATTTTCTAGTATTAATTTATCATTTGCTTAACATTGCAAGTATTTTACTAGGATTTCAAAGCTAGAAATTCAGCCAATTCCATTAAGATAACGCCTTTATAGGCACATTATATTCCTTTTAAAGATATATTGCCAAATACTTTTGAAATGGAAAAAAGTAAAATAAAGTTAAATAGCCTTGTCGAGAAACGCGGTCAAATTAAAGCACAGCTAACCAGATTTACTACTTTCGTGGATAATTTTGACAATTATGAATGCTTAATCGAGTTAACAGCCCGTTTAGAAAAAATTGAAATTCTTTGGGGTGAATTTAACACTATTCAATCTGACATTGAAATGTTAGATGACAATCAATCTCAAATAATCGAACGTGGATCTTTTGAAAGCAAATATTTTGCTAGTGTCGCAAAGGCTAAACGTTTCATTATCGAACACAACACGCCAATAAAATCATTTGAAACTGATAGTTTTCGTAGCAGACAAGTAAAATTACCAACATTAGATTTGCCTACTTTTAATGGTCAGTATGAACAATGGCAACAATTTCATGATACATTCGAGGCTTTAGTGAACAAAGACACATCTTTAACTATTATTCAGAAATTTTTATTTTTAAATTCATGTTTAAAAGGTGAAGCTGCAGTGATTACTCAGTCGGTCGAAGTTTCCAACTGAACACTGGGACGCCTTATTGATTAACATAATATCCAGAAATTTAGATAACAGTTCAAAGCGCGAGTGGGAAAAATCAATAATAACAAAAGATTCGCCCAAAATGAATGCGTTTGTCACATTTCTGAATAATCGGTGTCAATTATTAGAAACATTAAGTCCTGCCAGTTTTGACCATAAAACATCTCAACCAAACAAACAATACTTTAAGAAAGGTACAGATTTCAAATCTTCCTCACATGTTTCAACAAATGAATCATGAAAACGTTGTAATTTCTGTAAAGGAATACATTTAATTTACAGTTGCCGGAATTTCTTAAAGTTATCTGTAAAATCTCGTTTCGTCGAAGCTAAGAAATTAAATCTATGTATAAACTGTTTGCAATGGGGCCATTCGAATTCTAATTGCAAATCTATGTCTTGCAAAGAGTGCAATGAAAGGCATAATACTCTACTGCACATAAACAGGGATTCACCTACAGCAAACGAAACGTCTTCACAATCTCAATCATCGATTGCACAATCAACAGAAGCAAATTCGTCACAACAACAAGGTTCAACCTCTCGTTTGGCACAATCACATTTATCACAATCAAACAATGAAGTACAATTAAATTCAACGGTCACAACACATTGCTCTCTTAAGCAAATACCACATATCTTATTGTCAACCGCTTTAATTCACATTCAAAATAACAAAGGCGATTTAGTGAAATGTAGAGCCTTATTAGATTCAGGGTTTCAATCAAATTTTATCACGAGACAACTTTCAAATCAATTGGGCCTTTCAAATGTGCAATGTATTAGTAATAAAATCTTAGATATAGAGTTATTTTTAAATAGTACTGATTGTGACATTTTTTGTGCATCAGAACTTTGGGCAAAGGAAGATCAAATCCAATCTTTAAATATTGATGGATACTGTTTCAGTAGCTATTTCTGCAGGAAAAATTTTAAAAATGGAGGTGTAGGTATTTATGTCAAAGAAAATCTAAATTACTTGAACCTAAATTACATCAACGATCTATCTATAGAAAAAGATTTTGAATGTGCAGCTATAAAATGCATGGTAAATAAAAATGAATATCTTTTAATTTTGACATTGTATAGAAGTCCTGATGGTAATATTCCCATATTTTTTAGCAAATTAACTGTTGCACTAGACTTACTACTGAAAAATCACAAACAACATAACATAATAATATGTGGTGATTTTAACATAAATTTCTTATTGCCCTCAAAATACCGTACTGATCTATTAGATATTCTTAATTCATATTGCATAAAGCCAACTATTAATGAATGCACCCGATTAAAATCCTGTATTGATATTATTTGTGTCAATCTCAGTGATAATTTATACAAGGGCTCTGTGGTAAATAATGGTATGAGTGATCACAATGCTCAAATACTATCTGTTTGCTTAGACAGTGATAAAAATATTAAGAAACAAATTAGGTATAGCCAATTTAGAAATCCTAATAATATTCAACACTTTTACTCTCTACTTGAAAACGAAAACTGGAACGACATTCTATCAAATACACAAAATGCAAACGATAAATTTAATATATTTTATGATATTCTCCTATATCATTTTGAAACAGCTTTTCCAGTAAAAACTATGACAATAAGAAATAATGGGAAACCTACAAATAAATGGCTAACAACTGGTTTAAAAATATCGTCAAAAAGATTAAAAGAATTGTACATATTAACTTTAGATGGAAATGATGATATAAAATCACATTACAAAAAGTACAAATCTATTTATAGACAACTTTTAAAAAAAGCGAAAAAGATGCATAATAATAATCTACGTGCTAACACAAAAAATAAATCGAAAATGGCGTGGAATATTATCAGGCCCAATAATAATGAAAATAAAAAAAATGACCTTATTTTAGATATAAATAATGTTCAAACAAATAATACAACTGTTGTTAGCAATCACCTAAATAGATATTTTAACGATGTTCCTAAATCGTTACATCCTCACATAACACAAAGTACTGCCTTTGAAATTAGTATAGAACAAAATCCTCTATCATTCTTTTTCGAACCAGCAACAGAATTAGAAGTTTTATGTATCACCAAAAATTTAAAAAATTCTAGTTCGTCAGGTGAAGATAATATTAGCACAAATTTATTAAAAAAATGTATCATGCCAATTCTGAAACCGCTGACAGAACTCTTAAATTGTTCTCTAAGTGAAGGAATTTCTCCGGATAAGTTAAAAGTTGCGAAATAGTACCACTCTATAAATCAGGTTGTAAGTTAAAAGTGGAAAATTATAGACCAATATCTCTCTTAAGCCCATTTTCTAAAATCTTTTAAAAATATGTTGCAAAAAAAATTTTAAACTTCTTTAATAAGCACAAATTACTGAACAACAATCAGTTCGGTTTCCGCAAAAATCTCTCTACCACAAGTGCCATTATAAAATTTTTAAACAATTTGTATGAAAACCTAGATAGTAACAAAAAAAAGCATAGGTATCTTTCTGGATCTAAGTAAGGCTTTCGATCTAGTTTGCCATTCTAGACTTATTGAAAAAATGGAGAGGTATGGTATAAGAGGTCAACCGCTTAACTGGTTCAAAAGTTACTTAACTGATAGAACTCATTATGTAAAAGTTAATAATGTTAAATCTGATAGTCTATCGACCACAATTGGAGTACCCCAAGGATCAGTTTTGGGACCCTTATTATATGTAATTTTCGTAAATGACTTTCTAGCTGATGCGATATTATTTGCCGATGATTCATCTTTCCTTATATCTGATCAGAAAGTAAAACATACTGTAAGCAAAGCTAATGAAACACTTTTACAAGCCCACCAATGGTTTACTGAAAACAAACTTGTTTTGAATAATAATAAATCCTTATATTTAAGATTTAGCAAGCTAAAGACAACATATGACGAAAGTCTTTTAATAAAAACAAAAAATGGCACGATTAAACAAGAACAAACTGCTAAGTTTCTTGGTTTACTTATTTCTGACAACTGTTCGTGGTCTTCACACATAGAAAGCATATGTAAAAGAATTGCTTCAGTATGTTACTGTATTAATCAGTTACGAGATATGGTTGACCGGTCAGTGTTGGTTACTTACTATTATGCTCACTTTCATTCAGTGATTTCTTATGCCATTATTGCCTGGGGAGCTGCAAGTGATAGTAACAGGATCTTTAAATTGCAAAAAAGGGCAGTTAGATTTATTGTTGGATTAAGGAGGAGAGATAGCTGTAGGGATTTGTTTAGAAAATTGGGAATATTGACACTACCATGCATTTTCTTGTTCAATTTATTAATATATGCGAAAACCGAATTAAGTACAAATACAATCAGTACTCACCATACGTATAGCACAAGAAACAGCTCAACACTCGAGATACCACTGCATAAGTCATCAAAATTTAAACAAAGCCCAAAATACTTGGCCATAAAGGCTTACAACAATTTACCTCCTAAATATAAAAATCTTGATCTCAGGCGATTTAAAGCAGGAATTAAGATACTTTTAACAAATAAGAGTTATTATTCTCTAAATGAATATTATAATGATGATAGTCTGTGATCTTGTTATTTCTTTTTTTAATTAATGTTTTATCTTTTGTGTAACGTGTTCTTTTTAATTGTTTTGTATGTTTTTATTCTTAATTGTACCCCCATATTTTTAGTTATAAGTAACATGTATGTACTATCTATTTTATTTCTATTGCATTCTGCTATATGACTTATCCTATATCATGTAATGTGATCAAGTGGATGAATAAAATTATTATTATTAATTAGTAAAATTAATTGGCCAGTAATAGGTATAAATCAAGCACCAATCAAGATTTATGAAAGGACTGATACTAATATAAAATCATGTTACAACGCATATTCTATAAACCTCACTTTTCTTGTGCTAGGAGAGATAAAGAATTACATTCCTATGATCAGTTTTAATTCATCTAATCTGAAAATTCCAGACAATATAACTTTAGCCGATCCTACTTTCAACAATTCTGGACCAATTGATATTTCACTCGGGGCAGAAGTAATTTTCAGTTTACTTTGTGTCGGTCATACGACTTGGTAAATGTAACCCTATCTTACAAAAATCTCATTTGGGTTGGGTTATATCTGGACCTATTATTTCTCAACAAAATCAAGTCTTAAAAAATATTTCTTGTAACTTGTCAGTTGAAGAAAATATTCAAAATCAGTTAGTGAAATTCTGGAAAATAGAAGAATGTCCTACTAGCAGCAAATTTACAACGGAAGAACTTGAATGTGAGAAAAGTTATGTTGAAACCACAAAACGTTTAGAATCCGGCTCGAAGGACCATATGTTGAGGAGATTGCCTCTTATTTTCTCTTTTTGTAATTTAGAAGGGAGTTGTGGACTGTATTTTTTTATTGGGTTTTTATACATAAATATTCTTGAACAATGTTTGTTGTTACTGAAATGTCATTGACACTTCTCATTCTCAAATACTAATGACAGCTGCTAACTACGATAAAACACAAACAACTTAACAATTTCAATACTTAGCCCCTAAGTTTCATAACCTATTACCAATTAATATCAAGCAATTGATTAATCTTAAAAAGTTTAATAGAGAATGTAGACATTTTATAAGTGCTAACTTTGATTCATTCAGAATGTTTTTTTAGAAAAAAATGTTTTCTTTCTTATTTCTTTAATAAATAGAATACAATTCGTTCGATCCTCTGGGTACTTCATAAGTTTTGGTTTCTAATTTTAGTTTATCTTTAATCCTGTAGTATTTAGTATCTAGTGTAAGATGTATTCAAATTAAATATTCAAGGCACATGGAAATGTTAAATCATTTAGGTGCCTATCTCCAATTTAAAATAATCTAAAAATCTATTGTTTATTATCATTGTATTAAATGTGGTGTATATACTAATTTGAATAAAATTGAATTGAAAATCTGTCAAAAATGCGATAAGATTCCATTCATCTTATCTCATAGTTAGACAATGCCGTCACTCGTTCTTTTAACTGCGAAGAGTATTCTATAGAATGTAAAACAATTGTATAAAAAATGCCGTAAATCGGCGAAGAGTATAATGGTTAGCTTGTTTTTCTTTGCTTGTGTCAATAAGAGCTGGATTATCAATGTTGGTTTAAGTTAAGTAACTTATTCGATGGGCAGCACCTAGGAACTGGGTTGGTCTATTTATTAAGGCAGAAGTTGTAGTCAAACTGCTGTATAAACATTACTATAACTTGCAAGTTGTGAATAACTATTTAAGCAAAGGATAAAAGATTTAACGCAAGCGCAAGAGCCAAAGAGCAGAACACCTCAATTAATTTTAAATTTTCTGCAACCTGTTACAAAAATAGGTATTTTAAGCTTTTCAGGCACTAGTGCTGATAGAAATGCCGATATTTGCCAAATATACGAAAATAATTGTTTCTCAAGAGAAAAGAGATTTCTAAGGCAGGGGATAAAATTGCTAAATTCCTTTAAAAAGCTGATGATGAGAGGTACTAAAGGTAAAAGCTTATAATAATTTAATTTATAATTTTCACATTTATATTCTTATGTTGCAATAATCATTAGTTTGGTAGGTTCATGTAGACGTGAAGAGTTAACTAAACAACAAAGATTTTGGTAATTAAAACACCCGATTCAAAACTCACATTGAAAGAAAAATACAGCTCTGTGCACATTTATCTTTGCGATTACGAAGCACACCACATTGAAGATTGATTTTGGTTTGTAAAAAAGAAAAATGTAGTGTATACAAAACCTGTCGGTATTCATACTTTTGGGTATCCTGCCTGTAAAATAGCCAGGGTTTTAAAATTATCAAATTATACTAAAAAACATAAATAACATAATAAAACGTGTACTTCACAAAAAAAAAATTAAATTTCTAATTCCACGTGATCGGTATGAAGGATCTAAAGAGCGATAAAATTGAAGTGGCCCGGAACGAGCTACTATTGGCTGTGACGTCACACCCTACAATATTTGGTAGTCGTCACGCCGGGAAGCAACAAGATCAGATGTTTACCGGTGTTATTAGACTGTGATTGATTTGTTAGTGACTATTCTGATATAAATATATAATTGTGTTTTATAGTATCGCTTATTGTAGTTGTACATATATTTTTAAAATGACTGATCAAGGTTTTTCAAAGGGCCAATCGGATCATTTGCCGAAAGTAGAAATGTTTATGCCCAGCAAACACAGTATGTCTGGCAAAACGATGGGCCATTACAGTTATCATTGGTATTGTGTTGGCAATTTTTGCCAATATTTAGAAACTGAGTATAAAATATTGTCTAACCATTATAATGTCCGTATTGTAATGGTCTTGTGTTTATAAAGTACCCTTTCTGTTATTGGGTAGTGATGTAAAAATCGTTCATTGTATCGTTATTTTGCCAGCAATTATTCATTGTTGGCCTGATGAATAATAACCAATATGCAATAAATGTATCAATGGGCTAATACTTTATTTTTAATGGTGTAAGCACATTTTTTGTTAATATAAAAAAGACGTGCATAAAGTGGTATATTTGCAATATTACGTATTGTGTCATTGCATACTTTTAAATCTCCCGCGTTTCTGAAATCTCGTGAGCGCTGCTGTCATGATCATGTGATGGTAGACGCGACGCTGACTATTTGACATTTATTTAGGTTAAATGACTAGTTGTGCTGCCCAGTTATACATATATTTTATTTATTATTCTCCATTATTTCAAATAGCGTTTGTGCTGTTGTCTTGTGGAACCGTGTGTGCAGTATGTAAAAAGTTTATTGTGAGCAATTGTAAGTGTTTCACATCGCTAATGACAAGTAAGTGCATCATATTAATTTTTATCATACAAAATTCGTCATAATGCTTTAAGAAAGACTCAATATAGCGAATACAGATTTCTAAAAAAGAGTTTTAACCAGATATTACAAAACATAGATTACAGTGAAAACCTAAGAGAAGTACCTGAGATAAATGTTGAAGTTAATGCGTATACTTTGTACTTTAAAATTGCCTTGTATGCAGGAGAAAGGAAGTCACAGTATACTTTATAGAAAGAAAAAATATGTAACTGATTTTATTATGTATGCAAAAAAGAATGTAGTATGTACGACTGACATATTAAATTCTTTTTATGAAGCATTTTGTGACGAAGCAGTCTCTTTTTGTAAAACTTGATTTTTTAAAATTATCTCCTATTAATCGAGAGGTGTGAAGTAAAAGACTTCTGATAGAGCAAAGCAAAATTTTTGTATACAATTATTAATAATGTAACTTAAATAATTGTATTAAAGAAAACAAGTCTATTGTAATTTGCACCCTAGCTAACGCCTATAAATCTTTTTTAGATTCTGTAAGGTTAAATCCCTTATGCAAAGATACCATCGAAAAAAATATTGAAGACACCATAAAAACTTGGTTACGAGAGTCAATTGACCGTGATGGAGGGTGATCAAAGAGGACCACTAACAGAAGAGATGAAAATTAATTATTATGTATTTGACAATGAGTCTACTGAATAATTTGAGAAAACACGTGTAATTGTAAATAAAGCAGAACGCTATTCAAAACAAAGATTCAAAATTGACGTTATTTGTGAAATCAAAGCGCGCCGGGTAAGTGTGTGGGGAGAAAGGTTACGAGGTCTGCGACAAGGACAAAGAGCCTGCAGTCTCCAAGACAACCAAATCGCGACTCCGGACGGCTTGTCTTCTCTAGTTATTAAACTCTTTGCTTTTTATGATATCCTAAAATAGCCAAAGTGATGTAACGTAACTAACGTTCACGAACGACCGCCTTTTTTCGCTGAACGAATCACCAAATCGAACCACTTCAAAGTGACCCATATACACAGGCGCAAATAAATGAAAATATTTGGTTGGTTCCTTCAAACGAATGAAGTAGCTAGATAGGTAGGTAGGCAAATCAAATAACAATTAAAATGAAAGGAGGACACATTCCTTTAAAGTCTGGGGCAATTTTTAGAACATCAAATTTTTATAATCCAAGTATTGTGACATGTAGCAATTTAAAACTCTTTTTATGATTGATGAAGTGAAAATTTTATGAATATGAGTGTTAATATTTTTGTAAACATAATTAGAAGTAGCTGAAAGAAAGAAGAAACCAGAAATTAGAAAATGTGTTACTGGCGGTTCAATCAAGGCCCAAGGAACACAGGTTCGTCTAAATTACATCTAATATACGTTAAAAAGCATCTAAAACCGTCTAAAGCTTTAAAATAATGTAAAATAGACGTATTATAAAAAACACTCCTTAGATTGATGTAAAATATACCTATTTTAGACCGAAATAAATTATACCTCTTTCGGTAAATCTAATAAATATTATAATTTAGACATATATCACATAAATTATTTTAGGTCATGAAATACATCATTTAGACTTTATTTTAGACCATAAAATATATGCATAGTTTTGTATCTCTACAAGATATTACTGATGTGCGACCTTTTAGATAAGAATTATTTTGGATCTAAAAATAATAATCTAAAATATTATTAATATAAGAATTATATTTTTTAGATTTAATTTTTTGACCGTAATATAAAAGAATATTTGTTCAGACTATTAATTTTGGAACAATCTATAGTATATAATTTGAGTTTATTTTATTATAGCATAATAACATTTAGAAGGCATAAAAACAAGTTTATAGAAAAATTAAGAGGTGAACGAGTTTCCTATTTTAGTAAAAAATAAGAGACTTTTCTACACCGTATCTAAATGTCATTTATATTTAAACTAAACTTATATGGCTTCATGTAATTTTAAATATGTTCACGAATAGTCCACAAACACCAAAACACTTGGACACTATACTCGAATGCTATCAGCCGATGCTCTTTTCGCCAACCATGCTGGCATCATCGGCAGATGACTAAAACTCAAGAGTTTAAATCATCTGCAGATGATGTCAACACGATTAGCAGAGCGCGCGTCTAGTGATGTATTCGATTGTATAGTGTTCAAACTAAAAAAAAATTATGAGCAATAACCAACTCTCAATATATAATATATAACTACGTATATCTTATATTTTTTTATTAAATTTTTTTTATAGTTTTAATTTATATTTTAATACACGGCTGAACTGCGATGAAGCAGCCATGATTTCTACATAGATTACTGGGAGGGATAGATTGGTAACTTCTGTGTTAAAACTTGACGCTTTGTGAAAACGTAATTTCGCCATCTATTAGGTTTGTTCATGTGTGTTGCTGGAAGCAGATCTGAGCAACTAAATCATAAATATGTCGTTCATTTGTGTCAGATCATATGATCTGGTTTTGTTCATTTGTGTCGAGCAACTTGCTTGAGATCAAATAAATCACTGATTTCTTGCTCGAACTCAGGAGTCCGAGCAATAAAATCAGAGCAGGAAATATAACCTCTCAATCCTTGGTAAACAAACAATAAACGGCGAGTAAAATAAGTTATATGTATTTATTAATTAAAAATGTCCAAGGAACAGGGAGATGTTATTTTGAATGCCATCGTAAAGGATGTGCAAGATGATAATTACATTCTGCAAGCCGAGGGCGAGTGAAATTTGTAATATTGAGTAAAATATAATTAACTAGGTACCTCTGCCTACCTACTTAAATTATTTATATTTATAGATGTACCTATATATTTTTTACAACGTGATTAATTATGAATTAGCGGTAGGTGCAATATTGTATAACCCTACAAAATTCGAAATCCTGCAACATACCACCTTTCACGTGTTCGTTTGTGTTTTGAATTGTTTTGAATTTGATTGAAAATGCTGTCATTTGTCATAATAACCTGCTAAAATGTGATTTTTTAAAATCAGTTGATCTCATTCTAGCAACACAAATGAACAAACCTAAAGTTTTGTTCTGGTGCGCGCGCCATTTGAATATTTGGCGTGTTGCATTCCTGTAGTTCTGTCACAGTATATTATTAAACTGTGGTCATGTACAGAACTACAGACGAATAAGATAGTAAAACTGTATTAAAAATACTAAACAATGGATCAACAAATACGATAACTTTCATTTCAACCCAGTGAATGTACCAGAATATTACTCCCCCCTAATTTGAAGATTAAAACGTAAATGATTAATAACATTTTTTTAGTAAAATACAGTAAAAAAAGCAATATTATAATAGTGGATTTCTTTATTAAGTATAACTCACTTCATTATTCAACAAGTTTTCTTTTTCTTAATTTTAGCTTATTATAATATTGTAGATTTATTATATATGGCCTATCAGAGATACAAACCTTTTTATTATATCATCCTCTAAGAACTTTGTACGTTCACACTCGTCAAAATTAAATTGTACATGTTTTGTACAAATAATTTCAATAGAATGTTTTTTGTATAGCATTTCACAGATAATATTTGTATAGCCCTGCGGTAAATATCAGCCAAGCCAAGAATTAATTTTGGTGTACAATATTTCAATTTATTACTGATTTCATTATTATACTCCTTAGCTCAACTGATATATACTCGTTTATTTTGTTACTACAGATAAAGTTTTTTTCTTTACAAACAATACAGTTTTTTATAGTTTTAACTTTTCTGTCAATAAATCCACTTACATGGCCAATTGCCGCTTTATCTATTAACGAAAAAATTTGTTCAGCGATATTAATATTTTCAATATCACTAATGTCTATATTTTCTTTATCGACCGCTTCCTCTACCCCTTGTGTTATCAGATGTCTCACTCCATTTTTAATTATTTTTGAATTATCAACTTCACCTTCACAGTTTGAGACAGAGCGACTGTTCGCCATATTATTTAAGTATAGTAATGAAATCTTAAAATAATTTTTAAACGTATATGTATACATTGGGGTTAATATTTCTTCCTTCATGCTGACGTAGTTGGCCGAAAAAGTTTTCCATGTCTTGATTGATATGGCTCGAGGCCTAAAAAATGTTTTCGTACTTCTTTCAGAAACGTTTACTCAAATGCTCCATTCCACGTAGGGTAACTTCTCAATTGCCAAGGGAAGGTAGTCTGGCTAGTTTACGATTTATTTCCTTGTATTGTATATTTCGCATATAGTGTCTGGCTCTACTCCAGAAAGTTAAATGTCCACTGTTATTGCTAATGGCACATTTCAGAACTTTTCCAGCTACTGGATACAAAGTGTACCCATCTGTACTATCAAATAACATGTAATATTTTTATTGTTCCTTTTCCTGAATGTTCTAATTTTATTTTTTTCATCAGTTAACTCTAACCTCGTCTCATGCAGTCAATTAAAATGGACGCTTGTTTGTTGATAATTTATTTTGACATTTTGTCAATGAGCGCTCCTAGTGTTTTGCTCTGGAACCTGAGAGACAAAGAGAGAAGGACTGTCTATCTTCCTTACACTAGGATCAGAGTTATTCTACTCTTTTCCTATGTTAAATTAGGAAAGTAAGAAAGAGATATACTATTATTTGGCGGGGATAACACGACGATACTACTGCGCACACGCAGTGAGACAGTGAAGTCATGCCGGCGAGGCCTGGAAATCTTTGGCGTCCTGTACTCAAGATTTTCAAGATGGGAAATACAAGTATGCGTCCTGCATAAATACCTAGTTATAAACTATATTGTTTTGTTCTGAAAAGTAACCTACCTATTGTTATTTGGAGGTAAGTAAACAATCAAATATTTATGTTGCATTTTAACAAGGAAATTATGTACATAATACTTTAATAGCATATTTTTCAACAAATGTGTAATGGCTACTATGATTCGCGAGTCTAATCTTTACTGCACGATCCGAAAGCATATTATCGTAATTAATTCGTGTGAATAGCTTTACACGCTGATAGAATTTTATACTTTTTCTACAACTTTTCAACAGGAAATTGCACGTTAAGATAAATTGATCGAAAATGATAAATTGTGAGAAGTTTGTATACTATTTAAGATTTAAGCAGATTCACTTTTGGGTCGCAGATTGAATTGAGTACGGCACATCGGTTATAGTATTCGCCTTTTGTGATGGCTCATTGTTCTGCATTAATAATATTAAATAATGCATACGAATTATTCTTATATCATTGGTCCTTGTCTGGCGTGAGTAGTGGGCGCCACTATGTGATCAAAAACGTATCTGTAATAAATGTATTAATTATTATTTAAGTAGTAGTTTTATGTAGGCACCTAATGACTCTCCTTTTGTCTAAAAAAATAAAACGTATAAAACACATCTCAAACCCTCCCCAGATCATAAATGGGTTACATTTATAAAAAATGCAATGACAATTCAATGGATAATTTTTAAAAAATTGTATTTTTCTCTTTTTTACATCTTTAATATTGTTATGAATTACACCCCCTTCGAACTGGAGATGATACGCCTATGCCTACTAATTGTGACTGAAAGCTAGCAGAAAGAAATGGACTTTTCTGGAATGTGGTAAGAGAAGATTCTTGATTGCTACTAGATGGATCTAGAGAGTCAATTTCGGAGTATATAAGGCGCGATTACCAGCGCGGAAGAAGGAAGATTATTAATGAGCAGTTTATAAAAGTGAACAAGTTGGAAAGTGGAAAAAGTGAGGTTAAATATTAAATAAACAAAGTGTATTTTCAAGTATTGTATAGTCAGTAAATTATCAAATAAAGCGTTAGTGGTGTTTATCTCTTGTTGAAATTATTTAGAATCCACGGATTCATACGGGGTGTTTCCTAAAAGGTGGAAAAAACGTAACATTGGTGTCAGACGCGGAATTTTGACAAGAGGATTTTTCGGAAGTGTTGAGAAGACTGGGACAGTATTCTCGGAGTTAGTGCTAACACAGGAAGGACTAATTTGCTGGACATTGTTCGAGGATTATTCTCGAACAGGAAAATAGTGTTAAGTGCGTTTTTGGACAATGTAGAATATTTTTGTTTGGACATTAGAGGTTAAGTGACGAATACTCTAGAGAAGACTTTTTTTGTGCCGTCTTGAGGTTTTTGTGGACAGTGAGGTTTTTGTGGACAGTCCCATTACCGATAGTGACGTACTTATTAAATTTATTTGATTTCAACGTAATTGTATGCCGGTAACGACACGAAGCATGGCATCCGAAAAACAAATACAGGACTTATGCGCCCAAATGCAAAAGATGATGATGGACCAAGAAAAGAAACGCCAGGAAGAGAAAGAAAACGCCAGGAAGAGAAAGAAGAACAGGAAAGAAGGCGCCAGGAAGAGAAAGAAGAACAGGAAAGAAAGCGCCAGGAAGAGAAAGAGGAACAGGAAAGAAAAGAACAAAAACGTCAAGAAGAATTAAGAAAAATGTTTGAGGATCAAGAACGAAGACGTCAAGAGGAGAAACGACGTCAAGAGGAAAAACAAGAAGCGGAGAAACGCCATCAAAAGGAAAATGACAACTTAAGGAAAGCTATAGAGACGCAACAGAATGCCTTGTTTACAGTCGTTGAAAAAATAAAAAATGAGATTAAGGAAGATATGGGTAGTGTAAAGACGAAAGATAATGAGGTCGAAGAGAAAATGTACCAGGTAGAAGGAGAAATAGACCAACTTAAACAACAGTTGGGGGATAGAGGAAACCAGCAACTGGTATCATCAGGCCAGGCGATTGAAAATTCCCTCCTTTGATGGTCAATATTCCTGGATGACTTACAAGGCACCGTTTGAGGCAGCAGCGAGTGCAAACAACTGGAATGACGAAGAGAAGGCTAAGGCATTAATCGTAGCTTTAAGAGGCCAAGCATTGGAGTTGCTCCAGACAATTCCAGTAGACCAACAACGGAACTTTAGAGTTTTAGAAGCTGCCTTAGATCTATGATATGGCGATCAACACCTTGCTCAAGTATACCAGACCCAGCTGAAACTGCGCGTTCAGAAAGCTGGAGAGAGTCTGCAAGAATTTGAAGCTGCGGTGGAAAGACTGGCACATTTAGCATATCCTAATGCGCCAAGAGAATTTAAACAGCAATTGGCAGTGGAGGCATTCCTAGACGGGATAAGGGACGAGGAGATCAGGCGAGTCCTCAGGCTATCCCGACATAAAAGTAGTAGTGAAGCCTTGGTGCGTGCACTAGAAATAGAAGCCGTCTATAGGGATACTCCAAAGTCAAGAGTGCGGGTTATGACACTCGAAGAATCGCAGTCAGAAAAGAAGAACCAGAATCCTATGTTGGCCGATATACATAAAATGTTCAGTCAGTTACTGGCTCAATTGGATGCTGCAGGAAGACAAGGCACGCGAAGCGGCGGTATTAAATGTTACAACTGCGGCAGAGCAGGGCATATCAAACGAGACTGTCGATATCGGATCTCGAGCAATGAAAGGGGTTAGAAACACAAAAGTAAAGCGCACATTTGCCCATTTTCTCATCAAGTCACACGCATCAGTTTGTTGCATTAGACCAAGCAACAGGATTTTTTTCATAACAACTTTTATTTCTGGGAAAAATAGAAAGAAATGTTTGGGATAAAAACTGTCGGCAGTAAAGTTATCTATCGATCTGTCAAAATAATGAAATCTAGGCTCAAAATGTAAAAAGAAACAGAGAAACCTTTAAACCCGAAAATATTTTCCAGAAAAAAGTAACTTTCGTGAAAATTTAACAAATCAGAGCTAAAAGTATTGTCCAGAAGGTGATGTGGACCAACGTTGAAAATATTTTCTTGTTGAGATCGCGCACCAATGTAGACGTTCTAAGACTCAAGTTGCAGGTTTTTATATCTGTTTTCAAAATTTGTAGAGAAAACATTTTTGAATACAAATTTTAGCCATCTTTTTTACTTTCAAAATTTTGCAAATTTTTAGAATCGCTCTGACATTTGTATTTTAAAAAAATGCACTATTAAATTTCATTGATACAAATAATTGATGCTTTGGATTTTTAAAATCTAACCAGTAAAACCAGAGATATCCATATTTTTGAGAAATAACCTATTATGTCTAAAGTTATTAATGATATTTTGATGCGGGGTTTGGTTTAAAACATCTATCACTAAACTTTTGTCTACTATAAAAGCAAATTTGTAAGTTCTCCCCATCCATATATTTTTTAAGAAAATATGAATAATAATTCGTAAAACTAAGTGTACACCAGGGAAGTTATTTTATATAATATGTGCTAATATGTGATAAGTATATAACACTAGTTCCTTGGTCAAATCGAGAACTACTACTCCTAGAAAGTAAAATTTCAAATAAAAGGTTGCCTCTATCATTAATCTTTATTTATTCTCGATATATTTACTTGTTACAGAGTTCGAAAAATTGGCATTTGCTTGCTACATTTACGTCTGCAAATCTCAGGTTAGGGTTGTAAAAAAATTCTTATTTTATACTATATACTATCAAAACAGTAGCTGAGAGGTCAACCACTTGTAGAAATTACACGAACTGCCAAGACTGCCTTGCCTGCGTAACTCCAACCAGACGCACTTGCGGGGCTTTCAATTATATTATCGCCACTGCCATGGCTGCCGACAGCCTGCCTAAAATTCGGAAAACGAGTGCCGACGGTGGTTTACCTCTCGATAGACAGCTACTGAATTTCATAATGATCCGTTGAATAGTTTAATGCTTATAAATAATTACTTATCACTGACTTTCTGCGAACCATTTCTCTTATTCTCGGCGTCTATTGGATGTATAACAATAATAATTAAAATAATTTTTTTGTTTAACTTGCCATAATTCAAAAAACGAAAACATTAATGGATCTCAATTTTACAATGTCATCACTACATATTTATTAATGAGCTGTGGTAATATGAATGTCAAATTTTAATAATTGTAAAAAATACGATTTTTTTTTCAAAAACCATGTCGATAAAATGTGAGTATTTGCAAGGATCAGTTAACGAACGGAAAACCTTTTAAGTCTATGCTGAGAAGAAATAAAGATGGAGACAGCTTTTTTTATTTGAAACTTTTTTTCTAAGTTTAACAGTTTCTAAGAATATCGCGTATAGACAAATTAGATCAATAAATAACTAATACTATACGCATAACACTTATTGGATAAAACAACTTGCGTGGTGTATATTTTTGATTTTAACAATGGTTGCTAATTTTTGTTTATTGGTAAACTACCATTATTTGAGGAAGACTACAAAATAAAAATTCAAGAAGTCCTGAGGAATCCCCTGAGGATCCAAGAGTTTAAATTTTGATTTGTTGAATGATGTGACAGCTAAAGCTTTACACATACGAAAACTAAACAACATTAAAATGTTAAGTTTTCCATTTAGTTATAAACAAGAATTAGTACTATAATAACAAACAAGACTGCAGCTACGGACACGTATTTCGGAGTTATTGCTCTTCATATATGGCACATGAGGTACGAAGGTACAAAATAGAGTACCTACAATATACTGTGCTTTCCTATCTTCGTTAGTCTTGCTTTTAACAATATAACAATATTATTTATCCCATGCTACGCTGATGAGGAGCAATAACTCTGAAACGTGTGTCCGTAGCTGCAATATTGCATACCATTAATTTCTGTTTATAATTTTTATCGGACCTCATCAACTCTCATTCTTTTTATTAAATATTATTATTTCCTTATTGACGATTATTATTAATTAATGCAGATTACTAATTATTGAATATCTTTTCCATTATGCAAAAATATAGATATACTCGTATACTCTATATTACAAATTAAAATTCTAGGGAAGCATAATACCTAGCCGTTTAAATTATAAATACTGTATTTATTGAAGGAATAATATGTTAAAAACGAATTTAGGTTAGAATGATAGGATAGATGTGTCGGCATAAACTTTGAGCTTTGGCAGGTAGAATTTATATACAATCATGAACTAATTACGAGCTTATACGTAAGTTGAATCGCGGTCATTCATTTCTATTTATTACTACATAGTACCATTGATTAAGTAGAAATAGATAACCATTACCGTAATTATTGGAGAGTGGCGGTACCTATCGATGAATGTCCGAAGCAACATAATCCCATAATAATGTGGCACTCGGCTGAACAGTTGACTTTTGTTCTACTGTCATCGGGCCCTAAGCCCAAGCTAGGAAAACCATAAAAATTTCTTAATTTTACTTAGGACCTAAGAAACATTCTCCCCTTTATATCTAGTATTAATTATATCTAAATGTGGCTAGCTTTACCACTCTAACATTTCATATCAGGCTCTCAGCCAAATTTAGTATAGTAATTTTAGTTAACTTTAAGATTTTATTAGTATTACAAGTGCATATTATCATAAACATTCATTCTAAGTCATAAGTATCCACTCCGGTGTGCACCAGGAGGTATAAGCTCCCTCTGAGCAAGCATTGTAGATGTGCACAACTGCACAGTTCCAACGTCGACAGCCAAATGGAGAGGCACAGATCTGCGATTCATATTTATATGAATCGGCGCAGCCCGCTTAGGCTCCACCCCTCAGCGCTTGCAACTTTGGGCGCTCTCTATTGGTCCGACTCAAATCTATAAAATAAACGCGTTTTGCACTTGGTAGTCAGTCGATCGCCTGCAGCCGCCGCGGCATCACTCGCTCCAGATTTCAAATTTTCATTTTTATTATTTAATTCCACTTTGTCATTCTGTCAGGCTGCAATTCATTTAACTTAATTTATCATTTATTCCCAGTTCCGGCGGTGTATCGTCAATACACCGCAACGGCCCAGTTTACCCAGTTTCGTGGCAAAATATCATAAATATTTTACACGACCCAAAACTCTCGAGATTTTGGTGTGACAACTAGACACACCAAAATCTATTCTGAAAGAAAATCGTTATACTGATACTCGAAAACCGAAGGTATTCGGCATAGCCTTTTTCAAGGTTGCCGCCATCACGAAGATAAGGAACAGCAACGTCTTCGAGGGATTCTACGCTTCAAGTTGACACTCCGATAGTTACTACGAAATACGAACTCTCGTATAGACTGGTCAACCGCGCAAGACTTTATAGACAGTGAGAGAGTTCATCGCCGTACAGGGACTAGGTAAGTGTCAACGAAAGTGCTTCGCTTCGATCTGTTCCTCTCACCACGGCAGAGTAAAAAGATAACTCTACCTGCTCGTGGCACCGATTCCAAGACATCAGCCGCTCCTGAATCAACTGTACTCCGCATCCAACATCATATCACCGCATGCTCCAATCATCCAGTGGCAAGTCAGTTCATACGCCACTGTCCATCCTGATCTCCACGAAACATTTCTGCTCCTGATTTCCGCTGCGTAATTCAGCACTGTTCGAGAAAGGCCGACTCAGGCGACTTCAACGTGGGCGACGTCCTCGTCCACATTGGTCTCTTGAGCCACTCGCCTCGTCGGGAATTCGGCAAGCTAAGGGACGCATTTCGACTCAACGAGCGTACCGGAGTGTTGAGAAGGAATTAGGCCCCTGCTCTTGTCAAGACGCGAATGACAGACGCTTCCTAAATTCAGACAAGGTATTTTATTATTCAAATTTTCAGTTAGGGCTGACCACAAAGTGCCTAGCTGCACGTCGGCAAACGTCCGACCTAGCCACTCTGTTTATCTAGGACTTAGACTTGAAAATATTTTAACTATTTTATTTTATCGATACACTGCTTTTGGCTCGCAGTTGTGTCGCTGCTCGCAACAAACTTGCTTGCAGATATTATCTCGTCTACGGACGACACCCAGGTGGTTTTCTTTAAGTATTTTTCAGATCTAAATTAGGGAAATGGCACATTCTCAGTCGCCGCTTCCAGCAACGTGGGAACACTCCGCGCATGAGTTGGGTAACCACGGCCGCTATCTGTACAATGCCAGCACACACCTCTCACGGCGGCGTCGCTTCACGGCGTCCCCGTAGAGGCAGGGTTTGATCTCCTTTCAGGGGGCCAGATTCGTGGACATGTCGCCCGGAACGTGGGGCAACCGAATACAGAGGTATTCACTGAATTTCAAACGACCCAGCCGGCTTGTGTAACTAGTCAAAATTTAGCAAACAATAACGAATTTATTAGGAGTACTTTCCAAACTCCTTGGCGCCCAACAAACCAACAAAATAGCACTCAAATCAGAAACTTGTCTGCGGGGCACTGCAGCAATATTTGTCAAGGGGATTATTGTGAGATTTTTGGACATTCAGGAGGGATTGAAATAAATAATGCGCCGGCTTTTCATACAAGTCAATAAGGGACCACCGAGACGATGCTCAATCGGCGAACGCCCGCGCCTGAAATAATTCAACCGCAAGCTCTCACATTAACCGCCGATCTCGTAAGTGCTTTGACAAATTTAATCTCAAGGGTAGGAAATACTGATAGGCCGCGAGAGCCTGCACCTACGTTCGACGGCAAAGACTGGGAAGATCCTTGCCAATTCATTTCAGAACTTCGCGAGTATTTTTACAGAAATCGTATACCAGAAGCTGACCAGGGGTATGTAGCGGCGAGCTACCTGGGGGGCAAAGCCAAAGCATGGCACGATATTTATAGGTACGAACGTTCCGATTTTAACACTTTTAGCCAGCGACTTATAAACAAATTTAACGACCCTGCACTTTTATGCAATTTAAAATCACGCTGGTATGGGGACAAACAGAGAGCCAACGAGGGGATTGCATCATTTATTTTATATAAACACCAGTCAGGTAAAAGGTTGGGACTGACGGACGATCCGGCAGTAAAGTTTCGCCAGATAATAGAACTCGCTCTACCTCAGATTAGGTCTTTTTTGAGGACTCGGGCATATACTGACATAGACTCCTTCGTGCGGTTTGCGGAGGAAATAGAACGCGATGTGTCAGACAGGCCATCACAACCGCGTCAGAATATGACTGCAAATCAAGAGAGGGGCGGGCAAACATCCCAACGCAGGGAACCTCAGCCGCAGGCAGCGAACCGCGCCGCGGCAGGCTAACAACAACAGGCCTCTGCATCACAACCCAACAAGCCACCGTCGCCTTGCAGGCACTGTGGCGATCACTGGCACTTTAACAGGGACTGCTCTAACAGGGGAAACAATAACGGATCTCAAAATCAACGACAAAGCTCAGGCCGCCCCGCTCAAGTAGCGACCGCCTCAGCTAATAATAATTTAGTTTTAGACAATCAAATTGCCGGCCCATCGTCGGAAAACTAAAAGAGGGGCGAGTCACACTCCGCTCCTCGCCCCAGTCTCCACGTGCTCCACCAGCACCCCTCGCTGCTCCAAATGCGCAGATTAGCAGCCTGCAACATGCCTCATTGGGGAACACCGAACCTTCGCTTCTCATCGTGCTACTCGACGGCAAACACGCACTAGCTCTCCTCGACAGCGGGGCTAGTCACCCTTTTATTCATTCACGTATTGTAAACGACCTGCCGGTGCAGGCAGCGAGCCTCACCGTCAAACTCGCGGACGCGGCATGCGCTGTCGAGGCCACAGGCAAAGTCGTTTGCAACTTAAATATTATGGGGGTGGAGACGAACGTCTCTCTGCACATTTTAGACAACATGACAGACGACATTATCTTGGGCAGGGACTGGATGGCACAGGAAGGTGCCGTCCTTGATTTCATTAACCGGTGCCTCTATTTCGGTACTACCACCAGACACAGCGTGTTCTGGCACGCCCAGCGACGGCCTGCCGAGGTAGCCAAGACACCGGTTGTCTTGACAGACACCCAGGTCCCTCAACAGGAACGTGAAGTCTATCAAACCGCTCTAAATAAATTTTCAGACGTTTTCGCAGAGGGGCTTCGTCAACCCACTACTCGGGTCTGCACCCACAAAATTAAATTAAAAACTGACAAACCCTTCAAATTTCGACGGACGCAATTTTCTCAGACAAAGAGACAAATAATTCAAGAGGAGGTAACCAAAATGCTGGCAGCGGGTGATATTTGCCGCAGCCACTCACAATACAGTTCACCGGTAGTTATTGTGACAAAGAAAAACGGGAAGCCACGTTTTTGTGTGGACTACAGGCAACTAAACTCCATCACAGAAGACGAAGTAGCGCAGCTACCGCCAGTGCGGGAGACCAGAAAAGAACTCGGCGACGCTCAAGTCTTCTCGAGTTTAGACCTGCGAAGCGGCTATTGGCAAATACCCTTGGCGGCTGAAAGTATCCCGCTGACAGCATTTAGTACTCCTGAAGGGGCCACATATGAATTCACCGTCATGCCTTTCGGTTTACAAGGCGCGCCTGGCACTTTCACGAAAATGATGGCAGAAGTACTCTCCGGCTTTCTAGACAATTTCGTCAAGGTCTATCTGGACGACATTATAATTTATAGCGATACCCATGAAGAAAACCTAGTCCATCTGCAGATGGTACTAGAACGCCTCAGGCTTCACGACTTGAGGTGTGCACTGGATAAATGTATCTTCAGGGCGGATGCCTTAGATTATCTTGGCCACCGGATCACGGCCCGACACAACGAACCGACGGAGCATCACGTACTACAGACACAAAACTATCCAACTCCACGAACTATGAAAGAACTGCGGGGTTTCCTCGGCACAGCAGGGTGGCTCCGCGAATACATCGAGGACTTCGCGATCCTCGCCGCCCCGCTGACCGACCTCACGGGAAAGAATAGGTTTGTTTGGACTAAAGAGGCCGACGAGGCTTTCACAAAATTAAAGGAAGCTCTCTCTCGCCCTCTGAAATTGCACAGACCAGTCCAGAGTGAACGGTTTTACCTTCAGACGGATGCAAGTTCTCTGGGCATGGGCTGTGTTCTGTTTCAGTTGGACGAAGAGGGCAACCGAAAAATAATTTCTTGTAGTAGTGCGAAATTTAATGCCACCGAACGACGTTATCACATAAATGAGCAGGAGGTACTTGCCGTTGTTTATGCGTGTAAGAGGTATCGCCAACACCTCGACGATAAACGTTTCACACTTATCATCGACAGTAAAGCTCTAGTTTGGTTAGACAAGTATAAAGATGATAGGGCAAAGCTCACTCGCTGGGCACTTCTATTGCAGGAATTCACGTTTGACGTGGTGCATTGTCCTGGCCGCGAAAACCAACTGCCAGACATGCTCTCACGCTTCCCAGCCCAACTTGAGCGGGATATCACCGACGTCGTGGACGAGGAGCGCCTCTTGCCACCAGTCGAGCGAGACGCGGCCGGAGAGCTCCGGGTAATAAACGCGGGCGAACAGACTCTCTTCGAGGCCATAAAGCAAGCCCAACTCGCCGACCTACGCTGTCAAGAGCTCGTCGTCCACTGGCACCAGTATGTCGCCGGGGAACAGGGTAACTGGGATTTTATACAAAAATTCATCGTAGAAGACGGCCTTCTTTATAACATTGAAACCGACAAGAAATTATTACTGGTGCCCAAAGGTTTACAGCAGCGGGTTATAAGTGCGTATCACGACTCTGTCCTCGCTGAACATCCAGGCAGAGATGAAACATATCGACAGGTCGGGCAACGATACTTCTGGTCAGGCATGTGGAGTCAAATCAAAACACGTACGTTATTGTTTAATCTGCGCTTCGACTAAGGCTAGCGCGCGACAACCGGTCGCTCCCTTGCGTCCTCGCCCGCCTACACGCCCTTGGCAAGCTGTCAGCATCGACCAAATGGGTCCTTACCCAGAAACGCTTAAACATAACAGATACATCATAGTCATTTCAGACCTCTTTAGTAAGTGGGTGGAGGCTATCCCGACCGAAACGGCGACGGCCGCGGATATGATATATTGCTTAGAACAGGCTTTCTCGCGCTGGGGTTATCCGAAGAGCATCATCTCGGACAACGTCTCACAATTTAACAGCGACGCTTGGGACCGTTTTATTCAAAAATATCATATCGCCCATTATACTAGTCCAATATACCACCAGAGAGCTAATCCGGTGGAGAGGCGAAACCAGGAATTGAAGAAAGCACTGCGAGCCCAACTCATGCGCGCTCCACACACATCGTGGGACTCTCGTCTGCACGAAATTCTCTTCGCCCTCAGGCGCAGGAGAAACGCCGCCAAGGGAATGTCTCCGTCAGAGGCATTACTTAGCGCCGACTTACCAATGCCCGGCTCTTGGCAACACCCGGCCGAACGAGAGTCCGTCGATAATCGCGGAGTAACCCGCGAGCGCCGCATCGAACAAGCTCAACGACGACAAGTAATAATTCAAAGAGACCGTTTTCCGCAACCACGTACAGCCCCAGTCCAACTGACAGTCGGACAAAGAGTGCTAACGCGAACACACGACGAGGAAAGACGCGAGTTCGGTAGAACCTGGTCAGGACCTCACTTAGTTGTCGCACTGCGCGGGGATGGGGTGTACACTGTACAGCATACAAAAGGGCGATCGTGTGGCCCTCATTCATATAGACGATCTTAGACCGCTACCGCCGGCTCGTGAACCGCGAGACGCGTTCCGCGACGACGGTGCCACAAGCGGCGAAGAAGATGATGAGGCCCAGGATTAGTTTTAAGAAATTTTGTATTGTTTTTATCTGTTGTTAGTTTTAAGTACCCATCCATTGTCCCATTCTACCTTATAACGTTTTTTGAAAAAATTATTTGAATAAAGAGAACTTAAACAATTATTGCACACTTACACACACAACAGATCTCGAGAGGGGCGTGCCATCGGGCCCTAAGCCCAAGCTAGGAAAACCATAAAAATTTCTTAATTTTACTTAGGACCTAAGAAACATTCTCCCCTTTATATCTAGTATTAATTATATCTAAATGTGGCTAGCTTTACCACTCTAACATTTCATATCAGGCTCTCAGCCAAATTTAGTATAGTAATTTTAGTTAACTTTAAGATTTTATTAGTATTAAAAGTGCATATTATCATAAACATTCATTCTAAGTCATAAGTATCCACTCCGGTGTGCACCAGGAGGTATAAGCTCCCTCTGAGCAAGCATTGTAGATGTGCACAGTTCCAACGTCGACAGCCAAATGGAGAGGCACAGATCTGCGATTCATATTTATATGAATCGGCGCAGCCCGCTTAGGCTCCACCCCTCAGCGCTTGCAACTTTGCGCGCTCTCCATTGGTCCGACTCAAATCTATAAAATAAACGCGTTTTGCACTTGGTAGTCAGTCGATCGCCTGCAGCCGCCGCGGCATCACTCGCTCCAGATTTCAAATTTTCATTTTTATTATTTAATTCCACTTTGTCATTCTGTCAGGCTGCAATTCATTTAACTTAATTTATCATTTATTCCCAGTTCCGGCGGTGTATCGTCAATACACCGTAATGGCCCAGTTTACCCAGTTTCATGGCAAAATATCATAAATATTTTACACGACCCAAAACTCTCGAGATTTTGGTGTGACAACTAGACACACCAAAATCTATTCTGAAAGAAAATCGTTATACTGATACTCGAAAACCGAAGGTATTCGGCATAGCCTTTTTCAAGGTTGCCGCCATCACGAAGATAAGGAACAGCAACGTCTTCGAGGGATTCTACGCTTCAAGTTGACACTCCGATAGTTACTACGAAATACGAACTCTCGTATAGACTGGCCAACCGCGCAAGACTTTATAGACAGTGAGAGAGTTCGTCGCCGTACAGGGACTAGGTAAGTGTCAACGAAAGTGCTTCGCTTCGATCTGTTCCCCTCACCACGGCAGAGTAAAAAGATAACTCTACCTGCTCGTGGCACCGATTCCAAGACATCAGCCGCTCCTGAATCAACTGTACTCCGCATCCAACATCATATCACCGCATGCTCCAATCATCTAGTGGCAAGTCAGTTCATACGCCACTGTCCATCCTGATCTCCACGAAACATTTCTGCTCCTGATTTCCGCTGTGTAATTCAGCACTGTTCGAGAAAGGCCGACTCAGGCGACTTCAACGTGGGCGACGTCCTCGTCCACATTGGTCTCTTGAGCCACTCGCCTCGTCGGGAATTCGGCAAGCTAAGGGACGCATTTCGACTCAACGAGCGTACCGGAGTGTTGAGAAGGAATTAGGCCCCTGCTCTTGTCAAGACGCGAATGACAGACGCTTCCTAAATTCAGACAAGGTATTTTATTATTCAAATTTTCAGTTAGGGCTGACCACAGAGTGCCTAGCTGCACGTCGGCAAACGTCCGACCTAGCCACTCTGTTTATCTAGGACTTAGACTTGAAAATATTTTAATTATTTTATTTTATCGATACACTGCTTTTGGCTCGCAGTTGTGTCGCTGCTCGCAACAAACTTGCTTGCAGATATTATCTCGTCTACGGACGACACCCAGGTGGTTTTCTTTAAGTATTTTTCAGATCTAAATTAGGGAAATGGCACATTCTCAGTCGCCGCTTCCAGCAACGTGGGAACACTCCGCGCATGAGTTGGGTAACCACGGCCGCTATCTGTACAATGCCAGCACACATGGCTGTGCTCCACCTCTCACGGCGGCGTCGCTTCACGGCGTCCCCGTAGAGGCAGGGTTTGGTCTCCTTTCAGGGGGCCAGATTCGTGGACACTACTCTACCGCTAACGTCTTAGCGCCGACCTCGGGTAAGCCCCGCCTACTGTAGTACGCGATATTACGTCTTGCCAAGTCTTGCTACCATTGATAATTCAATAATTATCAATACTTTCACTAATCTTTGAAAACATCCAGTGGACGCTCATCACAGAGAGGAAGAGAGAGAGACGCGTCTGTCTTCTTAGCGTCAAGTGATCACTGTTCAGCGATTTTTACAAATAAATGTACCTACAAACGGTTTATAAAACTTGTACTTGCTGCTTATTTATGATAATTTCTTAAAGTAATCAATTTAACAACAAAAATAGACTTGATGCTTACATGTATTTTAGTTAATTTCGTCAATATTTTTGATTTTCTGCTAAAGGAATTATATTGACATTGAGCAATTTTTTACATCTAGGTACATCAAATATTAAGAAATAACCAAATAAGTCCAATGTATTTTAAGTTTTTATTACTAAAAACAAAAACAACGTACTTACATTAAATCAATACAATTAGGGAGTAAGCGTGATAATCATATTGGTTCTGCATTGATTAATGGTAAGTATATATATATTTAAAACGTATTTTTCTGTGTATAAATTTAAACATGTAAATATGTACATAGGGTATATACAATCAGAAGATGGCATATGTCAAAACATATTTATATTTACAGTAAAAAGCTGCCTTTGAGTAAAATAATTTTCAAGTGATTATAAATTATTAGGTCGATCGAATATTTTCATCTAGTTACTTACTACATGAAACTATTTTTTTGTTCTTTTACAGAATTAAGTGTAGTGGAATCGATAGAGGTTTTCACTTCGGAAAAATTCCGGGAAGCGGTAACTTTTGAGAAAACATCTCTGAATATGTCAGGGACAACATAAAAGTTACCAACAATAATCTTGACCTTCATTGGTTAAACAAATTAGTTGCAAATTATTTTTTGTCAAAAATCTCTTAAAATATTTTTTTCTTAAAAAAAAATAATAGCGCCATTCGAAAGTATGAAGTTCGAAGTTCTTCCTACGATCAAAAATTTAGGCTCCACATTATTTTCTTTAACGCACGACGCGGCGACACGACAGTACGCCCACGTAGCGTGGGCAGCCTCAGACGCGCTACACTAAATTTATTGTAACTTTTGAACTTAGGTTCAACAAAGCTTACATCAAAGAAAAAACATTATTGGATTATATTTTCAAATATTAAAATTAATGTAGGCATCTGGGAATAGTATATCATAAAAGCGTAGAAGGGCCACAATAAATTTTATATTTTATTTTCTTAAATTCCGACTTCAAACTCGGAATTTTGTTAAATTCCAAGTTTGAAGTCGGAATTTTGTTATATTTCGACTTTGAACTCAGAATATTATTAAATATACACCTCGGGAGAGACCGCCATTTTTTCCTCGATGTATTTGTTGGCCTTGATCGGGCTTCGCCCTCGGGCCTCAAATTACACCTCAGGAAAAATAAGACGTTTCTCTCTCTTAGTGTATAATGTACTATTATATTCATTGTTTTGTTAACTGCTCCTAGTAGTGTAATCGAATTAGGGTTTGATCGAAAAATGAAAGATACTTCATGAATAAAAATTGATTCTTGTAAAAAAAGATGCCATAAGAATATTGAATATCATGCTTTGGCAACACTTTTTATTTAGTGCCACCTTGTTTAAATAATTCGCAAAGTTGAGGAAATCAATTTTTCGTAAATAACGAAAACACTAAGAACTTTCGAACTAATGTAGCTAGTAAAAATATCTACAAAACCCAGTAAGAAATTTTCAAAGCGGTTAATTTGTTTATCGCAAAATCAAGAAAACTGTCAAAATGGCATGTTATTTCAACTGTTATTAACTAATGATAAATTAAGCCTTGTGACTTTGAAATTATCGGAAGTTGTACGTATCAATTTACTTAAAAAACTCTGAAAATTTCAAATGGATATCTTTTAAGGTTTTTGCAAAAAGTAATTTGTTTATTAAAAATGTGCTTTCGTAAAATTGTCCAAATTTTTTTTTGGCACCGTAGACTAATGACCAAAAATGGATTCTCTTCTCTACAAGTTGTACCATCAAGTACATTTTAAAATTAATTGATTTTCGCAGATTTAATTGTTTAAAATCGGGTTAGAAAAACACGTACATATAGCTGATTCACTTATTTGCATTTGTATTTAAAATCAACTCATTAAGTAGATCAAGAACTGTTCTGCATTGTGTAACAATTTCAAATGAATATATGATGCAGTTTAATTATATGACAATATTGAAAAATATGAAAAAATAAAAAAAAAGTCGTGTTGGATAGGAATCGATCCCTCGATCCTCGGATTTATTCATCATCATAACACATTTATTTAGTTCTTTTAATACAGGAAGTTGTCTCCCCGGATCGAGACTCGGAGCCAACCATACAACTACGTCCGAGCGCTAGTTATGTACACAACAGGAATGTGACCACTTGATAAGGACTCCCACGGTCACGTGGTACCACAATAGAACAAAACCACCGAAACCGCTTGCAGCGGGGCATTCGGTCTCCATATTTAGTCGTAATAACATTGTAGTTAGACTTAGACAAAATATTGTATTTTGAAATAGTTATTATTTCACTTGTAAAATAAAATAAATGTTTTTTAAAAATAGTTCTTCCGATTTCTAAAATAAAATTGGCGCAGTCGGTAGGATTAATCCAGTAAAAATCTTTTCATCGCGAATTAGAATTTTTACGTATTTTTTAAAATTTTGGGATTTTTCCGAATTTACGTGCTAGAGTCAGTGCATCGATTGGTTCCTTTGAAGAATCCATTGAAGACACCCGAAGTACGAAATACCAGAGAAGTGAACTGAGTAGCTTCTCGAGAAATCTCCGATAAGTGAATTGACTAACTTATCCAGAAGAACTGTCGAAGGAAAACTACGCTGAGGCCGAATCGCCAAGAAAAGAACCCTCTACAGGAATATCGCAATAAGTTGAGCTTTCCTTTCTCTCATTTTCCCCAATAATCGTTTCGAACGTATATTTGAGTTTATCTAGGCTAATTCTGATTATTGAAATCAAATTGACATTCTGGTCTTTTAGTTTTAAGAATAAAATTCATAATTAATCGTGACAAAATAAACACTCATCCATAGAGGAAGAGAACTTTGTTACAAAATAACGCTATATTATATACTCATACTCTACTACTGACAAAATTTATAACGCATATTATTCCTATAAATAGTAAATTAGTTAAGTTTATAATTATATGTCAGAACTAGACGATCTAGTAAATAGTTTGGAGAAAATCTGCATTGAACAAACTTCTAATAATAACGAATTGAACGAAAGTTTTGAAATGACGACTAACAACCAAATTAACTTTCACCTTCTAAAAGCTTATGCCGACACCATTCCACATTTTAATGGGGATGAAAACGTGTTAGAAATTTTCATAGGAGCTTGTGATCAATTTATTTCCACATATACCACTACTGATGCACTACTAAATGCATACCTCTTACGTGTAATAATAGGTAAACTCTCTGATAGGGCACAAATTCTGGTAGGCTTTGCCAAGAGAATACAAACCGCGCGTAGTAAACTCTCATTCAAAGTAAATTCCTTGGCGATTACCGAAATGACAGCTGAAATCAAGAAAATATATTTAAGACAATACGATCCTCTGGCACTCAAAACTTTTATGCGAAATTTAAACGAGAGAGTACAAGACAAAATTTCCCTACAAAAACCGGACTCCCTCGAAACCGCTATGTCTTCCTATATCGAAGATGAAAATTTCCGAAGTACCACTAATTTAGCAAATACCAATAAAAATTTCTATAACTCGCAAAACCAGAATTATAACCAACAACTTGCACAATCTTCTCAACATCAACAAAAAAATGTATTCAGTAATAATGCATTCAATAAGCCTCCTCAATTTAACAAAACTCCTAACTTCAATATTCCCCCTCAATTTAACAGACAATTTACTCATCGATCACAATTTCCCAGTCAGCCAATTAATATTCAGCCAAGACCAATTCAACAAAGATTCCCGACAAACCGACAGACATTTGGACCCCCGCAGAACGTATTCAGACCCCATCAAACTGTACCCGTAAATAAACCAGAACCCATGTCAACTCAATCTCGCATTCCCTCGGTACAACGTTCTTACCCAAATCAAAATCAAAATATGTTTAAAAATTTTAATCCTAATTTTAACCAACATAGACAGTGGCAATCCAAAGAATTGAACAATATCGACGAGCAACAAACATACGACGAAAATGACTTAAATAACTCTTATCAAAACTCAGAACTTGTTGAATACTACGAACCATATACTGAATACCCTGAAAACTCAACGGACGAATCTGAATCAAATTACAACCCAAATTTTCAGTCAGACACACCAACAGACAGCCAGACTTAGTAGAATTAAATTCAGCCACAGTAAATGCATTGCCTTACGTACAAATATCCGAACCACCTTTAAAATTACTTATCGACACAGGTTGTTATACATCAATTGTTAAACCCTCGGTTATTGAAAACCACTACCCCGATTATATTGTACATAATCCATCCAATTTAAAAACCTCACTAGGCGAAAAGGAAATAAGATATAGAGCGACAATACCTTCCTTTTCAGAATTTCAAAGTAACCATAATATTGAATTCCTTTTATTTAACTTCCACAAATACTTCGATGGCATTTTAGGCCTTAAAGACCTTATCGCCATGAACCTCTCTATAGACCTCCAGAACCAGTGTTTAGTAAACAAGACCATAAAAATTCCATTCTTTTATCGCCAACCCTTCGATAACACTTTTAGTTTCGAAATCCCAGCCCATGAAACGCTTATCAAAGACTTTCCTGTAAACATTCCTAATGGTGAGATTATAATACCACAGGGCACAATAAACGACTTGTTTATTCCGGAAACCTTATCGCAAGCTCATAACTATCGGGCCTATTTCGAAATATACAACCGCACTTCAAAAACAATTTCTGTTTCATTATCAGAACCGTTTCCTGTTATTCCAATAGCTAATGAGTTTGAAATTTATAACATAGATATTTGTGAACAACAAGACCATCCTAATACCGAGATAACACAGCTAATACGAACAGACCACATGAATACAGAAGAGAAATCTGCTATTTCTAAATTATGTCGTGAATTTAAAGATATCTTTCACAACGAAAATAATAAATTAACTTTTACAAATGAAGTCAAACATGACATTAAGACACACGATGAAGTACCCATTCATACAAAATCGTATAGATTCCCGCATGTACACAAACCTGAAGTCGAACGCCAAATTAATAAAATGCTTGATGACGGTATTATTAGATCTTCCAGTTCGCCATGGTCCAGTCCAATATGGATTGTACCAAAGAAACTAGATGCCAGTGGCAAGCGCAAATGGCGTATAGTAGTGGACTATCGCAAGCTAAATGAGAAAACTATCGATGATCGGCACCCATTACCAAATATTAACGACATATTAGATAAGTTAGGCAAATGCAATTATTTTACGACACTTGACCTCGCATCAGGATTTCATCAGATTGAAATGAGCGCAAATTCAATTCAAAAAACAGCATTTAATGTACGATATTATAATATTCAGTACATCCCTCCAAGAACACATAACTAACTTAAAACGAGTGTTTTCAAAATTACGAGAATCTCGACTTAAAATACAGTTAGACAAATCTGAATTTTTAAGAAAGTACGTAGAATTCTTAGGGCACGTTATAACTTCTGAAGGTATAAAACCGAACCCAAACAAAATAAAAGCCATCAGCAAATTTCCTATACCGCGAACAGCAAAAGAAATAAAATCTTTTCTTGGGCTCTTAGGATATTATAGACGCTTCATAAAAAACTTCGCGCACATTACGAAACCTTTTACACAGTGTTTAAAAAAAGGTGAAAAAATAATACATTCGCCTCAGTTCATTGAAGCTTTTGAAAAATGTAAATCAATTTTAACGAATAGCCCTATATTGCAATATCCTGATTTCGAAAAGCCTTTTAATCTAACTACTGACGCGAGCAATATAGCGATAGGAGCAGTACTTTCGCAAGGACCGATTGGCAGCGATTTGCCAATTGCTTACGCTTCTCGCACCTTGAACCCAGCCGAGCAAAATTACTCCACGATCGAACGGGAGCTTTTGGCCATCGTTAACTTTACCAAATACTTCAGACCGTACTTGTTTGGACGAAAATTCAAGATAATAACGGATCACAAACCACTTCAGTGGTTATTTAACCTCAAAGAACCAAATTCGCGACTCGTAAGATGGCGCCTCAAACTCGAGGAGTACGAGTATGAAATCCACTATAAAAAGGGTAAAAATAATACGAATGCAGACGCATTATCGCGCGTAGAAATTAACGCAGGTGAAAACGAATCCATTTTCCCGAACTTAGACGACACCGAGAGAAATAAAGTAGTTGACGACTTCTTAGAATCCATACCAGACAACGAACTAATTCCCCATACAGACGGTACAGGTACCCCAGCAACGGACAATGCCATTAAAATTTTACAAGATATTGCCCTTAATTTAGATCTCAACCAACCACACGAAAAAAAAATATCCGATAACGATACACAACACTCGTCTCACGAAAACCCTATTCTAGCCTACCCCATTTCAGAACAACCCCTCAATCAATACCGGAACCAAGTAATTTTTTTTTCTAAGTCAAGACGCTGCAAAACCTTCAATTAGAAAAACAGAACTCTTTAAAGATAAAAACCCCAAGAGCCGACTTTATATCACAATACCTAAAATAAACATGGATGAACACCTATTAGACACAATAAAAAACTACTTCGAGCCAAAAAAGACTTACGCACTATTTTTCAGAAATAACTTCTCTGAAATCGTAATCAATCTAATTCAAAACTTCTTTAAAAATTCCGCTTTTAAACTGATCCAATGTAACCTTATGTTAAAAGACATAGAAGATACAAACGAGCGTAATGAAAAAATTAAATATCACCACGAAGGAAAAACATGCCACAAAGGCATAACAGAAACGAGAAACTCACCACGAAAAACTTATTATTGGCCAAATTTAACGGACGACGTAACAAATTACATAAATACTTGTCATATATGTCAAACAGCCAAATACGAACGACATCCCAATGTTATTAAATTTAAACCAACGCCGCAAGGGCTTAGACCATTCGAACACATTTATATTGATATATTTCAAGTAAAAAAGAGTTGTTTCTTGACTATCCTAGATAGCTTCTCAAGATTTGGACAAGCATACCCAACGCAAATTAATTCAATTGATGTGTTAGACAGTCTCTTAAATTTCATTTCGCATTTTGGCATTCCCCACAAAATTACTTGTGACCAAGTGTCAGAATTTAAAAACAACCTTTTCGAAAACTTCTGTATGAAACATAAAATATAAGTACATTATACAACTGCAAAAAACTCTAATAGTAATAGTCCGGTCAAACGGTTCCACTCGACCCTACTAGAAGAATTAAGATGTCTAGAAGTGATTGACGCAAAAACTAACATAAACACTCAAATGAAATACGCGATTATAGGATACAATAATTCGATACACTCAGCCACTACATTTACCCCATTCTCGGTCATAAAAGGCAATGTCGAACAAATTGATCCATTTGACGTAACGGATAGTCGAATAGTAGAAACATATATTGATATACACACGCAGAATATGCAAGCCATACACAAGGCCGTTAAACAAAATAACGCTAAAGCAAAAGATCTCAGTAAAATAAACGAGAATCGAGACGAACCACCAGAAATTGATATTAAGAAAAACGTATATATAGCAACTAAAAAGAGGAACAAAATAAAACCAAAATTTCGAAAAATAATACCAAAAGCCACAACTAAAATAAAAGTATTAACGCAAAAGGGTAGTTATCATAAATCAAAAGTAAAGCCACAACGGCGAATTATACCAAATAATATTGTTGCAGATGCTGCAAGCAATAGCGATTCTACTCCTGGTCCCAGCAATCATCGGACAAGAGATAAAAATAGAAGAAATAATTAACCCCATACTACCATTCCCCTTAGGTAAAGCCTACACAACTAATAACCATCATACATTTCTCTACTTTCTTAATACCGCCCAGCTAGAAAACTTAGCTCTTAAACTAAAAGATCACATTATTAACCTCCCACATTTCATAGATTCCGCTCTTAACTTAAGCCAAGCACACATAATAAGAGACCTTGTTAATCACGCCACATACTTAATGGCCGAGGTAAATAATAAGCTAATTAATATCAAACCCAATTATAGGCAAAAACGAGGACTCCTTAACATAGTTGGCAAAGGACAAAAATGGCTTTTTGGCACCTTAGATGCTTCAGATGGCGAACGCTATGACAAGGCCATAATAACATTAGACAAAAACCAGAGAACCCTGTACCATGACATGGCGAAACAGTTAACACTAACTAAATTATTAACTCAAAAGTATAACGAATCATTAACGACACTAATCAAGAATGAGAACATAATAAAGGGTCGCTTAGAAGTAATATCTCGGGAAATCAAAGCATTTCACAGCCTTATGTCGTTTCAAAACACTGTTGAACTAATAATACATACATGCCGAGATTTAATCTCACTGTTAGACAATATTGAAAATGCAGTACTATTTGCTAGGTTGCACACTCTACATACAAATATAATATCAGTCGAATCAATGAGAACTCTTGTAACGAAGATCGTAAAACTGTATGGTCAGTCTAAAGTACCAAACTTCAAAAACATTCTATCCTTCTATGAATTAGCAACTACTCAAATATTCTATCGAGACGACAAGATAATATTTTCCATACATTTTCCACTAGTAAACCCTACCACTTATGACCTATTCCACTTATACCCGATTCCCAATAAAAACCTTACGCTAATTCCGAAGAAATCCTATCTCCTTAAAAACTCAACTTATATTATCTATGAAGACATCGAATGTCCAAAGATAGAAAACATTTGCATATATCACACCAATCAGCCACCAACAAAAGTTGATTGTCTTTCGCAAATGCTAGACGGCTACCAAAGGACATGTCCTCTTACTCCTACTTATCTCAACGAGCCGATCATTGAAATAATCAATAAAGCACACTTGATTGTCATACCTATTGACAAGATGACGATCTCGAAAATTTGCAGCAACGATGGAATTTCTGAAATAACCAAACCCAAGTTAATCACTATACCTCGAAATTGCACCGTCAAACTAAATGGTGAAACATTCACAAACCATCAAACCGAAAATCTCCAAAGTCAATTTTCCCTACCAGAGATTAATCATAGTGTAGACGTGCAGACTTTGAAGCCGATAAAACTAAAAAATATTCGGCTAAATGAAATATCCAGGTACAAACAAGAATTGGACAAAATGCAGATCCATAAGTTAGAAGACATAACATACACACGGACGGACAACAAAGCTTTATGGATTCTCATTTCCCTAATTATTTTGGTTACTATACTTGTTGTAATGTACCTTTCATTTCGACGGTACAAAACAAAAAGGTCCACCACTAATATAATAATTACTAAATCGGACTTAGAAAACAACGAAAAGGAAAATGAAAAACAGTCGTCCCTCCTGTTTTCCAGCTAAGAAGGGAGGAGTTATGTACACAACAGGAATGTGACCACTTGATAAGGACTCCCACGGTCACGTGGTACCACAATAGAACAAAACCACCGAAACCGCTTGCAGCGGGGCATTCGGTCTCCATATTTAGTCGTAATAACATTGTAGTTAGACTTAGACAAAATATTGTATTTTGAAATAGTTATTATTTCACTTGTAAAATAAAATAAATGTTTTTTAAAAATAGTTCTTCCGATTTCTAAAATAAAATTCGCTCCAACATGTTGAGCTAAATTACCGATGCGACAAAAATTTACATTAGTGAAATAGATTTATTCCAAATGTATAAAAATTGACTCATGTAAAAGAGGCCAAAAATATTGAATATTATGCTTTGGCAACACTTTTTATTTAATGCTACATTGTTTAAATAATTCGCAAAGTTGAGAAAATCAGTTTTTCGTAAATACCAAAAAACTAAGAATTTTACAGAAAAATTATTTCAGTTCCCAAGTGACTTGGAGCATTTATAATTTTTTTAAATTCGCAGAAAAATCGTAGCTTTAAAATGATCCTAGCCCGAACGACGTACCCTTAAAAATAAATAAGTTATTCAATTTGTTTATAACTTTAAAACGCACGTGTTTTTCGAACTCGATTTTAAACAAAGAAATTTGCGAAAATCAATTAAATTTGGTGTACATCATAGTACAACTTGTCAAAATGTGAATCCACTTTGATCCGTAACTCTAAAATGTCTAAAATAAAAATTACGACAATTTTACGAAAGCAAGTTTTTAATAAACAAACTTTTTGCAAAAAACCTTAAAAGATATCGATTTGAAATTTTTAGCATTTTTAAAGTAAATTGAGACGTACAACTTCCGATAATTTCGATGTCACAATAAGGCTTAATTTATCATAAGTTATTAATAATTGAAATAAGAAGCCATTTTGACGTTTTTTTCATTTTGCAGATAAACAAATTAACCTATTGGAAAATTTATTATTGGGTTTTGTAGGTCTTTTTAGTAGCAACATTTGTCATGTAAAACATTATTTTCTAAAATTCTTCAATTTTTGGGTATTTACGAAAAACTGATTTTCTCAACTTTGCGAATTATTTAAACAATGTGGCACTTAATAAAAAGTGTTGCCAAAGCATGATATTCAATATTCTTGGCCTCTTTTACATGAGTCAATTTTTATACGTGAAGTATCTTTCATTTTTCGTTTCGGGGTACATTTGGAATAAATCTATTACACTATACCTAGCTACAAATGGTGATGCCTGCCAAATATTTGTGATTTTGTTATTGTATTTATATTTCTTTTATATATAAAACATATTTTATTTTCTTCCTGGTATTTTCTTGAAAAAAAAAACTTTTATTCATTCCTATTAAATAAATTTCATATACCTACCTACCTATTCTTTTTGCATCAAGACAAAACAATAAAAAAGCTCTTCTTCGTAAAATAATTTCTAAGACTAATTAAACATAATGTTTTTAGTCGATTATAGTATTATAAGCAATATATACACATGTAAGTATTTTTCATGCTATTTTTAAAAGTACAAAACGCCAGGAATGGATAATTTCTTACAAAATCGGATAATTTTCTGCGAGTAGGTGAATCTCATCATGCCGAATCATTGGCAACGCTGGTTGCACTGCTGTCTAGGTCGTTTAGCTCCCTCCACACCCCACGGGCCCGCCCGCCAAACCTTTCATTTCATTCATGAATTAATTTACCCGACTTGCAAACACCAGCTTGAACTTCGACTCGAAAAGGCACACGACATCTATGAATTTAAGACCGGAACTAACAGTACAAATTCTTTGGCTAAGTATCTATTTCTACTTAATCAATGATAGTACTATAAATACATAAAATAATATTTTATCGGGTGGGAAATCAGAAACTCCTGAGGAGAACAAACTGAGGAAATACTGCTTAATCGAGGAATTGAGATATGTCGGATAAAAATTAATTACCTCTAGGAGTGGCTATAACTTCCTTAGTACTCGCTTCGGCGGTACATATACTAAAATTGGAACGATACAGAGAAGATTAGCATGGCCCCTGCGCAAGGACGACACGCAAAATCGTGAAGCGTTCCATGTGATTAAATGAAAGACTAGTACAAAAACATTTATTTAAGTGACCGCATAATTTAGTTAATTTAAGTAAAATGGAAAAGAAATATTAAATTGTATTTTACTTACTGAATACATATAGAGTGTATTTAAACAGAATTATCATTTGAAATCACTTTTTTAATAGTTTCTTATATGAGCAAAATGTAAGTGTTATATTGTTGCATAAGTGGAACGTTTGTCAGCGTTATCTGAAGACAAATATTGACAACTCGTAACATTTTTTTTCTCTCACTTTTACTATCGAAGAGTAGGGATTTTTTTACTCACAGTGTGACCTGTGCCTCGGCACAGAGAAGGCGTACGGGTGCTATCAACAAGCGATAAATAGTTTTTTGTAATTAAGAGTAAAAAGTAAATAAAAATGCGTATAAATACATTCAGTCTAGATTTTTCAGAGATAAATGCAAAATTATCAGTATATGAAATACACGTTTATATTGAAAATAATTTAAAATTAAAGGGCGAGGAAATTGTGTCAATAGGAATATATGGAACCAAAGTATTTATAAAAGTAACGACACAAGAAATTCTAGAAGTCATATTCGATAAGTACGAGGATAAATTAAATTATACAGACCAACAGGGAAACAAATTTAATGTTAAATTAACAAATGAGAGCCAGAAAAAAACAGTCAAAATACATAGGATCCCTATAGAAGTCCCGGATGCAGAAATTAAAAAATTATTTTCACAATATGGAATAATAGAAAATATTGTGAATGATAGTTGGAAAAATCTGCCTTATAAATGTTATAATGACACAAAAATTATAAGAATGGAAATTAAAAAACCAATACCGTCATATATTGGTATTGATGGAAGACAATATTGGGTAACTTATGTGGGCCAGTCTAGAACCTGTCGGAAATGCAATTCAACATCGCATGAAGCCAAGGAATGTGACAAACTGATTAGTAATAGACTACAACGGACAGATTTTGCAGCGGTAGTTGCTCGTGGAAACAATATAAGGAAACCAGTGAATTTGCCAATGGAGGAGCCTGTTGCTGAAAATTTTACAAATATGAGACAAACCTACAATACGACAGAACCCAAAAAAATTGAGACAGATAACCAGGAAGATAAAGAAAACAAGAATTTAAATAGGGAACAAAATAATGAAAAAAGAGTTAAAGGGTTGCAAGAGACAATTGAGGCGAAGAATGATAAGGCTAGTAGCACATTAGAAAAAGCAATATGTGTAGAAATGGACCTTAGTAACGAAATGCCTAGACCTAACCAGGAGGATGAAAGTAATAGAAACCGAAGAAATCTGGGCAAAACTCCCAGCGAACCATCCACATCAGAAGATGACGTAGTTAAGCGATCCCCTCCAAAAAAAATTTTGATAAGGACAAACGACAATCATAAATACCTTTCTTTAGAAGAAAATGTGTCTTCATCGTGGTCAAGAGAAGTACAAAATGCAAGTGCGGATGATTTTCTATCAGAGAGTGCAATTTCATATCGTGAAAACAGTTCTACGGATGGCAAATATAATACTGGACCAGATATAGAAGAGAGAAAAATGCCCAGCGATAGCGATGAAGTCATGATGGACGATTTTGAAGACGACAGAAAATGTTAGCAACTAATAGCATAGGTAATAATTCTGTTTCTTACGTAATAGCTACGCTCAATATTTGTACTATATCTTCATCAGTTAAACTAGAGATGTTAAAGCAATTTGTCCATGTTAATAATATAGATATACTACTACAAGAAGTGGCTTTTACAAATTTTTCAATATTAAATGGATATAATGTTGTACTAAATATTAATGTAAATCGTAGGGCAACCGCAATATTAATTAGAGACAATATTAAGTATAGCGATGTAAAGCTATTGGAATCATCACGTGGCATATCTTTAGTAGTAAATGATATTAGAAGAGTAAATATTTATGCCCCCAGTGGCGCGCAGAATAAAAATGAGAGGGAATATTTTTTCAACAATGAGTTATGCACACTTTTTAAAATTGGGGAAAACATGCTATTAGGTGGTGACTTTAATTGTATTCTTAATCAATCAGATTGTAATAATCCTAACTATAATAATTTTTCCAAGGAATTAAAAAGTATTGTCACGGCATTTAAATTAATGGATATATGGTTCCATAAAAATGTTGGCTCAGGTTATACTTATTTCCACTTAAATACAGCTACTAGACTAGATAGATTTTATGTGTCTCAAAGTTGTTTAAAACAGATAGGTATATCTAGCCTACACCCTGCACCTTTTTCTGATCATAGAGCATTGATAATAAATTATAGATTTTCATTGAAAAGCAATAGCAACTTTTTTAAGCATCGAGGTATCTGGAAGTTAAACAATGCTGTTTTGTTAGATTCTGAAACTACAGATCTATTTAAGAGCAACTGGCTATACTGGATAAAATTTAAAAGTAGATACAGAAATGTTATATCATGGTGTTGTGAATACGCCAAACCTAAAATACAGGCATTTTTTAAATGGAGAGCTAGTGTAATTGCAAACAATAAAAGAAAAAAAATTGAATTTTATATGTTATGCCTAAGAGATTTAATGAACATGAATAATTTTAACATCAATGTATTTTCTGAAATAAAAAAATATTAGGCATTAATTATTAAAGAACAGAGACTTTCTATGGAAGGTATTAAAATAAGGGCAAAAAATTACGATCAAATACATAATGAAAATGTATCCTTATTTCACTTAATGCGAGAACAAAAATCGGTGAAAATAAAAACTATAAATAAAATCAGTTCTGAAAATAGTACGTATGAGGGGAGCGAAAATGTAATAGGAGCATTTTTTGATTATTTTTCTAAACTGTATTCAGAAAAAAAAGGATTTAGTAAATCCATACAACTTTCCACATGAAGTTTTTCAAGGGCAGATCTCTAATGAGGCGAATGAATATATTCTTAAAACCATTACAGAAAAAGAAATTGAGATAATTCTTAAACATACTGCAAAAAACAAATCACCTGGACCAGACGGCTTGACTCCTGAATTTTACTCTCATTTTTGGAATGATATTAAACACGAACTGATACAAATTTTAAATGAAATAAATAATGGACCAGACATCCCTAAGTCTTTTAAAAAAGGTATAATTGTGTTGGTTCCAAAAGAGAATAATCCCAATAATATTTCCAAATTTAGACCAATTTCATTATTAAATTCCGACTATAAAATTTTTATGAAATGCCTTAAAGTACGAATCATGAAATATCTCGAAGAAATTGTCTCCTCAGAACAGACCTGCATTTTAAAAACTAACAATATATTTTCTTCCCTGAATAATCTACGAGAATCTGTTGTCACCGCCAATATTGATAAAAAAACAAATTGCTGTTAAGTGTAGACTTTGACCATGCCTTTGACAGAGTGAACCATACGTATCTATGGGCAATGATGGAAAAGTTTAACTTTAGTCAGAGATTAATTAACATAATGAAAAATCTATACAAAGGAGCTCAATCTATTTTGCAAATTAACAGGAATACTAATAAGGAGGTTAATATTGATTGTGGGGTTAGGCAGGGGTGCCCAATGTCCATGGTGTTATTTGTAATATCTATAGAACCCTTAATATCTCTCCTTAAAACGAATAACATTAATGTAAATGGGTATGCAGATGACATAACTTTAATTTTTAACCACCCAACTGACATTAATCTTAGTAAAGAAAATATTGAAATGTACTGCAGGTATTCTGGAGCAAAATTAAATACTAACAAGTGTGAAGCAATTGAGTTAGGCCCAAACAATATTCATAAATACAAAAATCTAAATTTTGATTGGTTTAAAATTAAAAATGTGATTAAGATATTGGGCATTATGTTCAGCCCTAATTTACATGAGATGATAAGATCAAATTGGAACCGTATAACAAATGATGTACAAACTATTATTTTATTAAATAAAAATCGAGATTTATCGCTTTATCAAAGATCCGCATTTATTAACATATATGCTCTTTCAAAGGTATGGTTTACTGCACAAATTTTACCCATTCCAGTTATGGTTGCAAAACAAATATCTTCTATATGTGGTTGGTTTATATGGCATAAATCTGTATGTAGGGTGGCTAGAACAACACTTATTTTACCTAAAAGATTAGGTGGGCTAAATATTTTTGATCCCTGGTACAAAGCAAATGCGCTCTTAATGTATAATATTGTGAAATCAATAAAAATAGGAAACGTAATAAGAGATCTTAATTTTGAGAAAATTAATAATCCTCCATTTCCGAAACTGTATGCCCATCAAGCTCCTCATGTAAGAAGGTTTTTAACCGAAGCAGCATATGTTCCAAGAGATTTGCTATTTAATGAAAATCTCTCAACTAAAAAGTTATACAAAGCTCTAATTGATCAAAACAAATTAACTCCGAATAGTGGAAAAAAAGATAAAGAAAAAAAATGGAATCATATTTTTGATAACATTAACAACAACATTATGGATCATAAACAAAAAAGCCTTGTTTATCTTCTAGCGCACGATGCATATCCCTTTCAGAAAAATTTGCTTAAAGTAGGAAAAGCACAAAGTGATAAATGTACTATTTGTAGTGTTGAACAAGAAACACTCAAACATAAGTTTCTCTGTTATAACCAAGTCATACTAATTTCAACTTACTTGCTACATACAGTTAAAAATTTTACAGAAATAGAACTCAATTTGACAGATATTATATCTTATAATTTCAAATACAAAGACAAACAGATACATACAATGAGAAGATTCTTGAATATTTCTAGATGGATCTAGAGAGTCAAATTCGGAGTATATAAGGCGCGATTACCAGCGCGGGAGGGGAAGTTTTATGAAGAAAGCAGTTTATAAAAGTGAACAAGTAGAAAAGTGAAAAGTGAGGTTAGATAAATAGTAAATAAAGTGAATTTGAAGTATTGTAGTCAGTAAATAGTTAAATTAAGTGTTAGTAGTGTTTAATCTCTTGTTAAAATTATTTAGAACCCACGGATTCATACAGGGTGTTTCCAAAAAGGTGGAAATCCGTAACAGTATTATAAGCAATATATACACACGTAAGTATTTTTCATGCTATTTTTAAAAGTACAAAACGCCAGGAATGGATAATTTCTTACAAAATCGGATAATTTTCTGCGAGTAGGTGAATCTCATCATGCCGAATCATTGGCAACGCTGGTTGCACTGCTGTCTAGGTCGTTTAGCTCCCTCCACACCCCACGGGCCCGCCCGCCAAACCTTTCATTTCATTCATGAATTAATTTACCCGACTTGCAAACACCAGCTTGAACTTCGACTCGAAAAGGCACACGACATCTATGAATTTAAGACCGGAACTAACAGTACAAATTCTTTGGTTAAGTATCTATTTCTACTTAATCAATGATAGTACTATAAATACATAAAATAATATTTTATCGGGTGGGAAGTCAGAAACTCCTGAGGAGAACAAACTGAGGAAATACTGCTTAATCGAGGAATTGAGATATGTCGGATAAAAATTAATTACCTCTAGGAGTGGCTATAACTTCCTTAGTACTCGCTTCGGCGGTACATATACTAAAATTGGAACGATACAGAGAAGATTAGCATGGCCCCTGCGCAAGGACGACACGCAAAATCGTGAAGCGTTCCATGTGATTAAATGAAAGACTAGTACAAAAACATTTATTTAAGTGACCGCATAATTTAGTTAATTTAAGTAAAATGGAAAAGAAATATTAAATTGTATTTTACTTACTATATGTATTCAACATATAGAGTGTATTTAAACAGAATTATCATTTGAAATCACTTTTTTAATAGTTTCTTATGTGAGCAAAATGTAAGTGTTATATTGTTGCATAAGTGGAACGTTTGTCAGCGTTATCTGAAGACAAATATTGACAACTCGTAACATTTTTTTTCTCTCACTTTTACTATCGAAGAGTAGGGATTTTTTTACTCACAGTGTGACCTGTGCCTCGGCACAGAGAAGGCGTACGAGTGCTGTCAACAAGCGATAAATAGTTTTTTGTAATTAAGAGTAAAAAGTAAATAAAAATGCGTATAAATACATTCAGTCTAGATTTTTCAGAGATAAATGCAAAATTATCAATATATGAAATACACGTTTATATTGAAAATAATTTAAAATTAAAGGGCGAGGAAATTGTGTCAATAGGAATATATGGAACCAAAGTATTTATAAAAGTAACGACACAAGAAATTCTAGAAGTCATATTCGATAAGTACGAGGATAAATTAAATTATACAGACCAACAGGGAAACAAATTTAATGTTAACTTAACAAATGAGAGCCAGAAAAAAACAGTCAAAATACATAGGATCCCTATAGAAGTCCCGGATGCAGAAATTAAAAAATTATTTTCACAATATGGAATAATAGAAAATATTGTGAATGATAGTTGGAAAAATCTGCCTTATAAATGTTATAATGACACAAAAATTATAAGAATGGAAATTAAAAAACTAATACCGTCATATATTGGTATTGATGGAAGACAATATTGGGTAACTTATGTGGGCCAGTCTAGAACCTGTCGGAAATGCAATTCAACATCGCATGAAGCCAAGGAATGTGACAAACTGATTAGTAATATACTACAACGGACAGATTTTGCAGCGGTAGTTGCTCGTGGAAACAATATAAGGAAACCAATGAATTTGCCAATGGAGGAGCCTGTTGCTGAAAATTTTACAAATATGAGACAAACCTACAATACGACAGAACCCAAAAAAATTGAGACAGATAACCAGGAAGATAAAGAAAACAAGAATTTAAATAGGGAACAAAATAATGAAAAAAGAGTTAAAGGGTTGCAAGAGACAATTGAGGCGAAGAATGATAAGGCTAGTAGCACATTAGAAAAAGCAATATGTGTAGAAATGGACCTTAGTAACGAAATGCCTAGACCTAACCAGGAGGATGAAAGTAATAGAAAACGAAGAAATCTGGGCAAAACTCCCAGCGAACCATCCACATTAGAAGATGACGTAGTTAAGCGATCCCCTCCAAAAAAAATTTGGATAAGGACAAACGACAATCATAAATAACTTTCTTTAGAAGAAAATGTGTCTTCATCGTGGTCAAGAGAAGTACAAAATGTAAGTGCGGATGATTTTCTATCAGAGAGTGCAATTTCATATCGTGAAAACAGTTCTACGGATGGCAAATATAATACTGGACCAGATATAGAAGAGAGAAAAATGCCCAGCGATAGCGATGAAGTCATGATGGACGATTTTGAAGACGACAGAAAATGTTAGCAACTAATAGCATAGGTAATAATTCTGTTTCTTACGTAATAGCTACGCTCAATATTTGTACTATATCTTCATCAGTTAAACTAGAGATGTTAAAGCAATTTGTCTATGTTAATAATATAGATATACTACTACAAGAAGTGGCTTTTACAAATTTTTCAATATTAAATGGATATAATGTTGTACTAAATATTAATGTAAATCGTAGGGGAACCGCAATATTAATTAGAGACAATATTAAGTATAGCGATGTAAAGCTATTGGAATCATCACGTGGCATATCTTTAGTAGTAAATGATATTAGAATAGTAAATATTTATGCCCCCAGTGGCGCGCAGAATAAAAATGAGAGGGAATATTTTTTCAACAATGAATTATGCACACTTTTTAAAATTGGGGAAAACATGCTATTAGGTGGTGACTTTAATTGTATTCTTAATCAATCAGATTGTAATAATCCTAACTATAATAATTTTTCCAAGGAATTAAAAAGTATTGTCACGGCATTTAAATTAATGGACATATGGTTCCATAAAAATGTTGGTTCAGGTTATACTTATTTCCACTTAAATACAGCTACTAGACTAGATAGATTTTATGTGTCTCAAAGTTGTTTAAAACAGATAGGTATATCTAGCCTACACCCTGCACCTTTTTCTGATCATAGAGCATTGATAATAAATTATAGATTTTCATTGAAAAGCAATAGCAACTTTTTTAAGCATCGAGGTATCTGGAAGTTAAACAATGCTGTTTTGTTAGATTCTGAAACTACAGATCTATTTAAGAGCAACTGGCTATACTGGATAAAATTTAAAAGTAGATACAGAAATGTTATATCATGGTGGTGTGAATACGCCAAACCTAAAATACAGGCATTTTTTAAATGGAGAGCTAGTGTAATTGCAAAAAAATAAAAGAAACAAAATTGAATTTTATATGTTATGCCTAAGAGATTTAATGAACATGAATAATTTTAACATCAATGTATTTTCTGAAATAAAAAAATATAAGGCATTAATTATTAAAGAACAGAGACTTTCTATCGAAGGTATTAAAATAAGGGCAAAAAATTACGATCAAATACATAATGAAAATGTATCCTTATTTCACTTAATGCGAGAACAAAAATCGGTGAAAATAAAAACTATAAATAAAATCAGTTCTGAAAATAGTACGTATGAGGGGAGCGAAAATGTAATAGGAGCATTTTTTGATTATTTTTCTAAACTGTATTCGGAAAAAAAAAAGATTTAGTAAATCCATACAACTTTCCACATGAAGTTTTTCAAGGGCAGATCTCTAATGAGGCGAATGAATATATTCTTAAAACCATTACAGAAAAAGAAATTGAGATAATTCTTAAACATACTGCAAAAAACAAATCACCTGGACCAGACGGCTTGACTCCTGAATTTTACTCTCATTTTTGGAATGATATTAAACACGAACTGATACAAATTTTAAATGAAATAAATAATGGAGCAGACATCCCTAAGTCTTTTAAAAAAGGTATAATTGTGTTGGTTCCAAAAGAGAATAATCCCAATAATATTTCCGAATTTAGACCAATTTCATTATTAAATTCCGACTATAAAATTTTTATGAAATGCCTTAAAGTACGAATCATGAAATATCTCGAAGAAATTGTCTCCTCAGAACAGACCTGCATTTTAAAAACTAACAATATATTTTCTTCCCTGAATAATCTACGAGAATCTGTTGTCACCGCAAATATTGATAAAAAAAACAAATTGCTGTTAAGTGTAGACTTTGACCATGCCTTTGACAGAGTGAACCATACGTATCTATGGGCAATGATGGAAAAGTTTAACTTTAGTGAGAGATTAATTAACATAATGAAAAATCTATAAAAAGGAGCTCAATCTATTTTGCAAATTAACAGGAATACTAATAACGAGGTTAATATTGATTGTGGGGTTAGGCAGGGGTGCCCAATGTCCATGGTGTTATTTGTAATATCTATAGAACCCTTAATATCTCTCCTGAAAACGAATAACATTAATGTAAATGGGTATGCAGATGACATAACTTTAATTTTTAACCACCCAACTGACATTAATCTTAGTAAAGAAAATATTGAAATGTACTGCAGGTATTCTGGAGCAAAATTAAATACTAACAAGTGTGAAGCAATTGAGTTAGGCCCAAATAATATTCATAAATACAAAAATCTAAATTTTGATTGGTTTAAAATTAAAAATGTGATTAAGATATTGGGCATTATGTTCAGCCCTAATTTACATGAGATGATAAGATCAAATTGGAACCGTATAACAAATAATGTACAAACTATCATTTTATTAAATAAAAATCGAGATTTATCGCTTTATCAAAGATCCGCATTTATTAACATATATGCTCTTTCAAAGGTATGGTTTACTGCACAAATTTTACCCATTCCAGTTATGGTTGCAAAACGAATATCTTCTATATGTGGTTGGTTTATATGGCATAAATCTGTATGTAGGGTGGCTAGAACAACACTTATTTTACCTAAAAGATTAGGTGGGCTAAATATTTTTGATCCCTGGTACAAAGCAAATGCGCTCTTAATGTATAATATTGTGAAATCAATAAAAATAGGAAACGTAATAAGAGATCTTAATTTTGAGAAAATTAATAATCCTCCATTTCCGAAACTGTATGCCCATCAAGCTCCTCATGTAAGAAGGTTTTTAACCGAAGCAGCATATGTTCCAAGAGATTTGCTATTTAATGAAAATCTCTCAACTAAAAAGTTATACAAAGCTCTAATTGATCAAAACAAATTAACTCCGAATAGTGGAAAAAAAGATAAAGAAAAAAATTGGAATCATATTTTTGATAACATTAACAACAACATTATGGATCATAAACAAAAAAGTCTTGTTTATCTTCTAGCGCACGATGCATATCCCTTTCAGAAAAATTTGCTTAAAGTAGGAAAAGCACAAAGTGATAAATGTACCATTTGTAATGTTGAACAAGAAACACTCAAACATAAGTTTCTCTGTTATAACCAAGTCATACTAATTTCAACTTACTTGCTACATACAGTTAAAAATTTTACAGAAATAGAACTCAATTTGACAGATATTATATCTTATAATTTCAAATACAAAAACAAACAGATACATACAATGGTTATATTTTTTGTAACAAACACGATTAGGTACATTTTAGAAAATACTTACCCAGTGCAATTTAGTGATTATAAGACATATATTATAAAACATTGTCAGGTCTTAAGAAATATAAATGTACGAAAATACGAAAAGTTCAAAAATGTTTTAGGGTAATTTAATAACAGAATTTGTATTGCACTCTTGTGTGTAGGTACGTGTATGTATATATGTGTGTATAGAAGTAGAAACTTATTGTAGACATATTGTAGTGTATAGGTGGTAATCTTTGATAAATAAAGTTAAAAAAAAAATCGTGTTTAAAGGACCGCCCACTGGAGTTTCCCTTCACCTCCCCTGTTGCAAATTTTAGCAGCTTGTCGAGGCATACCTACTCTTAACTATCTAGATATCGTTATTCTTTAAAATACCGATTTGTGATAGATCTTATTATGGTCAAGTTTGACTGGTCGAATCTTGTTTGCATTATTAATAAAGTCGACGTGTACCACATTATTTATATGACTCGAAGTGTACATCCATTACATAGTAAATAAATACATAAAATATAAAATCTAAATTGTCGATTTAATATTTTCACTTATGTTATTAATTGATCACTCTGATCACATCCCAAGCAAAATTATATAGTTTTGCTGCAACCTGCTGTCTGCGGTAACCATGCATGAACTCATTTTCAGCTGGAGCTACCTAATTTTTATCTTGAACTATTTTCCCATTTTCAACTATTACACTGTTTCTAATCTGTGACATAGATTTTTGTATGAAATAATAATGCGTTTGCAAATCGCTCATCAAACATATACAATTTTCCATTAAATTTCTTTATCTAATAAAAACAAAGAGTTAATAAAAGTGTACATGAGTAAAATTCAAAAATAAAGCATTATAGCTAAACTGTTGCTCGAGGGGAAAGGGGCAGGTGGCATTTGTGACCCTGCATGGAACATCGAGCTCTCAGTGAATAGAAATCACGGGTTATCTTATCACGACCTTATGACTCTGGGCAGCTCTACGCGGTGAAAAGAAAGCAGTCAATGAAATACATGCAAGGTTTACCGGCCACTGTAGAGTTCGCTGTTACCGCCTTATTTGAAATAAGAACAGCTTGATATGAATATCCTCATTTCAGGCACAGAATACACAAGTTATTTCAGGTAAATAATATATAATGAGGGTTATTTATAAGTTTTTGTTTTTCCAAGTAAGCTATGGAATTGGCAATTTCTAGAAGAACTCTTCAAAAACAATTGATTTCCTGCCGCGTCATCATCAATTATTACTTTTGAATATTCGTATCACAAGCAAAACGGCAAGATGGTGTTTGGTTTTACGCAAATTTTTATTAAAAATAGTTGTTTTCACAGCACATTATGTATGCACGGTCTTTCTAATTACTTTGCTTCATTAATTCGCAACTGTTTGTTTCAGGTTGCTCTGTTAAATAAAAATTGGTTGTTTGATTTTGAAACCAGTATCCCTTGAGAGGCGTTGTTCTTTGTAAGTATATGCCAAAAATATAGTATTTCTTTATGTTAATAAGCAGCTTTTATATATGGCACACCACCTCCACTACATGCAGTATTAATTATATTATTTACATAATATTCCAAACTGATTGACAAGACAACTACCTCGCTACAGTTTTCATGAACGTATCAAACCAACATCGCTTCGATATTTATGAAATTGTTTAACAGATCTCGTGTAGCATTTTCCTTACACCAAATTTGTTATAAACATATGCAAGTAGCTACACATAATATTACGATTCTTTTATTTTAAGAAATGTTTAAATTAATAGCAAAATTTAATTAGTTGCTCATGTTCATAAAATTTTTAAATATACGTCTGTAGGAAGTTCGCTACCGATATTACAAATGCATATGTAATTGTGTGCAAGATACAATTTATGTTCTTTGTTGCTCCTTATACTTACATACAGAAAGAAGCAAGACATCATCCTTCTCAACTTACTAAATTTCCAATAAACTAATGAAGATTAAACTATAGACAAAAAATGCTGTTCCATAACAATTGCCAAATGTAACATTTAGTACAAAATGATTATCAGAAGCAACTAAATTAATGTTCTCTTTTTACAGTTGCAAAAATGCCAAAAAAAGTCGAGGTTGACTCAACCAAAGGGAATATCAATTTCTGGAAAACGTACTAGAAGTACTAAAAGTGTAACTTCCATTAACTTCTCTAAAGAAAGTGTCACTCCTCCTAAAAGAGTTAAAAGTGGCAATGAAACGCCTACTGATGTTCTGGATATAAATGCGCAGCATGTATCATTTTTGGAGATTGCCATGTTTCTTACTCCGGAACCTCCCATAAAAAGAATATTACACTATACAGGATGTTCCAGAAGAGAGCCGCATTGTCTAATAATATTTATAGGACTCCAAGAGTTCATCTACAGAAAAAAATCTGTTCTGTAATATTGAGGGTTGAGGGGCTGCTGCACACAGAATATACTTTGCCCCTCAAGTAAATGTAAATTGTTCATCTATATTTAATAAATAATCTTGGCAACATTATGGATGTTTCAGTCTTTTACCTGATTTCCCTTATATTGGCTATGGTGTACATACAGGGCATCCCAGTGGAGTGGGGTAACTGAGGTCTTATCCAATCAAAAAGAATAGATCGAATACGAATACCTATTTGATTCATATATTGATCGAATATGGTACTGGCCCTTTGATTCGTAGTAATCTTTTAAAAAATGCCTTCTAACATATAACTTGAAAGTAAAACTGATATATAATATGCTCTATGTAAAGTGCATTTAAACTGAAATAGTGTATATTTTGCAGTTTCCATATCTGGTACATCCCCATAGTTTCTCTTAAGCGACCATGCATTCTGTATAATTTTATATTCACTAACTAAAAGTATGTCAGGTTTCATACTTTACTCTCAACTGCGCTCTAAATATTATTCTCCTCCTTTGTTTTCTTAATTAACTTATATAAACTGTATATTTTCACTGGAACTTTCTAGTGTTGGGCGATATCGTGATTTTTCAATCACAACGTGAATCGTGACTGTGATTTTCTTATATCAGTGAATTTAAAACGTGATGTGATCACGACTTCACAACTTTTCATAATGCAGCGAATGGGATAAATTGTTAATTGTTCTCTATTCCTAAATAAACGTCGACAGACTGTGAATGGTGAATTCGCTACTTTGGTAATTTATGCGGCCGTAGATATGAAGATATGTAATACGTATGATATTTTATGAATTCATTATGATACATATTGAATGATATAATCAACTAACCTAATTTGTGGATTGACGAAAAAGCAAAAGCACTAAATTTTGAATGATACGCTTGTTTGAACTCCGTAATAGCATGTTTTTGTAAAGTTATACAAATATAAACATTTCGGAAGCATCAATAAATTTTTATAGTTTAAATTTAGGTTGCTATAGTTATCAACCAGCGATGTAAATTTTTGCTGGTATTATTGTTTATAAATGGCGGCCGAGGCAGAAGTCGCGATGTTAACCGCAGAACTAAATAAACTTCGTAAAAACGAGTTAATCGATCTAATAATAACAAAAAAGCTACGCTACCAGCTGGTGTAAACAATGTTCTATTAACTAACTGCGTGTCAAAACTTCAAGTGAGCCCAGTAAATAATCTAAATAGTGACGTTTTTCATGACAGCCATGAAATTCTAACAAACAGTGATTCTTGTGACAGTGACACTTGTGTTAAATCCAAACTGGAATTACACTTGATAAAAAGTGAAATGGAAATCTTAAGAAAATTATCTTTTCATTTGGAAAAGAGAACTCAAGAGCAAGAAGAGTTCATTTCATTATTAAAACAAATAAATAATACTCTAAAAGATAATAATATAGTAAAACCTACGCCATCTACTAGCATTCAGCCAAATCCTATAAATATGACCAGTGTTGATAGTAAAAAAGGTACCTCGGACAAAAACAGTAATCACATACAAAAAACTTACGCATCAGCAACAAGAAATTTACCAACTAAAAATCAAGTGATACCCCACAAAGAAACGTACACGAAGTCTGATGAGACTAGACGGAATTCCCTCCAAAAAAACATAAACACACAAAGCAGATTCAAGCCAATTATAGGAAGTAATAATAACAACTCGACTACTTTAAAAACAGTACCAAAGAAAGGATATCTACATGTCTTTAGAATTCATCCAGACACATCCATAGAAGAACTGCAGTTAAGTATGAGACAGACTGCACCAAGCATTAATTTTCATTGGGAAGAACTAAATCGAAACGAAGTTTCGACCTCTTATAACGTAAGCTTCCCAATAGAGCATGTTAAAGAGGTATATAACCCCAGCTTGTGGCCAAATGGAGCAGCTGTAAGGAGATTCAAATTTCCAAGAAAAACACCAAATGAAAATTTTCAGCAAGAGACATGAGCCAATTTGGACGACTAACGAATATCAATGACAACAGCACAGACAGATGGATTTTAATGCACCTGAATATACAGTGCCTTTCAAACAAAATTAACTTTCTAGACGTTCTAGCAGAAGAATTGAAACCTAATTTTCTGTGTCTAACGGAGCATTGGTTTACAGCTGACGCTGGTTCGGACAGTGCCTTTATACAGGGTTACAAAAGCATTTCCAACTTTTGCCGCAAAAATACCACACATGGAGGTTCGGTAATATATGTAAAAGTGGACAACTTAGATCTTTGTAAAGAGGTAAAATTTATAACAAATACATCAATAGAACAATGCATCGAATGTTCAGCAATAAGTTTTAAAAGCACCGTCTGCATAATTTCAATATACAGACCCCCAATACCTAGCAATTTTGATGAATTTCTGTACAATCTGGAAAAAATATTTAATTTCGCCACAACAAGATACTCGTATTTAATACTGTGTGGTGATCTAAACGTTGACAATCTCAGTACTTCCAATCACACAAAAAAGTTGTAAGACCCTGATAAACTCATTTCAGCTATATTTTCCGGTAAATCAACCTACTAGAATAGCCACTAACAGAAAGGGGGGTGTAACATCTACATCAATCGACTATGTAATAAGTAATATAAATAATACTAATCTCGAAATATTGGACCCGGGAGTGTCTGACCACCTCGTTTTTACGTGGAATACACCAACAACAGAAAAAAATGAACCTGGAAACTCTGAAATTCGGCAACGGCGAATCGTTAACGAACACACCATCGCAGAATTCAAAACATTGTTTAATAAAGAATCGGTTCACCTAAATATCGAAGAAGATCTTGATATCAATGCAATATTTCATCGATTTTGGACGGACTTTGACTGGTGCTTTAAAGTGTCACATCCTTTAAAAACATTGAAGTCTTACCCTAAAAATGTCAGTAAACTTACGTTCAGCAATGAACTTAGACACGAGTCAAACCAATTAAGAGAATTAAACTGGTACAGAAAATTGTCTGCAGATGCTGTCATGCACGATAACTATAAAAACCTAAAAAAACAGCTACATAAAAAAATCGAAACAGAAAAGAAACTTTATTATAATTCGGTAATAAATAAAGCAGAAAACAAACCAAAAAAGTTATGGGAACTAGTAAACACCAAATTAAATCGAAAAAAAGTTCAATCTACTCGAATTAACTTACGAATAAATAATAACATGCTGACAGATAACAAAGAAATAGCAAATGTGTTTGGCAAACACTTTGCAAATTCTGTTGCAGAACAAGTGCATATACTTTATTCTAAAAATGTTACTAATTGTACCTTACAAGTCAAAAATAAGTTCACAATGTTTTTTAAACCTTTTACAGATGAGGACATCCAAAAACTTATTGCACAATTAAAAAATAAACCCTCCGTCGCTCTCGACGAAGTACCTATTCGGTTAATAAAGGAGTGTAATAAAGAACTAAGTATTCACATAAAGAATATCGTTAATAATTCAGTCACCAGCGGAAAATTTTCCAGTAAATTAAAAATAGCAAAAACAACTCCGATATTCAAGAAAGGTGATCCAGAATCGATTGAAAAATTACAGAGCAATTGTAACATTAAGCCCTTTCTCCAAAATAATCGAAAAGGCAGTTTACATTCGCCTATCTGAATTTCTGACGAAGCACAAAATAATAACTAACTGCCAGCATGGCTTCAGAAGTGGACACTCGACGGAGACTGCCACCACAGAATTAATTCAGTACATATTAAATGGCATAGACAGAGGTGATACTGTTGTTGGTGTATTCTTCGACTTATCACGTGCGTTCGATACCTTGGATTCTGCATTTTTAGCAGAAAAAATAGACAACATGGGAATAAGGGGAAACGTAAAAGAATGGGTAATATCTTATATAACAAACAGACAACTAGTAGTCAAAATTGAAAACTCTTTTTCGGACCAGTTTGATGTGGATCTTGGCACCCCTCAAGGCAGTGTTTTAGGACCACTGTTGTTCCTACTATATATAAATGATCTACCGAACTACATACATGAAGGCAGGGTCTTTATGTATGCAGATGATACCACTGTCCTAGTCTCAGGAAGAACAAGTCAAGAGATAACTCATAAACTAGATATAGTAGTTAAACATTGATCGGAACTATGATAATCATAAAAAACATACAGATGTCCACACTTACGCTACAAGAAATAAAAACAATATCTATATAGATAAATTTAATCTTACTTTTTATAAAAAATCTCCATACCTTGCCGGTTTTACATATTATAATATGCTATCTCCTGAACTAACAGGTATTAAATCATTACAATTATTTACAAAGAAATTAAAAAAACTATTATTGGAGAAATGCTTTTATAACCTGGCACTATTTGAGGAATACTTTAAAAATGTGTAAATTCTGTATAATGTAGAAATTTTTATATACGTACGTCTAACTTATTTGTTTCTTACACAGATTGTAAATGTTTTTAATATTATTTAATGTAGATGTCGTTATTGTAACATTTTAACACAACATTTAGCCTATTTATTTAACAATTCTACTAGTAGTAGAATGCAATTCTGTTCTGTATCTTATTTTGATCGCAAAAAAAACAACATGTGTGCATGTGCTCGACACTATCATTTCTCTTACTTTTAATGACAAAACTAATCCATAATTGTATGGCTACAAAGTTGAATAAATAATTTGAATTTGAATTATAACAGTATTGAAACCTTTTTAATATAAGCCTCGGATTGCAATGCAAAAAGGTACAAATTAAATAGTGAATAATATAATGTTTATTTATTCAAAACAAAAGTTCTTATAGTTGCTATTATTCAATGGGATTTTGATTTAATAGAGTAGAGTATTTCTCTCACTCAAATATTTATAAAAAATTTGGTAGGTAGGTAACTCTTCCATTCGGTTTTGTTCAACGGCTGGCAGCACTTTTAAGGTAAACAAGCTAATTATTATACATCCTTAATCTCAGCTTCAAATTGATTATTTCAAATAATAATTTCATTTGTTATCCGTTGTTATGCAATACATTATACATCCATCCGTAATCTCAACCTCTTCCAGCAAAATGCGTATCTATCTAATAACGTTAAGGCACGGAATCGCTTGCTTTACCTGTTAATACACAAGGTAGCAATCAAAAATAGACTCAAATTACCAACGCGATATATATCGTAAAAAATATATTGGTATATGGAAAGTCGTGATCACGTCACGCTTTTCTACTAACTTTATTAACAGTCATTACCTGTGATTTTTTAATATCAGTGATTAAATCACAGTTCGTGATATATCGCCCATCACTAGAACTTTCATTCATTTCTTAACAGTCACTCTGATAATACCTCAATAACTTTTAAAACTAAAATTGGTATTTGGCCTAAGCTAATAAGTATCGTCCGAATCTGAGAGATATATATTATACATTGATTGCTGTTTTTACATTTTGTACATATTATTACATTGTGTACCTAGTCACAAACGTTAGTAACATTTTACTTCCAAATTATAATAAAATATACCTAGTTTATATAAATCATGACTGTTTATACGTATCGTAACTTTTAATTCCTGCAACCAGATAAATCCGCAACAATTTTTCGAGCTCCCAGCGCAGGATCCGGATATTTACGCAAGGCCATATTTACACTGTAGTTCATATCTGTTCTTATTTTGCATTTTTTTTGTGAAAATCTATGTTTTCTTATATTTTTGAAAAGAATAAATGTTTATTTGATTGATTAGTTGAATTTATACGCAAGCATGTATACACGTATAAGATTTCACATACCGTACGGTTCCGCAACCCAGACAGCACGCCATGTCTTAAAGACATCTTTTTTATGTGCATATTATGTCTGAACGTCTAAAGACCTTAAAAAGACGTCTTAAAGACATCTTTTTATGATTTTCTAAAGACATCTAAAATGGATGTCTTTAAGACGTCTCTTTAAGGTCTTCGGACCTGCATTTCAAAATTAAACTTAACTAAGTACATAAAATTGTCGAATTTATTAAATATCTGATTGTATACCTATTTACTTATTTATTTTATAAAATGCTGATGTGGTCATATAATTTTAAAATAACAAAATTTTTGAGAATGCAAATTTTAAATTAAAAATAAAGAATATTCATCATTAAATATTACAGTTTAGACAAAAACAATTTTATTTAAATTATTAAATTTGATTTAAACGCCATGCATCTTTCTTTCTTGTGTTTCAGTCGTTTATCTTTGTTTAGCGAAAGATAAACAAGGACAACGGATTATCGTGTGCGTGCCATACATAGCCGTTACGTGTAGTCTAGTCGAGACCTGACGTCACTCTGTCCTTGTCTATATATTTACCTTTTGCTGTTAAAAAGAGGCGTATTTAGTGCAATAGGGTTCAGTCGTCAGTCCTTAAATAAAAAGCTGAAGTTAATTAGCATTCTTTAAAATATGTCTATCAAAGAATTAAGCTTTTAATTCTACGAAATATAGAAAATTAAGGCGAGTTCATATGCCAGCTTTTAGCGTTTTTGTTTTTGGCGTATCGTTATCTGATTGGATCTTGAGCGAAAGAGCGCTGTTCAAGGTCAGTGGGCAAGAAGTCGAAATCATTTCAACTTTTTTCGTAAAAACGCGCAGTTTTCTGTTTCCTAACCTTACTTCTGTCACATTTTGTTTACATTGTCAAATGTAAATCATAGATTAAAGAGTTATTATATAGATCATGTAAATAACGTCTCGTCGTGGCGATAAAGTATTTAAGTCTTTGATTAGGCCAAAAAGGATTAGATTTGGCGCATTCTGAACAAATGTTTATATTTTTCTTTGTCTGCTAAATTCATTTCAACATTTTCAACTATTAGACTGCCGGTGATGCTTTTAAATTTCCTTCTTCCAAAAAAAAAATTGGCCTTACCCAAAATTTTCTTGTCTTACTTTTAACGTGCTTTTTATAATATTAATACAGTACAGTCACCATTACTATATTTTTTTTAATTCAAATAAACGAATCTCCTGAATCTCCATAATAAAAAACATAATATGAGGTTAGGTTAATGATTTCGTTGCTCAAATTATATAACCAGCATGTGAACAGTGCGCGCTTTTTATTCGTACTTTCCGCGAAGCGCGAAAGCTCACATCTGAACCCACCTTTATAGTGCAAATCTATTAGGCAACGCAACGACCCGTCATTTGTCAAACATAATTCAATATGGCCGACACGTCCGCACACAATGTTGATGTTAAAGTACTTCGTTTTGTTATTTTTTACGTGTTCAGAGTTGTTTTTATAGTTTTGTGGGACTGATTTGAGTTATTACAAGCATAATGCCTAAGAATTGCATTGTAGTTAGTTGTGGGAATCGTGCCGACAGGGTTCAAGTAGGTTATTACTGTATACCCTGCGATTTTCAACCACAGGTTTTCAACGAATAAAAACGAATTATCCAGGCGTACAGCCCTATGGATAGCTGCAATAAAGCGACATGATCTCACATCAGAATCAAAACTCAAGTACCAGAGAGTCTGTAGCAAACATTTTATAAGAGGTAAGTGAATTAATACATCGCGCTCCCATTGAAAACTTAAAATTATTTTTCAATGGCCTTTTATGAAACATGGTGTCTACTTCCGCGCTACCGTGTACCTTGTCTGTTCTTTTCAGGAAAACCTGCTTCTTTACTGAATGAAAACCATCCTCACTGGGTTCCCTCACAGAATATGGGACATGTGTCCCAAAAAGTTCTAAAGCAGCCAAATTATGTTGAAAGAAAAGAGAAACGGGACAAGAAGAGCAAGTTGTATGGTGGCTTCATGTATTGCTGGTGAAAAATTTCTCAAATTTTAATTTTGGTATGTGGTTTTTCCGTGTTCTTCTCATTAAACACCTCTTGCTTTGTGTGTGATTCTAGTTTATTTCAATCACATCACGTTGTGAACAAGGTTATATCTAACTTTTGACCTATAATATAGTGACAATTTTACTACTTCACATCAGCTTTAAAATACGTAAGTAAAGCATGAAAAGGACAGGATTAAATAAATATTATGTGCGGGCTGAGAGCGTAATGTAGGAAATGACTGAAATCCTTCTGAAGAACCTGACAGCATGATCAGTGAAACGTCAAATTAGACAACCACAGCAACACCTGGAAGATACCACTTGCAAGTAGGTTTAAGTAATATACTAACTTTAACCTTTTAACAAAAGAAATTATTTTTGCAAATTGATTTTCTTATTAAAAACATTCCTATTCACTTAACACTCCAACCTCAAAAAAGAAGAATAATCATAACTTTTTTACGTTTTGTAGGTCCATTTTTCATGCAATAATGGTGTACTTACATGATATACTAAATATTTATTAGTAGTTTTCTGTATCAAAATTGAAATTATTTACTAAACGATAACATAAACTTTTCTTTTAATTTAATAACTTAGTGATTTTGTTTTTAAAATTGAAATGAATATAAATAATCAAATTAAAAATAGCATAATTTTAATATTTTCTTCCTCTTGCGAGGAAAAAATTCTTTCCGCAAGCATGAACAACAAATCAAAATAAGTTACGTTATAGCCATGGTAATCTGGTGTGACATTTTTAACAATTTTAATACCCATGTTCTATTTATAAACTTGTAATAAAATATAACCTAACTGTTCGAATTTCCATGGCTATAATCGTACCTTAGGAAATATACCTGTAATATGATATAAATCAACATAAAATATTTTTGTTTAGATTCAGTAAGTAGAACAATCAGGACTTGCAAAATCATCAGACACAGAAAACTCCAGGCATGGTTATAAGGAGAGCATCTGACTGCAGGACAAATTTACTTAAAAAATTCTAAGTTAATAATTTGTACAAGCTTGGAAATAATAAAATTATACTTTCTTACTGATAAGGTGAATTCTTTTCTTTTATATACCTAGCAGTATCAAAAATTTCATACAAAAAAACATCCTGACACATACATCTTAAAGATGTTGTAACCAAGACATCTTAAAGATGTTGTGATTAAGACATCTTAAAGATGTTGTGATCAAGACATCTTAAAGACGTTGGGTTTTGTAACATTGGATGTCTTAAAGACATCTTAAAGACGACATAAGGCGTAATGAGACATCTATAAGATGTCTTGAATATCTCAATCCGACATCTCTTAAACGTCTTTAAGATGTCTTTCTGCTGTTTGGGAAGCGCCTTCCGCTGCCGTATTGCGGGCTCTACCTTTAAAGCCAATGTTGGAATGACAGGGTTACTGGGTATACTTATTCGGCAATGCTCCATTGAAAATATTATTTGTTTCGTAAAAGTGTTATTATTAAAATATGTGAATAACATTTTTAGGTTTAAATTAAGTTAAAATTCTTTCGAACTTGAGAAATACCCTGTATATTGTAAGGTTTTGATATCTTATACACCTATGTAATTCTGGGCGCTTAATCAAAAAAACCTTAGTAATATTTTGTTGTGTTAAATCAAATACCCATATAATCAAGCGATATAGGTTTCCGTGGACTATTTAGATTAGGCTATATTCTATAAAGATTTCAACTATTTACCATTTATAGTACAACTAAATATTTTCCTCTACAGATATATTCTCTAGTAAAGCGATTATAAAGCAGTATCTGTATATATTTTCCCTGTATAGATTATATGATTTACATTTATAGCATATACAGGGTGTTGCATCATGAGAGGGACATAGCTTAATAGGAGGTAGAGAACATCAGTGGTAACCGGAACCTCCCATAGAAATGTCTCATTGGGCCTTCACTACGAAATTACAGGGTGTTAAATAATTTTTGGCCAAACCTGTTTTTTGTCATAACTTTGACAGGAAATGAAATAACGGATTCATATTTGGTACGGCTAATGTACAAACGAGCCCCAAGAGGTACATGTATAAAAAAAAATATATCCAGGTCCGGACTCACTATAATTTATGTTTCTTCTTTGCATCAATAAAACATCACCCTGTATATATTTTTTTGAAATTTTGATACGATATTCGAAAAGAGCAAGAAAAAACAAACAAAATGGCCTATTTCATTTTTTTGTTACACCTTCGTGGTTATTTAAATACGTTGTTAAATGTGCAAGAAAATGGATTACAGAACCCTATTAAATGAGAGGCACGTGAAATAAATAGTTTTATAACTAAAATTTGCAAAAATTCTATTGAGCCTAGGTGGTCTGGGTGAATCCTAATTCCGGCACGTTTTAAAGGTCCATTTTGGTAAAAAACTGTGGTCCTAATAAGTAATCGGGTATGAAATAACAAAATTTTTAATCAATCACAGTAGGCTTGTTCAAAGTGACAGATAATAAAAAGAAATCTCCTAAACAGTTGAATAATTGTTTGTTAGTAATTTAATGTGTCAATAATCCGCATTTAGTTAGTGAAAACTTGTGAAAATATTTTAACTATGCCAGTAAAATTTACAAACGGGGAATATGCTGACATAATATTCATCTATAGTTTCTGTAATGGAAATGGTAGGTCAGCGGAAAGAGAATATCGGCTGCGTTTTCCTGGTCGTCGATGCCCTAATCATAAAACCTTTAGTACGGTGTTCCAGTATGCAAGACAACACGGAAAGTTTCCTGGTTCTGCAGTTGTGGAGCGTGTTTTACAACAAGGTGTGCAGGAATAAAACAATATTATAAACGTAGTTCAAGAAAACCCAAATATGAGCACTAGACGAATCAGTTTGGCAACTGGTATTCCTCATTGGCGAGTATGGAGAACCCTAAAAAGAGAACGTTACCATCCATATCATATCCAGCAGGTACAGCGTCTTCAACAAGGCGACGATATCCCCCGCCTGGCATTTTGTCGTTGGTTGTCTAATCATCGCCCAGTCATTTACAGAACCTTATTTACGGATGAGGCACAATTTACAAGGGATGGAGTAAACAATTCACGAAATAATCATAAATGGGCACAGGAAAACCCACATGCGGTACGCCAACGCCGTTCGCAACACAGGTTTTCTGTAAATGTTTGGGTCGGACTTGTGAATAGACATTTGATAGGGCCACATTTTTTTGAAGAAAGATTGAATGGTGAAATTTACTTTGATTTTCTTCAAAACATTTTACCGAATATGTTAGAAAATATCGGTATAAGAGGCATGTTGTTTCAGCATGATGGGGCCCCACCACATTTTAACCTTCAAGTAAGAGAACACTTAAACAATGTGTATCCTAATAGATGGATTGGATGCGGGGGTCCACATGAATGGCCACCAAGATCTCCTGATTGTAACCCTTGTGATTACTTTTTATGGGGCCACTTAGAAAACGAGGTTTATAGCATTGAAATTGAAAGTAGACAACATTTAATCCAGCGCATCGTTACAACCTGTGACGAAATACGGAATAATCCACAAATGATACGTCGAGCAATTGGTGACCTTTCTAAACGCGCAAGAAAATGCACAGAATTTGGGGGAGGACATTTTGAAAATTTACTTTAGTGTCAATTACGTTTTATTTTTAAACACATTTAGTTATTGTTTTGTTATTTATTGTTAATTGAATGGAAAATATTTTATTTATTTAGATTTTAGTTTGTTCTCTTCCAATTTTTATTATGTATAAAATGTTGATGATTTTCTTGATCAAAGTAACTGGTTGCTTAGGCCTAAATGGTTTAAATTATCTGTCACTTTTATTCTTTGAACAAGCCTACTGTGATTGATTAAAAATTTTGTTATTTCATACCCGATTACTTATTAGGACCACAGTTTTTTACCAAAATGGACCTTTAAAACGTGCCGGAATTAGGATTCACCCAGACCACCTAGGCTGAATAGAATTTTTGCAAATTTTAGTTCTAAAACTATTTATTTCACGTGCCTCTCATTTAATAGGGTTCTGTAATCCATTTTCTTGCACATTTAACAACGTATTTAAATAACCACGAATGTGTAACAAAAAAATGAAATAGGCCATTTTGTTTGTTTTTTCTTGCTCTTTTCGAATATCGTATCGAAATTTCAAAAAAATATATACAGGGTGATGTTTTATTGATGCAAAGAAGAAACAAAAATTATAGTGAGTCCGGACCTGGATATATATTTTTTTTATACATGTACCTCTTGGGGCTCGTTTGTACATTAGCCGTACCAAATATGAATCCGTTATTTCATTTCCTGTCAAAGTTATGACAAAAAACAGGTTTGGCCAAAAATTATTTAACACCCTGTAATTTCGTAGTGAAGGTCCAATGAGACATTTCTATGGGAGGTTCCGGTTACCACTGATGTTCTCTACCTCCTATTAAGCTATGTCCCTCTCATGATGCAACACCCTGTATAAAGTATCGATAACTCATCAATATGGGCCTTATAAAGTTCTTCGATTAAAACATTACTGAAACATATTCTTTATAAAATTTTGCAAACAGCAGAAAGAAAAACTATCTATGAGAACCAAAAGAAAAACTGTATGTAAAAATATTAATGAAATCTTTGCATTCTTTCGATAACCTGATTTCTGGTTATGCTAAGCAAGTTAAAATTCTAAAATAATTTGTCCAATTTCTTATTTGACATTCTCATTATAACACTAGCATCCAACATAGTCCCCTATGGCTAAGCAGATTAAACTAGTATCTACATGACCCCCTACGGTATGTAAATTCAGTTATATAAAAATGAGAACAAAGGTCTGAAATTAATTCATTTATCTAACTTGTCTTAAAAAAAATCATTCTAATCGATTACATTTTCATAAAATCTCTCGTTCAGTTTCTTTGAAACGTTTTTCGCCCTGATTCTGAGCTCATCAGAAAGGCACAAAGCCACTCATAACGATACTTCATGCAAAACCAAGGCAATATATCCATGTGAACAAGTATGAAATATTTATATTTGACATGTTAACTTCCTTAGCATAACCAGAAGTCAGGTTATCGAAAGAATGCAAAGATTTCATTAATATTTTTACATAAAGTTTTTCTTTCCGCTGTTTGCAAAATCCTATAAAGAATATGTTTCATTACTATGAGCAAACAAATAATAAATAATTCATTTTTAAATAAAACATTATTATTATGGAAAATGTATTACAACTAAGTAATTAAGTATATATTATGTCATCTATACAAATGGCTATAAATATTATATACTAAATAGGTATCGAGTCTACATAATCGATACTGATATTTCCTCATTCATCGCACATCTTGAGTAACATTAAATTAGATGAGATAATGCAACTGAATAGATTCTGTTCAGTTTTCTATACAGATCCTATTTTAAAACTTGCCTTGTCAGCACAGAACCGATACGAGTGACTGTTAAATGTGAGATTATGCGTTTTAGGATTTGCTATTCTATGTTCAACGTAGTGAGTAGAAGAAAATAATATCCATTATCCATACGACAGACGTTTACAGCTCTAGGTGTTTTGAGTAATATTCTTGCATACAATGGTAGTTCAACATGATTTCTATCGTAGATCAAAATTCGTAATAATTTAGAAACATGAGTTAATTCAATATTCCCGTTTATTGCCCATTCACGGGATTTATCGGAAAATGATTTCTGAGTCAGTACCTGCTCATCAATTTCTTCAATGTTATCATCGGACGATGATCTTAATGTATCTACTGTATTACATACATCCTTGTTACTTGAATTTTCTTCGGGAATTTCATTGTCTGTAGAATAATCGTCAGTCATATTTTACATTTTTTGTTTCTTGTGCATCTTGAACCAGTATTTCTATAAAACAAATTTATTGAGTATATATTAAATAATCTAATCATCTATTGTAATCCTACTTTTGAATGTCTCAAGTCGACGAGTTCCACATCCTCTAGCCATATCAGTTCGCACTTCTGCCCAACGACGACAAGTTTTTTTTTTTAGTTTTCGGCATATCGTTAAATTGTAATTAAAATACAGTAACTATACCTATCTCTACGTAAATTATGAATGTGTATACAAAATGAGCAAGAGTTCAATACCAGGCCAGGTAGCCGAGAGAATAATGCAACCAACCGCACTAATGCACCGAAATTGTAGATCTGCGTCGGAGGTTCGCATCCCACCAGGATCCCACTACGCATTCAACAAGGTAAGTACATATCTGAATGTTTCTATAAGTTTATCAGTACAGTAAAAAGCATAGTCATATATGCTGCAAACTCCCGAAAAAAAATACATACAGAATATTTTTTTATTTAATTATTATTTTATTTGCAACATGTGCTTAAATAGACTAAAGGTACATTAACATATACATAACTAATAATCTGCGCGATGTGGTAGCGATTCGATAAATTAAACTTTATTCCATCTAAATCTAAAATGTATTTTGGCGATAGCGAATCGATAAATGCCAACTGTGTTCTGTCTATTTCCAGAATGTATCATCAACCCGTATCATCACTGTACCAAAAGAATATAGGCTGTCTTTATCGAGCAAAGATTTTCATATAGCCCTGATATGGGTTACATACAGTTTGGTTACATGGGTAAGTGTAATAACAATATGTGGTTATTAAATTGTGGATGGTTTAAAAATCATTTAACCCTCCATGGCCCAATGTGTATTCAAGGGCATTCAAGGCAACAAAATAAATATATGTTAGTTGTAGCTAACTTGAACAATATTTAGGAATGATTTTCCCAATGTTGCCTTCAGTGAACATGTGTCTGCTACTCTGAATAGACTGATGGAGCCATCTCTCGGGAAATTTTCAATTTGATCTAAGAATTTGCAGATGGTGGCAGTCTCATGGGCATTTTTGTAAGTGAGTAAAATAACAGATGTTTTTTAACGTATGATTTCACTAGTTTACACTTTGGAATAAATTGTGCCATAAAATATAGTGTATTGCCATTGCAGTTAAGACATTTTGGCTTGTTATTTGTTTGTATTTAAATTTGGAACGGACTAAAACAGGTATGTTGCTTTAAATACACACTGGATCATGGCATCCTAATTCGTAAGCTCTTGTGGTATCCTGATGTATTAGTTAGAATTTTGAAAAATGCAGAAGAATCCGAAGATTCTGAATTAGAAAATAGCGACGATGAAATTGAAGTACCCGTTCCTGCATCAAATTATGATTTTACTGACTTGATGGAAATACTAGAGACAAATGAACTTCTTGCTGAAGCAGTTGCTGATGAGGGTTATAATCCAGATTTTGAAACAGTAGGAAGTGACGATAATCCTGAAGAATATGAAGATACTGTGGTAAAAAATACCGATGGAAAGAACAGTCAGTCAGTAAGATCAACTAAGAGAAGTAAAATTGAAGTTGAATGGAAATCTGGTGCGCGGGTTGCAATTCCCATTCAGGCTTGGAAAGGAAGTCTGCCAGATCCAGATACTTTAGAGCCAGGTACACCTTTGTCTTACTTTTCCAAAATTATTACAAGAAATATATTGGAAGATATGGTAGAGCAAAGCAACTTGTATGCAACCCAAATCAATGTAAATAAACCACTAGGCCTTACAGTGATAGAATTGGAAAAGTTTATTGGTACAATTTTTTTTATATCCATTTATGAACTGCCCAGAACACGTATGTGCTGGCAAAAGGAAACTAGGGTGTCCCAGGTTGCCGACTGCATGTCAAGGAACCGTTGGGAAGAAATAAAAAGCAGAATTCATTTCAACAATAATGAATTCATAAATACTGCAGATAAAACATATAAAATCAGACCTTTCAGAAGCAATAATTGAAAATTTTAAAAACATTCCGATGGAAGAAAAACTCTGTGTAGATGAGCAGATGATACCTTTCAAGGGGAGACACTCAATCAAACAGTACGTGCAAAAAAACCCTAAGAAATGGGGATATAAGGCTTTCGTTCTGTGTGGCTCAAATGGAATCGTATACAACTGGGAGTTATATACGGGCAAAATAGAGCACCCTATTGAATTACCTAATGTAGGTATTAGTGGAAATGTTGTTCTGCGACTCTGTAGTATTGTTCCCAAGAATAGGCACCATAAGGTGTATTTTGATAATTGGTTCAACAGTATTCAGCTGCAAGTTGAAATGGAAAAATCTGGCATCAGTTGTCTTGGAACTATTCGTGACAATAGATTGCAAGGCTGTGTATTTTCAAAAGATAAAGAAATGAAAAATAAAGATCGTGGTACCATGGAAGAGCAACATGCAAATGTTGATGGGGTGCGTCTAACTGCAATAAAGTGGTACGACAATAAACCTGTACATTTACTCAGTTCCTTTGTTGCCATGGAACCCACAGTCACTGTAAAAAGATGGGATAAGAATCAAAAATCTAAAATTGATGTAAAATGCCCCAACGCCATTCAGTATTATAATAAATTCATGGGTGGCGTAGACCTAATGGATTCTCTAATTGATCTGTATAGGACTGAGATAAGATAAAAAAAGTGGTACTTAAAAATTTTTTTTCATCTGCTGGATCTTGCAGTTGTAAATGCTTGGTTACTATATAGACGTGATTGTGACTCATTGCAAGTGGAAAAAAACAAACAGATGAGTCTTCTGCAGTTTAAATCAAACTTAGCACATACTTTATGTAAAAAAGGTAAACATGTAAGAAGTAAAGGTCGTCCAAGATTGAGCGACATCGAAAACCAAATTGCTGAAAAGCGTAAAAGGGGTCCTGTGGGTCCAATTCCATGTAAGGAGGTCAGACTTGACCAAATTTCTCATTGGCCGTTTTATAACGAAAAGAAAGGTAGATGCAAGAAACCGGGTTGTTCAAACACACCAAAAGTCATATGTCAAAAATGTAAAGTTAATTTATGTTTGACTACAGCAAGTAACTGTTTTTATGAATGGCATAATATATAAATATATTCAAAAATATAAATTAATCACTACTTTTACTGCCCACTGTTGCCTAAGGGCAACAAAACCCAAAACCACCCCAAATAATGATTAAGAGTTTTACTGAAAGATCCTATTCTTTGTTTAGTTATATACCATACATATTGCATATTGTCAATTTTTTTATTCAAAAGAGAAAAAATCGGGTTATGGACGGTTAAATCTTTGCATTGTTCCCTGAAATCATGCAGCATCACTAAAAAATTAATTAAAAAGAAAATTGTGTTGTCTGGTTCTCTTTATTTTTTTAAAGTAGATGCACATTTTCAATAAAAGCAGTTTTTGAACTCTGTTATTGTCGGTAAGGTAAAAAAAATGGTTTTGTGAACACTTGGTTCTAAAAAAACATACGTTCATTTTCTAGTAATATAAATTCTAGCATAGTATATAACAAAGGGTTACTCACAGCCAACGAAGTGGAAGGTCTTCCCCTCCACTTCGTTGCTCACAGCAGATGTTTTTTTTACAACTAAGTTGTGTTCATTGAAAATATATTGTATAAATTTTCAAGCTAGCTGGGGTTTGTCCAAAATAAAACAAAAATAGTAAAATATGGATTTTTATAAAAAGTCGAGGTTCTCAATTCGACCCTTATATGTGTGTTGTTTTCTTTTTGTCCTTTTAATAATTTCTCTGGAATGACAAGCGATTTTGATTAATATCTTTGTAAACTATAGAGTATGGTTCTGTGGTGGTCTTCTATTAGTTTCATCAAGCAATGTCTAGTACAAGGGGACCAAAAATTGGAAAAACATTTTTTCTGTTTGAAAATTAAGTTAACAATTATTAAAGCTCGCTGATATAACTGAAAGGTAAGTAAATAAGTATAAAACATACAGCTGCAACATTTTGTCATCTGGTCTAGAATGAGGTCTAGATAACAACTATTTTCATGCAAAATTGTCATCCCAGCAAAACCGATAAAGACAATTCACTAAACAAGTGAGTTAATACTTGTACCACTCAAAATATCATTAAAAAAATAGGATATAACAGATAACTTACTAACGCTTGATTCATTTTCCATTTCTTTATTTATCTTAATATATATATTTTTATTACATTTGATAATCTCAAATATATGTACACATAACATAGACTAAATATAAATATTTACGAGGTAAGAAATTCACAATATAGTTTTATTAGAAAGTATTCCTGTATATATCGCTCGTCTTTGCATCTATATGAGTTCTATCTTATGGTATTACTTACTATATAAAAAATTATGTTTGCAATGTACCAACTCAAAAATTTCAATATTAATTTGGATGAATTTCAAACATGGCAAGGAAGTGCAAGTTTACAACCTAATTACAAAATTTAGTACCTTTTTCCATAATACCTTCCACATCCACGTAGTGGATTGGAAGTATAGTAATCGCAAACAAAATTTCAATTTTTTTTTTCTTGAAATGGGTTTAGAATGCCATGAAACGTCGAGATTTTAAATTTGAGCGAAAAAAAATTTTCTGTCTGTCTGTAACTTTTTTTTGTCAGCACGTTTTCTCCGGAACGGTTTAAGATTTTGTACACGTATATATTATAACGAGATCTGGAACTGGATTGGTTTTTGAAGATATCCGGTGAAGGGTTGGAGGGTAAATGGGGTAAATAGTGGGAAATATGTAAAGTAAGCTGGTAAGAATACAGATACTTGAAATTCGATGTATCTACTACAAGCCAAGGCCTCAAAAATTTTTATAATATTTTTCATCCCCCCACCCCCTCCAATTCATTATTAAAGGGGTTGATAAAATAAAATTGAGATATTCACTTGAAATTTGGTACACGTATATATAATAATGACATCAGGAACTAGATCATATTTTGGGATTATTCGCATGAAGGGTTGGGGGCTAAATAGGGGTAAATATGACAAAATAAGTAGAGCAAGCTGGTAAGAGTACAGAAACTTGAAATTCGGTGCATGTACTAGAAGCCAAAGCCTCAGTTTTTGTAATAAGATTTTTCAACCCCCGACCACCCCTACTCAATTATTAAATGGGTTGATTAAATAAAATTGAAATAATCATTTGAAATTTGATACACGTATGTATTATAACGACATCTGGAACTAGATTATATTTTGAGATGATTCAGTTGAAGGGTTCGGGGTTAAATAGGGGTAAATGGGGCAAAAGAAGTATAGCAAGCTGGTAAGAGTACAGAAACTTGAAATTCGGTGTATGTACTAGAAGCCAAGATATCAAATTATTTATAATATTTTTCAACTCCCCACGACACCTACGCCAATATCAAAGGGGTTGATAAAGTAAAATTGAGATATTCACTTGAAATTTGGTACACGTAGTATTATAACGACATCTGGAACTAGATTATATTTTGAGATGATTCCGTTGAAGAGTTGGGGGTTAAATAGGGGTAAATATGGCAAAATAAGTAGAGCAAGCTGGTAAGAGTGCAGAAACTTGAAATTCGGTCTACGTACTAGAAGCCAAGATATTAAAATATTTATAATGTTTTTCAACCCCCCTACTCCATTATTAAAGGGGTTGATAAAATAAAATTGAGATATTAACTTGAGATTTGGTACACGTGTGTACCATAACGACATCTAGAACTAGATTATATTTTGAGATGATTCCGTTGAAGGGTTGGAGGTTAAATCGGGGAAAATAAGTAAAGCAAGCTGGTAGCAGTACAGAAACTTGAAATTCGGTGTATGTACTATAAACCAAGGCCTCAGATTTTTTTATAATATTTTTCAACCCCCCCAATACCCCTACTCCATTATTAAAGAAGTTGATAGAGGTGTTTTAAAACCTCATGAGCCGTGACCTTCATATGCGCAGAGACATAATCCGTCCTGTTGACTCAGTTACACTTCTTAAAAATATTATATTTATTGTTTACAATTTATCCCGAGCTTTTGTTTATGTATACAGCAAGGCAGCCTCCAGTGTCTTCAAAAACATACTTATAACTCAGATTAAACTTTGCCTTCTGCGCATTTCGCGGCTCATGAGATTCTGAAACACCTCTAAAATAAAATTGAGATATTCACTTGAAATTTGGTACACGTAGATATTATAACGACATCTGGAACTTGATTATATTTTGAGATGATCCCGTTGAAGGGTTGGAGGTTAAATAGGGGTAGATAGGGGAAAATAAGTAAAGCAAGCTAGTAAGACTACAGAAATTTGGGACTTGGTGTATATACTAGAAGCGAAGGTCTCAGGTTTTTTATAATAGTTTCCACCCCCCACCATCACCACTCCCTTATTAAAATAGTTAATAAAATTAAATTTAGATTTTCACTTGAAATTTGGTACACGTATGTATTATAACGATATCTGAAACTAAATTATATTTTGACATGATTGCGTTGAAGAAGTGGGGGGTAAGTAAAGGTAAATAGGGAAAAAAAGTAAAGCGAGCTGGTAAGAGTACAGAAACTTGATATTCGGTGTATGTCCTGGAAACCAAGGTCTCAGATTTTTTAATAATATTTTTCAACCACCTACCACCCTTACTCCATTATTAAAGGGGTTGATAAAATAAAATTGAGATATTAACTTGAAATATGGTAGACGTATATATTATAACGACATCTGGAACTAGATTATATTTTGAGATGATTCCGTTGAAGTGTTGGTGGTTAAATGAGTATATAGGGAAAATGTGTAAATCAAGCTGGTAAGAGTACAGAAATTTGGGATTTGATGTATATACTAGAAACCAAGGCCTCAGATTTCTTTCTAATATTTTTCAAACCCCGCCATCTCCGCTCCATTATTAATGGGATTGATAACATAGAATTGAGATATTCACTTGAAAGTTAGGACAATTATTATGTATTGTAATGACATCAGATTAAGATGATTCCATTGATGGGGTGGGAGGTGGAAGGTTGTGAATAGGGGAAAATAAGTATGGTAAACTAGAAACGTCATTTTTATCGTATATAGTGGAAACCAACGCCTCAAACTTTTGTATAACATCTGCCCCAAATATTATTAAAATTCTATGACCATTAATTTCCACGTACTAGAGTGCAAATCTAGTCAAGATGTTTCCTTTAAAGTGACTTGAATGAAAAATCTGGATGTGGAAGTAGTGATTCCTTGGGCAGCGGTTTTTTATTTAATAAGGCAATTACCATCAGATGGACATCATTCAATACTAAAAACCAGTGATTCTAATTATTACTTAGACAATTTTTTAGAAGCAGAGATGAGAGAATATTGGATTTCTTATTATACGAGGTTCTACAAGAACTCTTGGACACTTCAGTTTATACATATCGACTGCCAAAGGTGGACAAATTACTTTCAAAATGTAAAATACTAATCAGTTTTTATTCGATATAGTATGGTTTTACAGTGAAACTTTGGTAGCATGTTTATTCAGGATCGAAAATGATTCTAAAAGTTTTCATAATACAAAATCGTAACTTTTTCTTCATGAAACTACGAGCTATTATCATTCAGACATGGGTATATTTGAACGTATAAGACTAAGTATGTCCCGATGTTATACTGTTTTCAATCATTGCTTGGTGACCCTCTGTTAGTTAGTTAAACTATAATTTTATACTTAAATGTATTTATGAAAAATGTTTCAAATAATTTTCAAGCAGATTATAATTTGATATAGCGTTGTAGGAGAAAGAGCGCAGAAAATTGGCAGTACTATGTTGTGGCATGGTCAAAATATCAGTAGATCTTATATTAATATTTTGGATACAAGTGTTAAAGGTAAATAAATAATAATAATTGATTTGTAATGAATTAGGTCCAACTTTGCAGGCAGCCAATTTAAACGCATTGAGCATGACACAGAAACCCAACTGATACATCTATACTTCGTTACATTTTTGCAAAGATATTTGCTATTTAAGAAATATATAAAACACTTTCCTTAATTATTCACATTCTATTCTACTTTAATGCTGATAACAGTTAATTATTTTTAAATAACTACTTACTGCAAGGTGTAAAGCTTCATAAAAATACTGTTGGGATAATTTAACACATTATACATGCCGTTAAGTGATTTTGTACTAGAACTAACAAATAAAATAGTAGAAATATGTAACCAGGCATTTTTGACGATGAAATGACGAGGGACTGATTTATTTGTTTCATCAGAAACCACCTATAGATATAATAAAAATAATGTTTATATTGTCACTATGGGATGCATTACAAGTACCAACACCGACCAAATTCATGATTAATCATTAATGTTTTTCTTGTTTACAAACAAATTTCAGTCATCAGTATCTTTCTATAAACCTACATGTCAAGCTTAACAAAGTTATTTATGTTATAACGATGATATCACCTATCATCTTGGTGTTTGTCGCGAAGATAATAAGATGAAGCCTATTAGCCCAGTCTAACATGTGCCATAATGCTTAGTTATAATTTAAATTGCATACATAATTTTATTTGCTAATATGGCATATATAGTCTACGAGCTGGTGGATGATTTACACGGGGTGTTTTATAAAAGGTAATTTTTGTGTTACGAGTAGGTACCTAACTATTTGCTATCTTAGATGAGTATAAAACTGGCGGCTGGATGGCGGGAGCTGGTTAATTGCCGCCCGGTAAATTTTGGGAAGCCATCACAATATTACTTTAAATGAGGTGTTTTATAAAAGCTGAAATTTTAATGTTATAGGTATTTAATAGCCGACTCTATAAGGAAAATGAGTCGCCAGACCAGTTGGCAGGTTAGTTATCTGTCCACGTAAGTAAGCCTTTTCCGTGGCGTACGGCTGTGATTCGTTACGTGCAGTAATGGGTGGCCGGCAATTTTCTTGCTGCCGGGTAATGGAGGCTAGGTTTGAAGTGGTCAGAGCCAGGAGTTGCGCTAATTGTTCATAGCTGGGTAGTCCCAAGCTCGGTTGGGGTTGGTCCGTTATGGCGGCAGAGGGGACTGGGATCGTTCCAGTCGTTTGGTTTTGGAGCACTATTTGTCTTTGGGGCGTAGCACTAGGTCTTGCCGTCTGGTACGGCGGGGTGACGTGGTAGGCGCCGGCCGACGAGGTAGGCGTGACGAAGTACTGTGCGTTGGGCGGCGTGCTTGGACTTGGGCTGGTTGCTGTTGGTGGTACCATGCAGTGAGGGGTGGCCAGCTGGCGGCGAGGTGTCAGCGAGGCGTCGCTGAAGAGTTGGGGCCAGTCGGGTGTGGCAGCGATGGTGTACTGACCGCTGGGCAGCCCTGAGCCTGAGTGGGAGGCTTCCCCATGTGTGGAAGCGAATCCAGCGAAGCGGCGATCTCCCAGCGTCGAGGAATCGTCGTTGGCCCGGGATGCTGTTGGGTCCACCATACAGCGAGGGGGCATCACCATGTCATCATCACCATCTAATCCCTGTTCCATCGCCGAGTTTTCGTGCCACGATGCTGCGTTGCGCTCCATGCAGTAAGGGGGCATCGCCTGGGAATCGTTGCTACTCCATTCCATATTTGTTGCCTGGGTTCCATGCCAGGTGGCTGCGCTGCGTGCCATGCAGCGAGGGGGCACCGTCGTGATGACGTCATGCGTGACCCCAGTGTCGTGTCCTATGTTGGTGGCGAGTCCTGCCTCGCTATGCCTAGGCGCGGAGCCCGGCGACGCACAGTAGTGGGGCGCCGTCGTCGCGACGCCATGCGTAGCACTTGTGCCTGTGGAGAAATCAGAGGACATGCTTACCTCGCCGAGCCGGGTTGCTGTGTTGCTTGCTGTGCAGTGTGGGGCCACCGTCGTGGAGACGTCGGGCGTGACCCCCGTACCCCTTGTCAGGGCGTCGTGTTGGCGGAGCACTTCGTGGTCAGATGCTGTGAGGGGCGTCGTGCAGTGAGGGGGGGCCGACGTGGAGACGTCGCTCTCGACCCCAGTGCCTACTGCCTTGCCACTCCGGGTATGCATTGCCACTTGACACTCAACACAATAAAACTCAATTAAAACACACTGTCTGGTTACAACACAAGAGGAAGGGATAACCTCATCAGCATTGGCGTTGGCGTCTGTGCTCAAATGACTTCTGTTTCGGCAGAAGACTATTAGTTGCTGAAGGCTGGAACATTACTACTTGAAGGATCGATCACTACTTGCTCGCTGAGAAAAAGTGTTTTCTTATATAGACTTATTTTGTGCTCAAATGACTTCTGCTTCGGCAGAAGACTATTTTTTGTGCTCAAATGACTTCTGTTTCGGCAGAAGACTAAAACATCAGCACAGCGCGCTAGACAAGTCATAACTTGTTCGCGACGCCGACGCCGATGACACCACCCCCCTTTTTTGTGACTTTATTGAACATTAATAAAGGCATACAGGTTATGGTTCAGTGCAAAAATTTCAATTATATAATGTAAGAGTGAGTAGATACAATATTTTCAAAACTATAAACTAAGAGTAAGTGTTAAGATATTTCAACAACTAAGATATTTTAACATATATAGACTAAGATTAAGTGTGGTAAGATATTTTAAGTAAATAACTAATAATAGGTCCACTAAGATATTTTAGGTAAAACAAGATATTTAAAATTAAAGTATTTTATGTGACAAATCATAAATGTATTCTAGTTTGAACAAAGTTTTCGCCCTGTGGCGTCGAATTATTGGCGTTGGTATATTATCGCAAGTTTCGTTTTTTCTGGACGTCGTCTCCGCGACGCCCGGGGCTGCCTGATCCTGTTGCGAATTGGGGGCTGCTAAGTCCTGCTGTGTTGCTCGCTAAGGCAACGGGATTCTGGAGCGAACCTGTGAGGCTGCAACGTCCTGCTGTGTTGCTTGCTAAGGCAACGGGAGACTGGAGCGATTTATTGGGGCTGCAACGTCCTGCAGTACTGCGGGCTAAGGCAGTGAGATACTGGAGCGCCTCGTGGGGGCTGCTAGGTCCTGCTGTGCTACGTGCTAAGGTAGCGGGATCCTGGAGCGGTGCGCCGGAGCCGGCTGAGCTCGGGCTGGCGTTAGAGTTGACGAACACTCGCGTCCGGACTGGGACAGGCATCTGGCTGGCGGATGGCTGCTGTCGGTCGTGGCCAGGCGTGGTCACGGCCTTCGCCCAGAACGGCATCGGGAACAGTATGGGCGTCGTGTCGAGCGGCTGCTCTTGTCTTGACGTAGAAGGCCCAGGGTCTGCTGGCGGCGGCGGTGCGGCTGACAGCGCCGGGGACTTCTCATTCTTGTTTGTTTGTTTCCTCTTGGCTGAGGTGGATGGGCCAGGCACGACTGGGGGCAGTCGGCGGGCTGGAAATTTTGGTTTAGCGGCGGCTGTGGTGCTATGTCCACGTAGATAGTCGCCATGTCCACGGAAGTAGGTACCAGGTCCACGGATGTAGACTTGTGCGTTGGCATCTGGCTTTGGGGCAGCGGGCACTACTGATCCTGTGATAGTAGGCGTGACTGGCTTCTGGGCAACGGGCGCTACTGGTCCTGTGACAGTAGGCGTGGTTGGCTGTTGGGCAGCGGGCACTACTGATCCTGTGATAGTAGGCGTGACTGGCTTCTGGGCAACGGGCACTACTGGTCCTGTGACAGTAGGCGTGGTTGGCTGTTGGGCAGCGGGCACTACTGATCCTGTGATAGTAGGCGTGACTGGCTTCTGGGCAACGGGCACTACTGGTCCTGTGACAGTAGGCGTGGTTGGCTGTTGGGCAGCGGGTGCTGCTGGCTCTGGGGCAGCGGGCGCTACTGGTCCTGTGACAGTAGGAGCTGCGAGCCTTGGTGGGGCTGGATGACCTGGATCCTCGGGATCGTCATCGTCGTTGCTGTCGTCATCTTCGGTATCGTCATCTTCGGTATCGTCATCTTCGGTATCGTCATCTTCGGGATCGTCATTTTCGGGATCGTCATTTTCGGTATCGTCATCTTCGGTGTCGGTGGTCTGTTGCAGAGATTGTCTGAGTAGGTCAGTCTGGCTGGACTGAACCCTGGGAGGCGGCTCGGGGCCTGGCAGGCCGAGTGGGGGTGACCTCGGGGGAGATGGCTTCGTGCTGACATCTCGGGTATGAGTTGGCGGGAATACCTTGTCGAGGAATACAGAGGCTATTAGTGGGGCAGTGGTGGGCAATACTGACCTTTTATCCTTCCAGGAAGGTCCAGCGTCCTGCTGGTCCGGGAAGGCGTCCATACTCGCTACTTCCTTGGGTTCCTGTTCACCTGGCTGAGGCTGAGGAATGAGCGTGGTTGACTGGGCTGAGCTGAGGGAGGTAGCATCTTGCGTCACGGTGTTGACTGGTGACCGCCTGTCCAGGCGGCCCGGGCAAAGGAAAGCAAAGGCGGCTGCTCTGTTGCTTTGTTGCCGTGGTGTCAACGGGCGTGGTTGATACGTGTCCTGTTCCTGCTTGGCTGTAGCTTCGTCGATCTCATTCTTCTTGGTCGGTGGTGGAGACACCAAGGTTGTGGCTTGTTGCTGGGCTTGTAGTTGCAGCACTGCGTCCTCTGTCTGGATCGGTAATTCTAGGCTGTTAATTTCCAGCGGTGGGGCCGGGCGCCCTAGTTCTGCCCGACCCATTGGGAGTTTCCCGATGGCGGTGTGTTGCGGGGTTCTTGCCGTGTAGTTGCCTGACTCCTTTGCTGAGGTGGTGCCGTGGATGTCTGTCCTGGGCCTGGGTTATTGGTTGGACCTGCTTGTTGGCTAGGGTTGTTTGAGTTGGTGCCATGCCCTCGGAAGTTATTGCCCCCTGTCTGGACGTTTTGTTGGCGGAAGCTAGGGTTTTCCTGCTGATTGGAGTCGTGTCCACGGAAATTGGGGTTGGCTCGCTGGTTGGAGTCGTGTCCGCGGAAATTGGAGTTGCCTTGCTGGGGCCCTGACTGAGTTTGGTTGGTGGGGCAGTCTCGGTGATAGTGGAATCCCGGGCACTTGCGGCACTTTGGTAGACTATTGGTATTATTACTGGCAGGCGGGATGGTGGCTGGCCTCGGCAGCGGTCGGAGTTGCCTCTGAAATTCCCTGTAGTCACCCTCGGCGTTTTCAGCCACTCGGCTCAAGCTTTCCATCGTGGCCACTGGGACATTTCTAGTTGCGAATCTTAGTTCCGGTCGCAGGAGCTCGCGCACCTCCATAACCATCTCTTCTTCCGGCGTATACCGTTCTACCCTCAGCCAGAGTCCAATTTTGCGTTGTATAAAAACGGCGGCGGGTTCGTCGTCTTTTTGTCTCTCCCCGTGTAACCTGGAGCGTAGCTTCCCCAGGGTGGCAGTGTCGTTGAACTGCCGCAAGAGCTTTTCCTTTAAGAACTCGTATGTGATGTTGTGGGACTTCCACATCTCCAGGGTGCGTCTGGCCTGACCCTCGAGCTGTTCAATGGCTACTCTCACTTTATCTCGACCGTGGATGTCTTCATGGAGCATCGCCTCCTCGAGCTCATCCAGGAAGTTGACTGGATCCTCCCATTCCAGGCCTGAGTAAGTGGGCAGCGCTCTCGTTCTTCTTGTGGGCATCCTGTGATGACCTTGTATTGCGTGTATTGCGGCTTGAACGCTTCCCTCCATTAGTCTTGTCATGCTCTCTGCTAGGTTTTGTGTTGGGCGCCACTGGGGGTCCATTTCCCCAGAATCTGTGTAGTCGGGTCGTCGTGGATCCTCTTCCCTCCGGAAAGATCTGGCCTCACGTTGTTGGTCGCCATGTCCACGTAAGTAAGCCTTTTCCGTGGCGTACGGCTGTGATTCGTTACGTGCAGTAATGGGTGGCCGGCAATTTTCTTGCTGCCGGGTAATGGAGGCTAGGTTTGAAGTGGTCAGAGCCAGGAGTTGCGCTAATTGTTCATAGCTGGGTAGTCCCAAGCTCGGTTGGGGTTGGTCCGTTATGGCGGCAGAGGGGACTGGGATCGTTCCAGTCGTTTGGTTTTGGAGCACTATTTGTCTTTGGGGCGTAGCACTAGGTCTTGCCGTCTGGTACGGCGGGGTGACGTGGTAGGCGCCGGCCGACGAGGTAGGCGTGACGAAGTACTGTGCGTTGGGCGGCGTGCTTGGACTTGGGCTGGTTGCTGTTGGTGGTACCATGCAGTGAGGGGTGGCCAGCTGGCGGCGAGGTGTCAGCGAGGCGTCGCTGAAGAGTTGGGGCCAGTCGGGTGTGGCAGCGATGGTGTACTGACCGCTGGGCAGCCCTGAGCCTGAGTGGGAGGCTTCCCCATGTGTGGAAGCGAATCCAGCGAAGCGGCGATCTCCCAGCGTCGAGGAATCGTCGTTGGCCCGGGATGCTGTTGGGTCCACCATACAGCGAGGGGGCATCACCATGTCATCATCACCATCTAATCCCTGTTCCATCGCCGAGTTTTCGTGCCACGATGCTGCGTTGCGCTCCATGCAGTAAGGGGGCATCGCCTGGGAATCGTTGCTACTCCATTCCATATTTGTTGCCTGGGTTCCATGCCAGGTGGCTGCGCTGCGTGCCATGCAGCGAGGGGGCACCGTCGTGATGACGTCATGCGTGACCCCAGTGTCGTGTCCTATGTTGGTGGCGAGTCCTGCCTCGCTATGCCTAGGCGCGGAGCCCGGCGACGCACAGTAGTGGGGCGCCGTCGTCGCGACGCCATGCGTAGCACTTGTGCCTGTGGAGAAATCAGAGGACATGCTTACCTCGCCGAGCCGGGTTGCTGTGTTGCTTGCTGTGCAGTGTGGGGCCACCGTCGTGGAGACGTCGGGCGTGACCCCCGTACCCCTTGTCAGGGCGTCGTGTTGGCGGAGCACTTCGTGGTCAGATGCTGTGAGGGGCGTCGTGCAGTGAGGGGGGGCCGACGTGGAGACGTCGCTCTCGACCCCAGTGCCTACTGCCTTGCCACTCCGGGTATGCATTGCCACTTGACACTCAACACAATAAAACTCAATTAAAACACACTGTCTGGTTACAACACAAGAGGAAGGGATAACCTCATCAGCATTGGCGTTGGCGTCTGTGCTCAAATGACTTCTGTTTCGGCAGAAGACTATTAGTTGCTGAAGGCTGGAACATTACTACTTGAAGGATCGATCACTACTTGCTCGCTGAGAAAAAGTGTTTTCTTATATAGACTTATTTTGTGCTCAAATGACTTCTGCTTCGGCAGAAGACTATTTTTTGTGCTCAAATGACTTCTGTTTCGGCAGAAGACTAAAACATCAGCACAGCGCGCTAGACAAGTCATAACTTGTTCGCGACGCCGACGCCGATGACATATCACAGCCAACTCGTTTGAATGTGTAGTGTAAACTAAAAAATCTTGATTGGGGTGTTTTATAAAGGCTGAAATTTCTACGGTATTTTCTTATTATACCTACCCCTCATTACGTGTGTATAAAAATCCTGGAAAAAAAAGTCGACAGAAGAAAACGCCGCGGAAAAAAAAGCCGACGGAAAAAAAAGCCCCAGAAAGAAAATCCGCGAATGGTAAATAGGATAACTTCTGTTAGACTTAAAATGTATGTTTCAGATTTGAGGCATGTATAAAATAGCATAGCAGAATACTCCCTATTGAAATTAAGTAATATCGGCCATACAGGGGGATCTTCAGGGGTGTGCAAATTGTCATTATTTATATAACTGTTTTATTATAACTTTATAGGCAAATGTTACCAAGGTTTATGATTAAGCACACACGTAGTGTATATATATGTTATATTAGATTTAAGCACTGTATTATATAATAACCTTTGTATAACCGTATTATTATTTAAGTTCTTATCAACACGTTCACATAAGTAATTTAATACTTTCAATAACAAATTCATTTCTTTATTTCATATCATTCTTTATCTTTGTAATTCAATACCTTAATATTCCAAATTGCACGTTCTAGCTTAGGTTACTTTTGTGAAACCCTGATGTGTAGATTTAGTTTTGTTTAATTTGCATTTTATGCACACGTTATAAATACAACTGAACGACGCCTTCGAGTTAGTCTGCATCGTTCAGTTAACTCGACATATTAATTTTACAAAGAGCATAGTCTCTCTTGATATTTTTATTCTTATTAATTCATGTTCTAACTTTGTTAACTTCTCCATTAAGAGCAATGCTCGGAGGTTAACCATCAACTAGTTTTAAGTGTTTAAGTTGTAAATCAACTCCAGTTTGTATAATAATAAACATTGTCTTGTGCAAATAAAAAAAAAAATGTTTTTAAAAAGTGAATTCTACAAATCCAGATCTAACATATATTTACAAGATATCAAAACAAAATATACAGGATGTTTCTAAGATTTGAAAGAGATTTGAAAATATGTAAAAAACCGCTGTCTTAGGAATCACTACTTTCACATCCAGATTTCTCGTCCAAGTCTCTTTAAAGGAAAACATCTTGAGACTATATCTGCACTCTAGGATGTGAAGATAATTGGTCATAGAATTTTAATAATATAATTGATGCAAATATGTCATTAAAAAAATAGGGTGCTGCCGAATCTATATTTAAGCGCTGCATAATCCATATTCGGATGCTGCCGAACACTAAAGTGACTTCCGGGAGTTACCGAATCCATATTCGGGCGCTATCGAGCTCCAAGGCAATTTCCGGGCGCCGCCGAACACCAAGGCAATTTTCGGGCACTCCCGAATAGCAAGGTGACTTCCGGGCGCTACCGAATCTGCATTCGGGCGCTGCCAAATCTGCATTCGGGCGCTGCCAAATCTACATTCGGGCGCTGCACAATGGTCCAGAAAAAGGTACAAAATTTTCTAGAGCTCTTATTTTGCAACCGATTGGGATAATTTTTTTTTTAAATATTCGTGATTAAATTACGAAGAGATCTGTCATCGGTGATTTGCTAAATATGCAAACCTGAAAACGGTTAATATGTCTAAATGGTCATGTTTTATAAAAGTCTTACAGATTTTTTTAAACAATTTACATACACATCTTGCTACTCGGGGGTTCTCGGGGTCGCTGATAACGAATCTGATATTCAAATTGTCGTGAACCAACCTGCAAGATGGCGGAATCAATATGGCAGCTATAAAATGCTGAGAAATGATAAGAAAATATATTTTCGTTAATTTTAATACTAGTTTCAAATATTACTGACTACTATTTTTAAATTCAAATTGTCTCAATTTCAAGTTTCAGTAAGAAATTCAAGATGGCGAATCCAAAATGAAAATCAAAGAATTATTTAAATGCATTATGCTAATAGTTCGTAATACCAGCAATGTCATAAACGCCGACAGATAATTTTAGAATAATTTTTTAATTATTGTCTATATTGTTTTACTACTTACCTCAAACCAAAGAAGTCGATTGTTTCCCTGGCTCACCATTACAAGTCCGTTATCTGCATTTCGTTCATTCTTAATATTGCCGGTAGCATAGCCGTAGGTAGGTTAAATGATATTTATTTGCTTCTATTGAATCATTTGTGGAGTTGTTCATTAAACTAACAATATGTATTATAAATACATAACCTATTATAAATAAATAATTTACATCATGTCTATCAATTAATATAAAGTAGTAAAACAATATTTACAATAATTACAGAGTTATTCTAAAAATTATCGGTCAGAGCTTATGACATCGCTGGTGTTATGAAACATTATGTTTCTTACTGGAACTTAAAACTGGGACAATTTGAATTTAAAAATAATAATCAGTAATATCTGAAACTTGTTAGTACTAACTTTAACGAAAATATGTATTTTTTAACATGTCTTAGCATTTTATAGCCGCCATATTGATTCCGCCATCTTATAGGTTGGTTCACGACAATTTGGATGTCAGATTCATTATCAGCGACCTCGAAAATCTCCGAGTGGCAAGATTTATGTAAATTGGTTAAAAAAGAAATTCTGTAAGATTTTTAAAAACATTTAGGAACATTAATCGTCTTCATGTTTGCACATTTCAAAAATCGGCCATGACAGATCTCTTCGCAATTTAAACACGAATATTTAAAAAAAAATTATCTCAATCGGTTTCAAAATAAAGGTTCTAGACAATTTTGAACGAAAAAACTTTTTTTGGCCCACTGTGCGCTGCCGAATCTGTATTCAGGCACAGCTGAATCCAGTATTGAACACTACTCGCCAGGAATCATTTTCATTGCAAGATCTAACCCTCTAAATATAATATATTAACTGACATACAAAGCCAGTTAAATAAAAGCTTTTTAAAATGAAGTTTCTGGACTCTTATTAGCTTGTTTTTCTTATTACTAAAACCTAAACCTAAAACCGGTAATACTGCTCATAGAGAGAAAAAATCATATCACTGTGCTGGTGATCGAATTCCGAACAACTTTCAAACTGTTCTTCCGTTTGTCTGTTTGTCCGCTTGTCTGCCTGTTCGTCTGTCACATTTCTTGTAAGCACGATAGAAGTCCGATTATTGTATTGTAATTTGGACAGTAGGTTGGTGTTAGCTAGAGGAAGAACTCTATTGTTTTTGAACAAAATCGATCAATAAATAAAAAACGTTATCAATTAAAAAAAATATATATGTTTTTTCATATTCTGTAATTCAACAAAGAATGTTCAAAACTAATATTATTTACAAAAAAACTGAGAAGAGTATCTATAAAATGTACAACAATTATATCAGAAGTGCAGTAAATCGGCGAAGAGTATTATTATATAATGGTTAGCTTGTTTTCCCTTATTTACTCCTACTTATCCCCACCCCTTTATCCCCACCATCTCAACATATAATCTAGTTCCAGATCTCGTTATAATACATTAGAATACCAAATTTCAAGTCAATATCTTAAACCATTCCAGAGAAAACGTGCCAAAAAAGTTACAGACGACTGACCGACGTTTCATGACATTCTAAATCTATTTCAACAGAAAATATTTTTTATTTTTTTTTTTTTTCGATTACTGTATACTTCCACTCCACTACGGGGATGTGGAAATAAAAACTAGAAAATTATTACCAATTTAAAGCTCTATAAGGTCATTATCTGTAAATTTTATATTATATCACACCTTCCCTTGTATTTTGGGTTTTGACAATTTTGTAGCTAGAAGAAAATAATATTGCACCAGAAAAAAAGTGTTATCAACAAGAAATGTACAGAAATCCAGGAAACTGTTGATTATATGACAAAACTTAACCAAAGCGTATTTTAACACCGGAGAAAGATGAGCATTTAAAAAAATCATTCCGTTCTAACTTTTCAAGATACGAGCAAATAATTATTTACAGACAGTGGGCGCTCGATCCTAAATAATTTGTCCCCATCTGCCAGCGTATACAATATTTTTATTCATGCGGAAATAGGCTGTAGAAAAATTTGATACCCATGTCAAGGGGGTTGTGAAGGAAAGGTAATCCGCTATCTTGGGGCGTACGCCATATTCGATTTAGAGTTCTATCACACAGTTTATCGTATATTACTCGTCGAACCGCTTCATTTGATACCCATATGTCAAGGAGATTGTGAAGAAAAGGTGATTAATCCGCCATCTTGGGGCGTCCGCCATATTGAATTTAGAGTGACGTCACATAGTTTTTCGTATTTTACTCTTCAAATCCCTTCATTTAATTCCCATGTCAAGGGAATTATGAAGAGAAGGTAATCCACCATCTTGGGGCGTTCAAAATATTGGGTATAGAGTGATGTCGCATAGTTTATCGTATTTTACTCGTCAATCCCCTTCATTTGATACCCATGTCAAGGGGGTCATGAAGAAAAGGCAATCCGCCATGTTGAGACGTCCGCCATATTGGATTTAGAATAATGTCATATAATTTACCTTATTCTGTACGTCAAACCCTTTCATTTTATACCCATATCAAGGGGGTTGCCAAGAAAAATGTAATCCGCCATCTTATGGCTTCCGCCATATAGGATTTAGAACGAGAATAGATACAATGTATCGGACTTACACACGTGTGCAAAATTTCACAAAGCTTTAGCTAGAACTAGTCGAAATTTTTATTGTAAGATTTGCCCCGGACGCGGATAGAGAAAGTGATAATTGGAAATTAAAAAAGAAAATAGAAAATTTACAAGAAGTAATCGAGGAGCTCAAAAGTAAAAACTTATTGGAAGAATTATTTTTAGAAAAGGGAAAACAATGCTTTTTGATGTTTCAAATAAAAACTGTATTTTTATACACTCTACATATGTTTCGGCTTGTTAGGCCTTTCTCAAGAGCATTACAGATGAATACTAAAGCTATGAGGGCGGTTGTTCTAATCTATCTCCGCATGAATAAGAATTTTTTTTAGCCGGTAGTAAATTGTCTACATCTAGGGTTATCATTATGCCCACCGTGTGACCTAATCGTTCCAAAAAATAACTACATGATCTTGTTACAGTTTATACACTGGAATAAACTTTAGGAATTGTTCTTCTACAACAAATTTTTCATAAATGTTTTTTAGTGATTTTAATCCCATTAAAAGCCCTAAAACCCCGTTTTTCTCTTGGACTTGACTACTTAAGTTCCATTTGTAACTCTTATGGAAGTTACATAATTATAAAATTTTATGTAATAATTGTTTATTTTAGATATGTTTGCCGCACATGTTGCTTGCTTATATCCATAATCATTGAGTTTTCTTCAATTAAGAATATCAAAAGCATCGTTCATTATAAGTATAAACTCTGCAGTTGCAGCACAATCAAAAAATTCTCTCAATTTTAGGACATCTTTACAAAATAATAATGCTTCAGCCACTGACCTACTCATCAGCTGAGTAGCCAGTTTTGTGTTCATTTTTTGTTTAAAAAACATTATATGTTGCTGCCTTAATTTGTTAGCTAAATGTAGTCCCTCATTTTGTTGCAGTTGATTTAATTTTTGAACATATGTAAAGTCGATGTTTTTTGTTCACCATTAAGCAACACCTTTAAATCTCCAAATAAATTACGCACTAATTTAATCATGTGTGACGGATCTGGTAGAACATACAATGAGTGATTATTGACAATAATTTTGGTATTTAAATCATTTAGTTTAAGTTACAACCTAGCTGTTTTGACATTGACAAATTGGTAGATACACCATCAAATGTTAAGTTTGTAACAATAACATTAGAGTCTGCTAGTACATGCAGACATTGTTTTACTAATTCTGACTTTTGTATGCTTGTTATAGAATTAATGAAAAAATAGCCAACAGGTACTTTCCAAGCTTCATTTATGGATACTACCATAAAAACAAGTGCTTCTCTCACAGCTGGGTCATCTAAATCCGACAAAAGTGACATGACCCAGATATTTTTCCCCATCCCACCATTTCATCCATTACCAGTGAACAAATCACTTGTTTTTGAGAGTGCTGTGATTTTAATTTCAGCATTTCCAAAGCCTCTGATGTAAAACCTGGATTTGCATCGATATTTAAATACCATTTACCTAATGTTTTGGCATGTGGCAGACAACTATTCATGCTATCACGAACGTAATTGTATGCTTTTGGAGAAAAAAAATGTAAGGTTAGGGCAAATGTTCGCATATCTTTGGATGTGATTTTCCAGAGGCACTATAAATCAACCTTTTAAAAGTTCTTTATTTTTACCAAACTTATCGATAATAACTTCTGCCATTTCCTCTTCCAAAAATACACTGGATTGAATATGTGGTAGGTTCCTTGTGAAACATCTTTAGAATAATTATTTTTAGAAAAGGGAAAAACACTGCTTTTTGATGTTTCAAATGAACTGTATCCCATTAGATCAAATTAATATATTGCAATGCAGTTCTTTCGAAAAGGAAACTGCTCCAGAAGAACTTATAAATGAGGAAAATTTTACTTATAATCAAATAGAACGGACACCAAAATTTAATGAAGCCGTAATGGATCACGATTACATTTTCAGTACTAATTTGACTGAATACACAGAGCATATTGTAATTTATGTTGCAGGGTTTGTGGTCACGAAAATATCGACTAAAATTAAGTGTGAAGGGTGTTTATCTCAATTAACTGGTACGCGGGAAAATTTATTGAATTCATTTTAGGATTATAAAAACAAAGGTGCTTTAACATACCCTAGTGGAGGTGTTATCAAAATATGTAGAGAAATAGAAAGAATTATTCGTGTATATCACTATCATGGCAATATTTTAGAAAATACGATAAAAACTAAAATTCACATGGAAATTTTGACATGTTATATGAACGGTAATATATTTTCAGAAATTAATAAAAGTCACCAAAATACAAATTTTGTGAGGAATCATACAGTTCCATTAATTAAAACAATTACACAACAGTGCTTAAATGTTAGATTACGTTATGTATGTAAGCAATTGAGCGTAAAAGATAGTATTAGATATTAGTATAAGAAATTGATTTTGTATAAAGGGCAGTAGATGTGACTTCATGTTGCTTCATAAGCATGAAATATAATTTTGGTAACCTGGTAGTTTTAATTCATGACCTACGTATTGCCAAAAATGACATTAATGTGTAATGAAGATGTATACCTTATTAACAATAAGTATTTCAAATATTTTATATAAAATGCATGCTAGATATTTTAAATCTAAGTAATTTAGAAAACCATTTGAAATTTGGTTTGTAAATTATTGAAAATCATATTTGTGAATAAATATATAAGTAAAATGAAATGTGTATTATTTATCGAAGATCTATTTTTGTAGGACCTTTACCTCAGAAAACTGGCCATGAAATGGTGAGAAAGCAATAAAATTAGTCAATCATGCAAACGTGGCCTTTAATTGTTTCTACAAAACAGCAACGTTGTGTTAAAAGCATATTATAAAGGTGTATGATAGGTATGTTATTAAAAGTACTGACTCCTGTAGAGGCATACTGAAAAAGTATAAAATTTGAGTATATCTTGTATGAGCTGTATTTGTACATTTTTAACAATAAAATATACATTTTTATATGACAAGAATGTCAACACTTAATATTTAAAAAAATATATTTTCATATGCCATTTCAAACATTTATATCTTAATCTAACTCTCCTAATAGTCTGGAACTTAAAGTCTACAATAATTTACTTTTTGTCATGAAAGGAGATAACCTCTTACCTGAATTGAAGAAGTAGCAAATAAATATTTTTATAGATGCGGGAATACTTTTGTGTAATTTTGATGTGTGTGTTGGTTGTTGGCTAAACCGTGTTTGTATTAATTGTAATATATTGTATTGCATGTTTTTTTGACTTGACTGGATTAATGTTTGCAACTGAGGTAAGGAATCAATAAAGAATCTAATTTAATGCATTTACTTAAATTTAATACTTTGCTGCTTGTAAATATAAGAACATAATTCGTTTTGTTGGTAAAATTATTTCTACGAAGTTGAACTTTTATGAATAACATTTTTTACTTTTCATTGAAAAGCTTTCAATTCGCGCGTGCAAAAATAAATTCATTTCATTAGTTATGAAAGAGCGTGGCAAATCTAAAATATGAGATGCTAACTCACTTGTGCAACGCCACTGGTAACACGTCATATTCGCTGGCGCCACCTTGGTACACCATCACGGTCCCTCGACCTTAAGGCTTAGTATCTCTCCTTACATATAATCTTTATCCTCTCAGCGAGAAACATTTTAAACTAAAAGTAGAGTAGCTATTAAAGAGCACATTAATGATATTTTGTAATTTTTACATTTTGTATAATTTAATTTTAATTTGTATCTATGTGATGTATATTTTATTTTTTTTTACTTAGTACTTTTATTTATTTATATATTGACACTACAATTATATTAAATCTGATAGATGAGATATTTTCTTGACTTGTCTTATAACATGTAAATGATCGTTTGGATAAATAAATTATTATTGTTATTAAAGCAGAAAATGTAAAAGAAAAGTGAAAGAAATTTCCGGGTAGAATTCGAACTCCGGAGCACGCCCGTGCGAATCTTTTCCTTCGTCGCTTCACCACCCGCCAGCTTGTCCAAAGTTTACTTCAAACGGTATAACAAGTTTAATTTTTAGCGACGAAGAGCTGCAAACACAATTTTTTAATCGACCAGATCTTTCTAAATACGCGACCTAGAAGGCCGTATTATGTCGCTATTGAAAAATCGAAATTGACGTTTTTGGCGCATCGTAAATTGCACCGGCGAAATGTTCATTTCGGGCCGACAGGAATTTCAGGCATCCGATCGCGAGACCACAACAAATCTATGAATCGTGTAAATGTTCTCAATAATAGAGATAGCCCAATTTTAATAATTCAATTAACTAATTATCTCCACGAAATATAGCAGATTGGAATTCCGTCCCAACCCGGCCGAAATGCGGCCTGTCCGGCGAAATCGGCCGCTTCTTCGTATTCCGTTATTCCATAATCCAAAAGTGCAAACGTTGCTTTTTTCGTCGCCCTCAACAAACGATTTTAATATCATTTTATTTTTTACATTCTGTTTTTTGATTTTATATACATTTTTCTTTCTCGTGTACTATTTTGACTTGTGTAAAACAATTTTTGTTATATACGCCAGTAAAAATTAATATTAATATAGGGAAAGAAGTGTATATTTATCACAAAAACTCAGGAACTGTAATGTGAAACATAAATGGAGAGAGCTTCACAAATTGAAAGTTGTTACACCTGGAAACAAAGAAGTTCCAAATCCTTTAAGTTATATCATATTACACATTGATTACTTCTTCTAAGAGCGCTCTTAAACCCGACATTTTTACATTGATAATATGAAAGACGATGAAACTGGAATATTTTCCATTATCCCCATTACTGAGGCTGAGGTACTGACAATTAAAATATAAAATCAAAGCGTTTTGGTCTGACCAACTTAATATCACACTATTTTGTTCATGTTGTCTATTTACTACAAACTAATGAATGCATAGCTAAATCTTATTTTCAAAGATGTTGGAAACATATTATGTGATATCTATTGAGAGAGTAATAATAACTAGATATATGTGCCTCAAGGGTCAGTCCTAGGGCCACTCTTGTTTGTATTGTTTGTAAATGATTTGTCAGAAATTGTAGGTGGTAATAATCTAACTCTATTCGCCGATGATACATCTTATTTAAGTGTGAATACTGATAATCTAAACCTAAGGGAGACAGCTCAAACTATGTTAAATAAGCTTACAGCGTGGTTTTATTACAATAAATTATTAGTAAATAAGGATAAAACAGTATTTATACATTTCACACCTAGATTAATGCAATATAATGAAAGCAGTTTGTTAAAGATAGATGATATGTCCCTGGAACAAGTACAAACTACAAAGTTTTTAGGAGTGTATATAGATAACGCTTTAAGCTGGGAGTACCATATAGACATTCTTTGTAAAAAGCTGGCATCGGTTTGCTTTGCATTATATCGTTTAAGGGATTGTTAATAGATGCGTTATACTGTCATTTTATTATGCGCAATTTTATTCTAGATTAACTTACGGTATAATTTTTTGGGGCTCTTCACATCATATGGATAGAGTTTTTAAAATGCAAAAACGGGCAATTCGATACATATCTGATATAAATAGATATTCTTCATGTAAAAATGTATTTAAAGAACTGAAAATTTTACCTGTTGCGTGTGTGTATATATTAGAAATAGTATTGTTTGTAAAGCTTCACCTAGAAGACTTCTTAATGAATAATTTTTACCATGATTACCAAACTCGTAATCAAAATGATTTACAGATTCCCATTCATATTTTATCAATATATAAAAAGAGTCCCTCCCAGATTCATGGGAATAAAACTGTTCAACAAGTTGCCACACTGCATTAAAGACATTACTTCAATTAAAAATTTTAAAAATGCTGTAAAAAATGTTTCTATTCCGTGTTTGACTACTTACATCATGAATTTTAATTATTCACTAGTACAATTATTTCTATGTAATTATTTTACACCACGTATGCATATTTTGTATATTGTATTTTATACTTAGTATTTTAGTATTTTATATTTTGCATTTTGTTTTTTGTACTTTGTATTTGTATGTTGTATTTTGTATTTTATATTTTGTATGTTGTATTTTGTATTTTACATTTTGTATTCTGTATGTTGTATTTTAATTTCGTATTTATATTTTATAGTGTTGACTATGTATACCTTGAATGTTCTTATGTCAATATTTTTCTCTTGACTTGTCCCATGTCAGGTGTTTTATGATCACTTGGACAATAAATATTATTATTATTATTATTATTATTGTTGCACATTCTATAGGATACTCTTCGCAGTTTTTGTTGTAAACAATGTTAATTTTAGATATTTTTTGTTTAATTACAAAAAAAATTATTCAAATTTAAAAAATAAATAACTTTTTTATTTATTGATCGACTTTATTCAAAACAATAGGGTTCTTCCTCTAGCTAACACTAACTTACTGTCCAAGTTTCAATACAATCGGACTTTTTATTCGTAAGTTATCGTGCTTACGAGAAACGTGACGAATGAACGGACAGACGAACAGACAGACGGACGGACAGATAGACGAAAGGACGGACATTTTGAAAGATATTCAAAATTCGATCACCAACACAGTGATATGAAATTACTGGTTTTAGAAATGTGCAGATCGAATGCAATATACTCTTCTATTTGTATTTGCGAAGAGTATAATAATAATAATATATTTATTTACGCAAATAAAATTACAATATCAAAATAACATTTAGGTCATATAGCAAATAATTATAAATAATGTACAAAGTCAAGACTTGGTGTAGACAATTTTAAATTGTTGTGTATAATATATTATATGAAATGAAATAAAAATACATGTTATATATGCCTATACGTTAATTGCGTTATTGAGAACAAACTGCCAACCTGATTGCAGTTTATCCATTCAGAGCTTGCATATCTGTACAAAATTTATTTAAAAAAAGTCAATAATAATGTAATAACACAAGAACATTTCAACTAATATTAAATTATAATACTACTAACCACAATTATATTTAATCATAATAATATTAAATATTATCATATAATCATACTGTCGTATTGATACTAAGCATAAGGATATTAAACAATAATTAAACTAGGCATATGTAGATCGCGCACACCCAGTTATCAAAAACATGCAAATTTTATAACATCAGCTTACCAGCAAGGAAACAAGTAAGTAGGACTATGGATATTATAAAAGTATATATTTTGGATCAATTAATTTATGAATGTCTGTCCGAGGTTTTTTAAATCGATATTTTAACTTTCTTTTTAAATAAATATATTGAGTTGATTTTCCTTATTTATGGTGGTAAATTCCTAAATACATAAACATAAACATTTTGTGCACTAAATTAACCTACCGAATTAACCCAGTCAGCATACTATACCCACTGGACGACCGTTTTATGTGCAAAATGCACTCACTATGTCTTTGGACAAACACTAGATATCCATATAAAAACATCCAATGAATATACACGAAAATATGTCCCATGGATGTCCGCAGATATATTTGGACATCCGCTGGATGCCCATACCGACATCTAGTGGATATTCACATCTAGAACTCTATGTCTACTGGATATCTATACTATTTTGATTTATAGGTGAAAAAAGGACGACAAAACTATCCCATTGCAAAATTCTTGTCCCCGTATTCCTCATTTTATACATTTTTGTGTCATGGCAGCAATAGCGCCATCCCAACGATGACAAAATAAGGAGTTTCAACCCAGCTCTGGTTCATTCCTGACCTCAAATCTCGACTAATTATCTGTTGCGCTTTTTCTATTACAAAAAAAAATCAATAACTAAAAGTGTTATAGTTTCTAATGCATTTTGTGGTACATTTTTTATTCGAGTGATAGTGATAGTGAAATTTCAGATGTAACTGGCATTTATTAACTATAGTTAAAATGCTACACCGTCTACTAAAACTAGAAGAAAAAAATGTAATGTAATGAAATAAATAATAACCTTCCAACAAACTATCATTTAGATAAATATCACAGATATATAATTTACTTAGTCAGAGAAACAACATCCTGCATGAATTTAGTCGTAAGCCGAGATCTTTAAAAATAATCGATGGAAATTCACTGAATTCCTCCAGTTCTGTAGTTTTGAAAAAAGTTTAAACAATGATAAATATTTAAATTCTATTACTTTATATATAACAGTGACAATTTTTTCAAATCCCAAGTATTGTAATAAATATATGCCGATAGTCTATCTATGTGTACCTCTCCAAAGAGTTGTGGGTATTTGTCGAGGTGGAGCGGCTAAGTAGGAACAACCTAACTAAGGACGACTCAACCCAAGCCAAGGTGGAAGACAACGTGTCGAGGGCTGAATGGCCGCAGGGTGAAATATGCGGTAGAGAACGTTTCCCTGGAGGGCACCAGGCGTCACCCACCTTGTAATATACGCCGTATTCGGTTATGCGGGGCTCTGGCCGAGAGGACTTATATTTCCCTAGCTTCTCGTGGGAAAACAAATGGAAGAAAAAACAAAAATAACACAAAATCAACTGCTCAGGCTGAAAAGCTATAAGTGCAACCAGAAAGCCAGACGGCTGTGCAGGCTATAGGGCCAAAAGCACAGTCGAAACGCCAAACGGTTGTGCCGCAGGCCACAAGCAACAAAACCCAAGGAACAAGATTGGCTGAAGGGCCAAGCACATCAAGTTCCAAGGGTAATATTAGGGTCAACTCAATTGAAGAAGTTGACAGACCGGGAAGTGTATCTTGCGCGTCTGTCAGGAGCTTCCAAAAATAGGTCAAAAAGACTGTAATCAAAGACAACCTGGTCTGATCTCAAGAAGGCCAATCACAGGTGAAAACTCCAGGAAGGCCACGTAAAGGCCCAAACAGGGGGAAAAGGTGGGCCAGGAAGGCAGACATGAGGCCCAGAAGAGGCCCCGCCAAGATGCCATTACAGCTCCCAGTGGCCAGCTGTAGGAAAAAAGGGCAAAATTGGAGGAGCCATCCTTCAAGGAAGCCCTTTCTGTCGAGAAGGACGCGGTGGTGCAAGTCGGTTTCCCAAGGTGAACAATGGAGCCGGAAAGGCTGAAAGCCGTCCAAAGCTCCATAATGGAGGCCACTGAAGAGACCTTCACCCAAGTAAAGGAGGATATCAGGGTCCTGCAGGTGAATCTCCATCATGCCAAGGCTGCTTCGGCCATTCTATGCAGGAGATTCGAAAAAGAAGGCATAGAAGTTGCGCTTCTGCAGGAACACTGGCTTGTCAAGGAAGGCCAACAGACCTGAAGCCAGTACAAGGTAAGTTGCTGTACAATACACTATTAAGCAGACCTAGAGTGTGTATTATACATAGTAGTAGAGTAAGTTGTGTACTAATCTCGGTGCTTTGCAGCGATGATTGGGAGTGAAGAGCTGGTTCATGTGCTCCGCCTACTTCCCTGGTGAGGAAAGAACCTGTCCTCCGCAGCTAGTAAGTGACATTGTTGCTTATTGCGGGGACAGAAATCTTCCACATATAATAGGATATGATGCCAAACTCACACCACGTGGTATGGGGAAGCACAAACATCAACACAAGGGGTGAGTACTTATTACAATTCATTTCTAGGTGAAGGGTTATTATTAGTTAATATAGGCAAGAAGCCTACTTCTGTTACTTCGATACGTAGAGAAGTTTTAGACATAACCTTATGTACCAGTAATATAAGCGATACAATTAAAATTTGGCATATGTCTGAAGAGCCGTCAGGCTCCGATCACGGAGACATATGATTTGAGATCACCACTCCTGCCTTAATGAAGACGAAGTTCTGAAATCATCGAGAGATCAACTGGGAAGGATATACAGGGGAATCTTCATCATACCAAGGCTGCTTCGGCCATTCTATGTAGGAGATTAGAAAAAGAAGGCATAGATGTTGCCCTTCTGCAGGAACACTGGCTTGTCAAGGAAGACCAACAGGCCTGAAGCTAGTACAAGGTAAGTTGCTGTGCAATACACTCTTAAGCAGACCTAGAGTGTGTATTATACATAGTAGTAGAGTAAGTTGTGTACTAATCTCGGTGCTTTGCAGCGATGATTGGGAGTGAAGAGCTGGTTCATGTGCTCCGCCTACTTCCCTCGTGAGGAAAGAACCTGTCCTCCGCAGCTAGTAAGTGACATTGTCGCTTATTGCGGGGACAGAAATCTTCCATATATAATAGGATATGATGCCAACTCACACCACGTGGTATGGGGAAGCACAAACATCAACACAAGGGGTGAGTACTTATTACAATTCATTTCTAGGTGAAGGGTTATTATTAGTTAATATAGGCAAGAAGCCTACTTCTGTTACTTCGATACGTAGAGAAGTTTTAGACATAACCTTATGTACCAGTAATATAAGCGATACAATTAAAATTTGGCATATGTCTGAAGAGCCGTCAGGCTCCGATCACGGAGACATATGATTTGAGATCACCACTCCTGCCTTAATGAAGACGAAGTTCTGAAATCATCGAGAGATCAACTGGGAAGGATATACAGGGGAATCTTCATCATACCAAGGCTGCTTCGGCCATTCTATGTAGGAGATTAGAAAAAGAAGGCATAGATGTTGCCCTTCTGCAGGAACACTGGCTTGTCAAGGAAGACCAACAGGCCTGAAGCTAGTACAAGGTAAGTTGCTGTGCAATACACTCTTAAGCAGACCTAGAGTGTGTATTATACATAGTAGTAGAGTAAGTTGTGTACTAATCTCGGTGCTTTGCAGCTATGATTGGGAGTGAAGAGCTGGTTCATGTGCTCCGCCTACTTCCCTGGTGAGGAAAGAACCTGTCCTCCGCAGCTATTAAGTGACATTGTTGCTTATTGCGCGGGCAGAAATCTTCCACATATAATATAGGATATGATGCCAACTCACACCACGTGGTATGGGGAAGCACAAACATCAATACAAGGAGTGAGTACTTATTACAATTCATTCTAGGTGAAGGGTTATTATTAGTTAATATAGGCAAGAAACCTACTTCTGTTACTTCGGTACGTAGAGAAGTTTTAGACATAACCTTATGTACCAGTAATATAAGCGATACAATTAAAATTTGGCATATGTCTGAAGTGCCGTCAGGCTCCGATCACGGATACATATGATTTGAGATCACCACTCCTGCCTTGATGAAGACGAAGTTCAGAAATCCTCATGAGATCAACTGGGAAGGATATACAGGTGAATCTCCATCATGCCAGGCTGCTTCAGCCATTCTATGTAGGAGATTCGAAAAAGAAGGCATACATGTTGCCCTTCTGCAGGAACACTGGCTTGTCAAGGTAGACGAACAGGCCTGAAGCCAGTAAGTTGCTGTACAATACACTCTTAAGCAGACCTAGAATGTGTATTATACATAGTAGTAGAGTAAGTTGTGTACTAATCTCGGTGCTTTGCAGCGATGATTGGGAGTGAAGAGCTGGTTCATGTGCTCCGCCTACTTCCTTGGTGAGGAAGAACCTGTCCTCCGCAGCTATTAAGTGACATTGTTGCTTACTGTGGGGACAGAAATCTTCCACTTATAATAGAATATGATGCCAACTCACACCACGTGGTATGGGGAAGCACATACATCAATACAAGGGGTGAGTACTTATTACAATTCATTCTAGATGAAGGGTTATTATTGGTTAATATAGTCAAGAAGCCTACTTCTGTTACTTCGGTACGTAGAGAAGTTTTAGACATAACCTTATGTACCAGTAATATAAGCGATACAATTAAAATTTGGCATATGTCTGAAGAGCCGTCAGGCTCCGATCACGGAGACATATGATTTGAGATTACAACTCCTGCCTTGATGAAGACGAAGTTCACAAATCCTCGAGAGATCCACTGGGAAGGATATACAGAATCCCTCAGAAGGCACCTGCAGGGAGGAACAACGTCCGGGAGAGATGCGGAGCGCCTTGAGGTGGCAGTGGAACAGGTTAGCGAAACAATACTAGCTGCTGACCAGGAAAACAGCCCCGAGAAAACAAGGAAAAATAGAGGTAAAACAATCTGGTGGAATAAACAACTAGAAGGCCTCGGAACATAGGTAAGAAAGACTTCAACAAGGCCAGATCCAACGAATACTGGGATACCTACAAATCAAAACTTACTCAGTACAACATAGAAATCCGCAAGGCCAAAAGGCAATTGCTCATGGAGGCACACTTTGCGGGTTAACTGGTTTTGAGGGGCTCGGAGGACAGTCGACATCCAGATCAAACACCGGCGCGGCCCAGATCTGTAGATTGGAGACCGTCCAATGAGGTAATAAAACCTGACAAAATCAGATGGGCAATTAGTAAGTTCAAACCATTCAAATCTTCTGAAATGGATAGAATTTACCCAATCCTGCTCCAAGGACAAGTTATATTACTGCCACATTTATGTAACATATTCAGAGCCTGTTTGGCCTGGAGATACATACCATGTATGTGACGGAAGGTGAAGGTCACCTACCTCCCAAAAATAGGTAATATTTCGGAACAAACACCCAAGTCATATAGACCCATAAGCATGTCCTCCTTCTTGTTTAAATCACTGGAGAGACAGGTACATTAGAGACGAAATTCTAAGAGAAAATTCTCTTAGTGAACGTCAGTATGCATACCAGCCGGGAAAGCCAACAGACCTCCCGCTGGTTAAATAGGCCACTAGCAAAGTCATTAGATGACAAAGAAATTGCAGTAGCTACTTTTCTAGATATAGAAGGAGCGTTCAACAACGCAACAACGCACTCGTTAACGAATGCATTGTTAAACAGAGGAGTCCCAACAGTGCTCTGCCAGTGAATCAAGGCATTGAGGCAAAGGCGAGTACAGGTTGCCCCCAAGGAATAGTGCTATCTCCACTACTGTGGGCAACCCTTGTTGACGATCTCCGAAAAATGTCTTTTACTGCCTATGATATGCTGACGATATAGTCATAGTTGTCACGGGGCGATTTGCGAACACGATATCAGAGCGTTCACAAAGAGCCCTAAATATTGTCGACAGATGGTGTAATGAGGAAGGACTCTCCATTAATCCCCACAAAATCACGTTCGTCACTTTCACACGAAAAAGAGTCTTGGAAGGCCTAAAGCCCCTAATGCTAAACGGTGTGGAAAGTCCATTTGTCAGTGAGGTAAAATACCTAAGAGTCATTTTTTATCAAAAACTGACATGGAATTCCCACATCGAAAAAGTCACAGAAAGCAACAATAGCCCTCGGAAGGTGCAGGCGGATGTGTAGAAAAAAATGGGGGTTAAATCCCAAAATGACTATGGTTATATACTAAGGTAGTAAGACCCATGATAACCTACGGATTAGTGGCATGGTGGACTAAGTGCAGTTGGGAGTTGTAAGGCTGTTAAGTGGCGTACAAAGGCTTGCTTGTCTGTGCGCAACGGGAGCCATAGAAACTGCTCCAACGGCTGCACTGGAAGTCCTTCTGGACTTGCCACCACTACACATATTTACTCAAGGAGAAGCTCGTTCAGTGCTGCATTGGCTAATGCAAGGTCCTACGCTAATAAGGCAGCAGCACGGAATAGAGCACCAAAAGTTATACTTAGAGCTGAAGACGGATCCCATTCTAGAAATGTCCACGGACATTACAGTCCCAAAGTATAACTTTAATAATAATTTCAAAATCAAAATACCAGACAGGGAAGACTGAACAAACGGTCTTCCAATACCGGCACAAACAATCTGGTATACAGACGGCTCTAAGGCAGAACAGAAAGTCGGAGCTGGGATTTATGGGATAAGGTCAAAAATGAAAATCCCAAGTCTAGGAAAATACGCCACAGTATACCAGGCTGAAGTGGCCACAATACAGTGGTGCGCAAAGAAAATTATAAGGCAGAGAACTGTAAAGTAGTCGATTCCTCTCATATGACCCGAATCCTTTTGTGGTGTGGCCAAGCTATGCATACTAGCATTTACAAATTGGTGCAAAAAAAATCTCTGGAATGGTGGAAAAATTTCCCACGACAGAGACAGGCCAAGGAGTTCATTAAAGAACGATCTGCAAAATTTACAAAGGACTTATTATGCCAAAACAGAAAGGCCCTTAGAACAATAGTATTAGTTTTATTAATTTCTATTTTATTTTTTAGTTATAAGTTTGTACTTTTGTTCATGTTTGTCCTGTAACTGCATTTTTTATGTTGGGCAATAAATCTATTACTACTATAATAATAATAATAATAATGTTTATTTGTATAAATAATACAGAACAACTGATTTTACAATTAAAACAATTTTGTTGTAGCGTCTAAAAGATAGAATCTAAACGAAATCTGAATTGGATAATGAATATGACTTCTGATGAATTTCAAGTTCTATTTCGATTTTAACTGCTCTTAATTGTTTTTGAAGTCAACTTACAGGTTACTTATAAATCTCGATTGGTGATTTATCCACTCTTTGACTTTTTTTTTGAATGATAGTGGGTCTTCTAACCGGCCACTGCTGACTTAATAGACATTTGAGTCTAATGGGTCTGGCAGAGGGCGCAACATGGGGATTCTGCCAAGAGGCAGAGGAAACCTCAGTCCAAGTATTGTACCACTGCGAAGACCTTGCTAGACTGAGCTTCCAACTACTTGGTGAGGAAAACCAAGAGCTGATAGCTACACTAAGGGGCCCTTATCAGGGCTGTGGAGTTTGATACAAAGGACAAAGCTGAATGAGTTCCTTATTCAGCTTTGTCCTTTGTATAGGAAAACATTCAGGAGCACCACAATAGATTCATAGGGGTCGCGGTGGTCAAATCCAATCTGCCAGCTCTTCCTTCCTAATCTAATCTAGTCTATGTGTATGTTTTGTAGAATCATTTATTATCATATATGGAAAGTAAATGTGTCACATAATGTGCATAACATGTTGCATATTTGTAGCGACTATAAAAAATGGATGAATTTGGTGCCTTTTCGCCAGAAAATTATATGCAAAAAATAAAAAAAAATATTTTGAAAAATGAAAAGCCTTTGGCACAAATTACACAAGGAAAAACTGAAATAAGCAATTCCGTCAAGCCTTGCAGGGTAATTAATACCAATAACTTTTATGAACCAATACCTACATGAACATACCAGAGGACTTGTGCTAGTGGACATATCAGTTTACTCTCAGTATGAAAAAGTAAATTTCGGGAATTTTACTCTTAAGATATATGAGCCAGATAATTGTTGCAGTTTAAAAGATGGGATCATTATTTTAGTTAAAAATGTTGTTTCCACTGAAAGTGAAATTTTAATTATAGGTAATAAATTTGGATTAGATGAAAATTTTATATGTAAAATCTTACAAATTCTAGATTTGAAATATTTATAGTTGATGATCTAGGCCACTAACAATCTTGGAATTTGAATGATGTTGCCTATAAACGTGTAAAATTGCAGTAAATTTGTAGTATTTCCTCTATTGCATTCACTGATTATAAAAACATGTATTTATTTGTTTTTTACAAAATAAATTTTTAGAACTCGTTACAAATTATTAATTATTTTCGGTGATGTAGATACATTTATAATTTTAAGATTTTCTTAATAACTCAAAGTATTAGTAATATCAAACAAAATTAATATATCTTGGTAACAGTATTTTAAATGTGAGTAATCTCTGACTTTTTCTACTTGTAGCGTTGTAACGTGCCAAATGCTAAAAAAGCATTTACGTTACATTTTTAATATTTATTGGAACATTTTTAATTATCGGAGATATTATTCTCCTAATGCTCTCGTACTATTTTATTTTGGTACTGTCACAGAAGAAGAAGAGCTTCAGTAGCTTACGATTACTCCTCGAAATAATAAATATCGCACGCTCTATAATATTCAAATTAAATAAATAAATCAAACTAACTTTAAATTGAAATCGAACAGATTAAACTATAATTATAATAAAGTCTGTTAGCCACATGAAAATGCAGAATTATCAAAACAAATAATTAATTTAATATTCCCTTAATAAAAGAAAACTACTTTTTGGGCGGGGCAACGGGACTACCGATCCGGGAAATATTTAACGATACGCCGCGCTGGGTTAAATTTTTCCTTTTTCGCTTGAAGTCCTCGAATGAGATGGACGTAATTGTAATTTTTTTAAATCTCTAAGGAGGATATTAAGATGGAGAAACCTTATAGATGTATAACAAAATTTCGATACTACGTTCTTCTATATAAGAACAAAATTTGCATGCACTACGTTTTCTTGATTCGGACATCTTTTCTGTGTAACAAGAATGTCTCTTTAGAAATTTTCTTATATTACAAATACTTTCGGTACGTTAAATATTCTTGATGACTAACATTCTGTACGAGTACGTTTTGGTCATGATTTTTTACCTCGAATTAGTTATACCAGCTGAATATCGAATGGTATCTAAGGCTATGGAGGGCGAGGAATTCCAGTTGTGTAAAATGGATCATTCGATCAACCAACAAACATTCAAATCTGCGATCATCGTGAAATGGGAGCATGGTTAATAGAAATTTCCTTCAGCAGGACATAGTAAAATAAGATAAGTACTTACCTATTTCTTCACAAATAAGAAGTTATTTCTACGCATCGTTAATTAGTTTTATTCATGCTTACATGTCTGCAAAACGTAGAATGCCAAATCTAGCAAAACTAAACAAGTTTCCAAGTAAACTGGAAAATATTAAATCTTAGGTTAGGGAGTTACTTTTAATATTTAATGAGTAAACAATTTTAAGTACTCGTATAGTTACTACTTCAGTATTGTCGTTATGTACATCTTTCCTTAACGTGATTTTAGCATTTGATAACGTTATATTATTTGTGTTTTGCAAGTACGGCAGATTCGCTTTGTCAAAGTACTTTTGCTTTAGAAATGTCAAAGTAGTTAGACATATTGGTAACTAGTTGCATGTTATACGCGTCGGGCAATCTGAAATTTGACTCGTCAAATCACATCACTTGTGTGAATTATCCATATTAAAGGAATTCGGATGTTCGGGGACGTGTATCTATTCGCTAGGAATCGAGTCCTAGTATTTATTTTTGTAGTTATATAACTTGGGGTGTCCCATATTTTATTGCTTGGGATAAGTTTTAGTATTTTTGTAGTTATATAACTTGAGGTGTCCCGTTTTAAGTATTTGGCATTACGCAGCGGGGAGGCTATATACCGATAGGTTTAAATAAATATTAGATCAAGGCGAAATTGCATATCTTTTGTTAGGTTACGTTTTTAATATCTTCTCGTTGTAATATAATAATTTGTTAAGTTATCTTATCTTACTTCGTGATTACCTTCATCTGATTTCGTTGTTATTTATCTTAACTTATTTCACTGTGTATATAATAATTTGCCGTTTTGTAATATATGCTTATGTTTAATATTGAGATAATTTACGAGTAATCTTTTTTGTAATATATTTAATTTGGCTCTCGTAAAAATCTCAAGTTTGCGTTAAAGTAAATTATAATATAGTATATTTTGTAAATATTCCTATTTTATATCTAACTTTACTACACAATATCGCAGATACTGTGATAGTTTATTTTCTTGTAATATAGTGTTGCTGTAATATATTTTGTATATAGTACCTTTTTTTTTTATTTGTCTCTAGCTTTTTTTTTCTTGATTACACTAGTTAATCATGGCACCCAAGCCTTGAACTCACTACCCTTATTCTCCATATCTTTACTGTGCTAGCCAGGTTAAACCAATGACGCTAACCACGTCGCTCGTAGGGTGGTCCACCTTTGAATCACTTGGACAAACTGAAACCTTTCAAGATAATCCCACAGCATATTTTAAAATACTTTACTGGAATGTAGATATAGGTAAATATGTCATTTTATATCTGAAATAAATATTAAAAAAAATAGTTTTATATTTACCATCAGAGCGTGTTTGATGATGTGTGGAAACTTCTTAGCAATTATTTGCTAAGGAAGTGAGTTTCGAGTGTTTTACAAGAAAAATGACTTTTCTTTGTGATCTTCAGAGATAAGCGTACTTTTAATAGTTTTAGGATCTGCCTAATACATTTTTAGGAAAACAATATTTATATAGATATTTATTACGTAACGAGCTTTACGTATACTTTATTTAACCAACGGTTTCGTGTAGTAAATCCAAGAGCTTCGATTAGAAATAATAGTAATAATAATAACAACTCAAGAAACAGAAATTATAATAATGGTAATAATCCAATTAATATATGTGAAACAAAACAATGTGTTTGGATGCTTTTATTATACCTACACAACGAGTTTTCACTAAACATTGGAGGTTTAAACTATGCTCAACAAGCTTAGAGTAAATAGTTGATGGAGTGCTCAACGAATTTGGATAAAACAATACTTGGAGTTTGGATGCTTTTGTCAACGAATTTTCAGTAAAAATTGGATGTGTATAACTATTCTCAATGAGTTTTGTCTAAGTAGTATATGGAATGCTCAACGATGTTTTTGTCATCCGCAAGGAGTTCTAAGTAAACGATGAATCTGTTTAAACTATGCTCAACGAGCTTTGAGTAAATAGTTGATGGAGTACTCCAATTTGTGCGAAACAATACAAGCAGTTTGGATGTTCTCGTCGTACTCAACGAGCATTGAGTAAAAATTGGTTGTATTTATTTTAAACTATGCTCAACGAGCTTGATCAAACAGCTCATGGAGTACTCGACAAATTTGGGTGAAACAATACTTGGAGTTTGGATGTTTTTACGTTACTCAGCTATTTAGTTGAGTACCGCAATTAATATTAATAGTTTCAGGGATTCCGATAATAATCAAGATATTAGGCATAAAATTGCTTTCTTGTACTGTGACATCACAATTATTTGAGCCCCTCCCCCACTCCCCTGTCTTAAAGTGTCACAACTTTCGGAACTCCCCTCCCCCTCTTAAAACGTGACATCATTTATGGACGGCCCCTTACTACAAATCATATTCACGTAAAATATTATTTTCCAAGATGTTGAAAACATACTTATGTGATATCTATTCCGATAATAATAATAAAAATAATAATAATTTATTTATTTACACAAATGCAATTATCGATATCAACATAACATTTAGGTCACACAACAACTAAATATAAATAATCAACATAGTCAAGATTTTGTGTATAATATATGAACTGAGATAAAAATATAATACATGGCATAAATGCCTCTATATTAATAGTGTTATTGGAAAAAACTGCCATCTACGAAAGACAACTTGATTGCAGATATACAGTTCATCCATTCAGAGCTTATATATCTGTATAAAATGTATTTAAAAAAAATCAATCATAATGTAACAACACAAAAAAACATTTCTACTAATAACACAGCCTCACAAAAAAAATCTTTCTGGCCTCAGGATCTGACCACGTTTACTATATGTTTTTGGGGTCGCTTAATCCGAATCCCAGGTCCACTTAACTCCATCACATCTTGAGGTTATAGCAAAATCCTGATATGATGGAGTTAAAGAGACCTCGGATTTGGAGCGACCCCAAAAACATATAGTGAGCATGGTCAGATCCCCAGGCCAGACAAAATTTCTTTCTTGTGTGACTGTATAATTATAATACTGTTAGCCACAATTATAGTTAATATTGTTTATATTTACAGTTAATAATACTATTAAAAACTATCATATAATCATACTGCCATATTAATAGTAGTCTGAGTGTGCCTTCCAAAGAGAACGGACGCACAACTCCAGCAAACAATCTCTAGGTACCACCATCTGGCAAGTAATTAACATTTATTTATTACTTGCTGGATATAGTGACTTAAAGTGAGAAAATATAATAGACACCATTTAATTCTAAGAATATAAAATGAGTGGAACAAGGGCTGCAAACGTTCGGGAAACAGCAGCGGCGTGCAAATGTACGGGTGTTACACAAATTATTAACGAAATAAAGAAGAAATTGGACTTGTGTTATGAAGTTATTAATGAACAGAACAAAAAGATAGATGATTACAAGGGAGATAAGAGAGCAGAAACCAAAGGAAATCATTGATAAAAGACCTATACCTACGTACTCTGAAGTTACCAAGAAGCCTGAATATGTTCTTGTGATAAAGCCGAAAATTACTCAAAAAGCAGAGAAAGTTAAAAAGGATCTAAGAGCAAATATTGATCCAACGGATCTACAAGTTGGAAGAATGTACGTGATGGGGGGGTTATAGTGTTATAGTAAAATGCTCCGATGCAGGTGCGTTAAGTACTTACGCTTAGAGAAAATATCTAAAACAAAATGGGTGAACAGTACAAAGTAGAAGTACCAAAGAAGCTAAACCCAAAGATTGTTATTATTGGAGTTGACGAAGAGAAATTCAAGGAGTACAGAAAGGAAATAATAGAAAAAATAACTAGACAAAACAAAATTCCCAAGGTAGATAATTTTTAATTTGAAGCTGTTGCATCTAATAGAATCAATAGAGGCAATTTTAATTTAGTTATTGAAACCGACCCAACTACTTTTACGTTTTTAATGTCCAAGTAAACACAAGTTCTACATGTAAGATGGAGAAATTGCAAGATGTTTGAGCACTTTAGCGTGAGAAGATCTTTCAAGTGTGCGGGATATAGACACGAAGCAAAAAAACTGTAGTGAAAATATTACATGTATATTTTGTGCGGGCAATCATGCTAGTGAAAGTTGTGTAACAAAAGTTACGTTAAGTACGGCCCTGTCGAGTATTAGCGGCCGGTGTTTTGGCATTGCAAGTCTCGAGAATATTCCATGGCGACAATACAGTTTATTGAAATAAAGAGTAATCGTTAAATAGCTATCTAAACCATTTTTTCCCTTAGTTTCGTTCAGATTGTTAGGGCCGGATACATGCCCATTTGACTAGAATATTTTATTAGGGATCGACGGGTTGAAGTCATAAATAATTTTCTAAATTTTGTGATGTTCGAACAATTCATTTACTTGAAGTCCAGGAACCGAGGATAGACAAATGCATGGTTAAAGTGAATTGTCGCTTTGGGGGGTCTAGGCAGATTTCAAAAGTACATCAATGGATTCGGAGAAGGTCCTAGAAAACACATGGAAGATCGAGAGTAGTAGTTTACGGGCGGACTCATAAATATGGTTATTGGTTCGTAAACATTCCCCTATCTTCTGTACAATAGACAGGGACCAGTCTGGTTTTTTTGTCCTTTGTAAGATGATACAACAAGGGTTTTTTTCACCGGACTGGAATAACTTAGCTAGCTTAGATATACAATAGTTTAAATTGTTAAAAGGATGTTTTATATTTAGGGCACTATTTCAGTACTTCATTTTTTTACCAGCAGAGAACGCCAACTCCCAGAAGGCGATTAAGTAATAGACAGGGGCGGGTCACATACCATTGGTTAGGATAACACCAAAGTACCGCCCTACTCCACCCAAAAAGAACCGACGAGGGTGAAGCGTCAATTTAGAAAAAACACTTTTGGTTCGGTTCTCGAGTATGGTAAACGTGTCCTATTTTCTAAGTAGTGGTAATCATTTTTTTGTGTCACCGGGTTTCTTGATGTATTTTGAGTTTTTGCACTAAATATTAACTTATCGTCATTAGAGTTCAAATTAAACATCACCTCTTTCGATGTGTCACTGGCAATTGGCGTTTTCTGCCCGAGTTTATAAAGTTTAGCCTTCAGAAATAACTAACTTCATGTCCATCAATGATATTTATTGTATTTTTGGCCCTTCTGGCAATCCGTTTAGGTTTTACGATAAACAGTTCTTCCATTAGCGAGGTTCACTTTTCACTTAAGAACAGGACTACGGTCCCATTGGCCTATTTTCGTATTTGTTTAACTTTAAGTGTATATTCTTTGTTTTAAGTGTTAATTATTGTTATGTTTTCAAACCGATTATTTTCGTGTTCCTTTTTGTGTATAAATAGATTAAGTGTGGTTAGATTTTCGTGTTTTATTTACTTACTAAATTAGTGGAAAGTGGAGTCATCGAAGTTAGATCATCGTGGTGATCCAGCAGGCGTGACAAAGAAAATTGGGGTAAGTTTGAACTATATCTTTTTAAGTGTACACACATGTCTCTGTGAAAGGACCACGTAGAAACGGGATTCATGCATTGAGATATCTACGTGGCCCCATAAACAGAGAGACTGTGAGCATAATTTTAGAGAAAGCCTCGCGGTGGATGGATGAGTATTCCTTGGTAGCCGCATATAATATAAATTGATCTCAGTTGAAAGGGGCACGTTTCACGGATATAATCAATAAATATAATAATCCCCAGAGTAGTGTAAACAGGGTAAGTGGGGCTATTATTACAGTTGCAGCAAAGAATAAGTGAAATGTGTAAACTGCGAGAAGGCCAATGACAAACTTAATCTCAATCTTGACATCAAGCATGCAGCCATTGATAGGAAATGTGCGTGTTACATTAAGGTTATTGAATTCATTAAAAAGAAAATGCAATTTCAAAATACCGGCGGCATATTTCTTACCTACTTCAATGCTCAAAGTTTTTATAAAAATAAGGACGACATTTTAAATTATGTAAATAATTATAAGCCTAATTTGCTACGTCTACCTGAAACATGTACAACAGAAAATATCTATGACAATGAACTGAACATAAAATAGTACAATTTACTTCGATGTAATTCAAGCAGTCGACAGGGGGAGTGTTAATTTATATAAAGAGCAACATACAATTTAGAAATATGGAAACATCTATAACTGACAAGAAATTTTGGCTATTATCTGTGAATGTATATGTAAATAATACCCAGTACTGCATAGTTGCAATTTATAGGTCTCCAAGTTGTAACCCAAACGAATTTCTAGGTAGTTTTTATAAGTGACTAGATCCATATTTAGACAGTAACAAGAACAGCAATATAATAATTGTTGGGGATTTTAATATAAATTGGTGTTCGAATAATTATGCTAAGAAGAACTTTAAATCTAATATTCAAAATAGAGGGTTGAAACAGTCTGTTCAAGAATACACTAGAATTACGAATACTAGTAGAACTTTAATAGATTTAGTAATAAGTACCTAAGGATTACACATTAAATGTATATGTAGAACAAAATTATATTATTACGAATCATCACAATTAATTTCGATAAAATTACAGAATTATTAGTAGAAAAAGAATGGGGATACAGTAGCACGAATGTTAAATTAGTGAGTAAAATATTTATTGACAATATTTTATTTTATTTGTATTTTATTCATACACCATCTAACAGTACAAGACCATTCACAAGATGGGAAACAACACATACATCGTACAAAAATTACTTAAATTTACTAGCATACATTTCAGTAAATATATATAACAAAAGAAAATATAAATATCAAAGAGAATAAAGAGTTGAATTTATTTACAATAAAAAAAGAGATTAAAAAATACATATATGATTTAGACAGAATCTCCTATTTATTAAAGATGTCGATATCACGCTGACTGTGGTTATAGCTAGAGCACATTGCGTCTTTCAGATACGCATTAAAAACATTTGAAGTAAATCACTTTGTGGAAAGCCAATTGGTGGATATATACCATGAGATTTTAAATGTAAAAATTTAAGAAAGTGGCGTTGCGCGTTTTCTAATTTAAGACTATGAGTGTTATAGCAGGGCTGAAAATAAGAGACGCATACTCTAGTTTAGATCGCAAAAAAGAAAAATATAATAGTTTTAACGTCCATTGCGAATAAAAAAACCAAATGTTCTATTTACGTCGCAAATTAACGTGTCTATATCATTTTTTTCCTTCTTCAATTCTTTGGGAATTTCACTGCCACATGTATGTTTTCTTTCTAAGCGGTGCTAGGGAAATCTACAAAATATATCACAATTAACCAGTATGTTACTGGTAAAAAAACCTCTACGCCCGTGACGTTTACGTCAAAGGATCAGTTAAAGGTTGGTTTTGATAAATAAACAACACAAATAAGTATAAAAACTTGAAATCAAATATTTCGCCGACGTTTCGGAAATCTATTCTGTTTCCCTTCTCAAGGCTTTTTTGAAAAATCTTTTTTGCTGTGTATGACAAATACACAGCTCTAAGAATGTTTGTTATATTCAATATCCATAGATACTTACTATTTACATAGAACTGTTGATATAGTTAACAGTTTTTTAGTTTCTATACAATGTTAAGTTTTTGAAGTTCTTCTTTTAACATTGGCAGCCAAGTTGTACAGACATCTACGGAACAATTCGACACGCAATTATCCTCATTCAATAATATTATCGCGGATTCTTTTATTTTTCTTTTTTTGCTATCTGCCTCTTTTGTTAAAATTTTTGCCGAGTCCCAGTTTATTCTATGTCCGTTCTCCCACGCGTCTTCGCAGATCTTGGACCTCTGAATTTCATTTTTTCTGATATAATTTTGATGTTCGCCCAATCTTACACTAAAAGGTCTGGATGACTCACCCACGTATTGTTTGTTGCACTCACACGGAATACTATAAATGCAGTTTTTTGAATTTTGCTCGTGGTTTGTTGGTTTCGTCTTTGTCAGAATAGATCTTAAAGTGTTGCTTGTTTGAAATACCGTCCTAATATCAAATATATCACCGATGCGTCGCAACTTTTCGGATAATCCGCATACATAAGGAATTAACGCTGTGTAACGTTTTTCAGGTTTTTGTCGTACCTGATTGTTATTTTCAATATTTATGAAGGTTTTATACTTATTTGTGTTGTTTATTTATCAAAACCAACCTTTAACTGATCCTTTGACGTAAACGTCACGGGCGTAGAGGTTTTTTTACCAGTAACATACTGGTTAATTGTGATATATTTTGTAGATTTCCCTAGCACCGCTTAGAAAGAAAACATACATGTGGCAGTGAAATTCCCAAAGAATTGAAGAAGGAAAAAAATTAAGATAATGCCACAAATAACATTTAGACAATATGTGTCTATATCATTTCTTCACTAGATAATGTGGCCCCAATGAAAGAAATTAAGGTAAGATCTAAGCAAAATACATGGTTTGATAACACTTGCAGAGATGCTGTAGCAAATAAAAACAAGGCATATAAAAATATTCTTTCACTAATGAAGAAGATTGAAATAATTATAAAATATTTATAAACAATCTCGTTAAAGTAATACGAAATGCGAAGTGTAATTTTTATAAGAAAATGATAGATGAAAATAAAAATAATAGTAAGGATATGTGGAAACACTTAAAAGAAATTGTTGGCAGTAAAAATAAAACGGTTAGTAATTGTCAGAATGGACTAAGCTGCAGCGGAACATTATATAACAATGTTGATGAAATACCAGATATATTAAACAAATATTATATAGGCAGCATTGAGACTATAATTACAAGTATTAATTCCAATATCGTAAATAGCAATAATATTCTAGATACTATATCTCAATATGAATGTTCAGTGTCAACCTTTACCATAATATCTCTGCAAGATTTATATAAATTCATTACTAGTCAAGCTAAAAACTTCAGTACTGATGAAGTTAATTTAAATATTATAAAAAAACTGTTCCATGTTCCGGGATATCCTTTTTTAAATTTGAATAACTTATGTATAGAGAAGGAAGTGATTCCTGATTGCTTCAAATCTTCAACTACAGTACCTATTCCTAAAGTTATTATTACAAATCTTGCGGAACTGCGACCAATAAATATGCTATGCTTCCATTCTGCGAAAAAGTTTTAGAATTAGTAGTATTTGAGCAAGTCATAAAAAATATAAATTCAAACAACATTCTATGTAGCTATCAATCCGGACTTAGAGGGAAGCACTCATGTGAAACTGGTCTTCAGTTTTTTATTTGGGACTGGAAACACAAAATTGAAGAGAAAGGTGTAGGCGTTTGTGCAGTATTTATAGATTTGAAAACGGCATTCGAAACTATAGATCGAAATATACTGTAGCATGCAAATTGCTATTTTTATTGTTTCCAAAATTTGAATACTTATTGGCTCATATTTATTGGTGATCTCCTCTCTTTCGTTCAGCAAATAACTACATTTAACTTCAAATAAATTAAGTAATAAAATAGACAACTATAAATATAATGGTATAGTATTGCTGGTCATATATCTTCTAGGTAAATACTAAATTAAAAGTTTTTTTGTAAAAGATTTAATTCAAACTAAACAAAGTGAGCCTAATTAAGTAAACCAGTAAAATAATAAAATGTCGTCAATTTTATCAGATGCGTAAGTAAAATCCACATTTAATGTATAAGAGAGTATCATAAAATTGTCAATTTAGTTTTATTTTGATTAACGTCACCAAATATGTCTGTTTTAAAACTTCCGCGTGAGGAGCCACTTGTTCACTTGTTGCCTGACTACGACGCAGTAAAGTAGCCCGTCAAATTACTCGCAGCATCGTACTCCTTGACCACGTGTCTAACATATAAAATAACCATTAGAAGTTTAGTTTTATCTGAGAGGTTGGAAGAATATAAATATGTATTTGTATTGTGGGAAAACCGGATTTATTCCGTAAGTAATCTGAATTTAAATTATTTTTTTTGGTACCTGTTAAATAAGTATTTATATTTTATTATATGATATTTTCGACTTGTAGGGTTTTTTTCCTTGGTGGAATTTTATCCGTTCATTACCTACCATTGGAGGGTTTTCTGAGAAAGATTTTTTTTTGAGGATGGCTTGCTAGGCAAGGCCAAATAATAATTATATTTAAGTCACCTCATATTTGATAACCCTCAATTGAAGTATCAACATATTCTGTAATTTTGGTATACTTAGAAGAAAAAATTAACCTGGTTTGGACGATGTAATATTTGGAAGTTCGTTACCGTTCTACCAACAATGGGAGGATTTCGTTAGCCATATTATTTCGTATCTCCAAGGTCATAATAGTATAAAAGATTGAAGTCGCCGTAATGGTTCTCTCGTCAATGTAGCCAACCTGATTACGTCCTGTCAGTGTACTCCAGAATCTTTTACCACCATAGAAACTGGCGTCCAGTAAAAATTATTACATCAGGATTTTTATAGAAGATAAGTAACATACTACATTTTTATAAATTCAGCTTTACCTTATTTAATTCGCATACACTTTATTTAAATCTCATTATTAAATGATATTTGTTTATCTTAGCCATAGCTACTCAGCACATTTTTAATCAAAATATGAGTCTCTATTATTATGATAGATATTAAATACTTGTATAATCATATTCTGTAAAAAATTCGGTGATCACCAAGTTTTATGAATTAATTATTATTCTGTGTATCTATTTCTCTAAGGTTAAATTCTGAGCATATTATTTACGAATGATTGAAGGTAGATTTTTGCTATATGACATATATGCATACATCCGTTAACATAATTTCTAATTGGTTCTAAATTTTAAAAGGGAAAAATATTGCATTGTATACATACAGGGTTATTGAATATGAACGATATATTATATACGTGTATATATATTTTTATTTGTTTTTAGATTTAGTATAACTATTGCAGTTAAAATTTCAGTTTGATCAATTTCTAATAAAATTGATTGTAAATTTTAATCAGATTTTTATTCTCAATTTGTGCTACCTGGGACTCTACTACAATCCATTTAACACTTAAAATCATAAATAACATATCAAGTATTTATTATTTCACTCTGAGTATCTTCTACTGCTCTTAATACTCAGTAACAACTAAAGTAAAGAGTAGTTGGCGCCTATAAATTAACATCATTTATCACCTCATACACAGAAATAAATAACGGTAAGTGCATAAAACTAACTTATTTTAACATTAAAATTCTGCCTTCCCCACCCTCAAATTCTATCGAGCTAATGAGCTAGCTGGCTAGTGTAATCTATCCTTGCAACAATTCTTATGATAACTCTTAACATTAATCAATATATAGGGATAACTTTTAGTTGCATAATACTCGGTTTTAAAAAATTTTGTATAAACATTAAATTAATCAGAATTAAAAACAAGTTAAGGTTACAATACTAATACTTAAACTTGAAAAATATTGATTTACTGGAAGTGTATTAAAATATATTAATAACTACCTCTCTAACTGATTTCAATGCACAAAAGTAGGTAATACCAAGTCGTCGTTAGAAATAAACAACTTCGGAGTTCCCCAAGGAAGTGTACTTGGACCACTTTTATTTATATTATATATAAATGACATAGGAAATGTTCTAAATAAATGTAAAATTAATGTTTTTGCAGATGACATCTTAATATACTATGCCCACAATAATTTCAAGAAACTCATATCAACTATGAACGACGAACTTAAAATGTTCACCACTAAATTTAAACACAACAAACTGAAAGTAAATGAATTAAAATCCAAATGGATGTTTATAGGTAATAATTACTGGTTTAACATATTGAAAGTGTTAAATTTAAAAATAGTAATAAATGGGCAGACTGTAGAACAAGGAGAACAAATGAAATATCTAGGTTTTGTAATTGATAGAGAACTAAAATTCGGAAGTAATATAGAGTACATTTCGAAGAAAATTGGCAAAAAAAATAGAATTCTTAGGACGGGTAGCTCCCTATTTATCAACTCCAAAAAAATTAACTGTTTACAATTCCTTGATATTGCCTCATTTTACTTATTGCTGGTCTGTACTATATGTTACTTGTACAAACTTTGATAGATTACAGAAATTGCAAGACAATGCAATGATAATAATACTGAAATGTGATAGATACTCAAGTATTCAGAATATGTTGAATTTGCTGAACTGGCTGGACACTGAACATTTTTATTTTTCTCAAGCGATGATTCATTCATAAAATGAAAAACGATGCACTACCAGAATACTTAAAAGATCAGCTAATATTAGTTAATGAAATACATTCATATCATACCAGATCTGCCTTAAACTTTTATGTTTCACCAACTCTAAAAAACTGTACAATGAATAGTTTGTTTCATAAAGGCATTAGTCAATACAATCTTCTTCCTCAAACCCTTACAGATTTTAAGAGTATTGTAACCCTTTCTTGGGCCCGTTGCGTGACGGCAGCTCTTCGTCTGGGAGCGATAGGTCTGGGTACAGATTTTTTCTGAGTATTCTCACCTAGGTGCCGGGCGCCACCTAACCGAGATGTAGGGCTAGGGGGAAAAATAAGCGAAGAGGTTTTTCCCTTAATAATATAATTAATATAAAGATAAGCTTCACAGTCAGAAGTGAGATAATCTTAATTTGTATAAACTAGATTAAATTGGGTAATTTCTATTTTTGAACCCCCACCCGCAGCGCTACGCGTGGTTCACACTTAAAAGGTTACTTGAATAATATCTGTGGATCGTATTATAATATTAATAAACTATAATTAAATAAATTTTTTAATTTTTCTTTTTGACGATCTCTCCCTCGTAGGCTCGGTGATAAGAATTAAGTATCAATTCGCCGCTTTTGAGAATGGCACACTACTTGTCCTGTGGAATATTCTAATAGAAAGTGGAAAAAAATATTCTGACCTTACGATCTTCGTGAGAGGTTCCGTTGTCGTTTAGAGCATCATAGGGTTGCTTATGATCCAAGTTCGGAAAGCCTACTCCACTGATATGGCAGTTAGTCCCCAGAATACGATAAGTTATATTGTTGTGGCAGAACCAATAATAAAAACAAAAGGCCGGCGAATCTAAAATAGAGTTATTTTTTAGTGATGGCGACTACACCGATTACTAGTTTCCTATTTCCCATAAATTTATTAAATCTAGGTATTTGAATAGAATTCGACCTACCTCCTGCTTAGAAAAGCCTTTGTGTAAATAATTTAAAATATACAGCTCCACAACAATAGTACAAAATGGCGATAGGGATTTTTCTGTTCCTTCGCTCGTTAACTTAATTAAGAAGTCCCCTTTTCAATATTCAATTTGCGCAGATCGCTTAGGTGGGGCTCGGATAGGAAACATCGGAACCTACGGACGGCAACCACCAACGACATAATATAAATAGACTGGCAAAGTGGGCGTGGCACATGGCACTAACAACCGGACTAGTTGTTGACCTCCAGTCGACCTTGTCGTAAGCGCCCTCTAATCTGTTTCATCTGTCAGTTCAGATATTGTTAGTGTGTTTATATAGCTATTGTCAGTATTTTTGTGTTAATATTAAACTCTTTGTGTCATATATTTGTTTAACTTTAACTTTATAAAAATGGTGAGAAGGTGTTTATTTTGTAATAGTCTACAGGGGTGATCCTGATCTGACATTTCACATGTAAGTGAGAAACCATGGGCGTCACTTTAACATGGCAGAAGAATAAATCATATACCTTTAATATGTATATGATATAAATAAATGACTAGTCATTAAATAATAGCAGTTATCCGTAAAAAATATATGTATTGTCTTAATATGGCGGGGACGTATTCAATGTTTTAACTAGTTTATTACTCCTTTTTAGATTTCCTACAAAACAAAATATAAGAAGGAAATGGTTTCTAGCTATTGGCAGAGAATATGAAGAAACGAAATATATTTACCTGTGTTCTAATCATTTTTCAAGTAATGATTTTATAGTAAAATTTTCTAGGCATCGATATTTAAAAAAAACTGCAGTACCTGTAATAGCAACGGAAAGTGGTCAAAAAGTGACATTTGAAAGGTAAATGGTTGTATTAAATTCTTTTGTGCAATTGTCTTAGGTTTTAAATTAAGTTGTTACAGTGTGACTTGTATTTGAGTAAGTTATAATAGAATAGTAACTATATTGAGCAACAAGTGTCAAAAATAGCACTTTTCATACAAGTGTGAGAGATTGATGGTACGAGCTGTAAGTGGGTGCTCTTTGTATGTGTTGCACACTATACTTTTTCTACGACTGTCATCAATTTCCATATTAAAATAACTAAATTTCAGAATTTACTTCAATGACAAAACTTATCTATAATTTAATGTTTCTAAAGATCGCGAACTAACTTCAATTGTTTTCAATGCACTATGAGTTATGGCTATACACCAGAGTGCAATGATGTTACTTTTTTGTACACTTTTTATCTTTTTTTTAACTGTTATCATATGTTTTGTGCACAAAAATAAGGAAAAAAGATGTAGTTTGTTTAAGTCTTAGGAAAAAACTATTAAGAACTGTGATAATGCTGCTATTATAATAAAAGCTATTAATAAATACTATTTACCTCACTATTTCAGGGAGCCAGTTTTAAGCCCACCTCGAACTACACCCAAAAAACGAAAACGTGCAAGGTATGTAACTCGGTAACACTCTAGGTATTAGGGTTTTTAAACAAATTTGTAGTAAATAAATATGAAGGATATATATTCAAACTGGGCATTTTTGGATGCTTCACTATAATTAATCTTCGACATATTCTGGAAGTATGCAGCTTTATGTATACACATGTCCCAGCAGCCAAGTATCTCCATAAAACAAATTTATTGTTAACTAAATATTCATATCCAAGGGTATGGAGCATATAGAATGGTAGGGATTGACCAAGACAATGGAGGAGACAGGCAACGTATGCATGTAAATTTGTTCCGCTTTTAGCAAACAGAAGTGTATAAACATTTATGTTGCAACAGAATACATATTGTTAATCTTACAAATTGAAAAAATCCAAATAATTCCAAGTGGTATTATGGTGGCCGTTCAATGCATGAAGATAAAGACATATTTGAAACTACAATTCAACAAGAATAAGGCTAATAATTTTAAAAATTGCTGTTGAAAATAGTTTTTATGATCGATTAGGTTATTGTTTGGCTCAAGAAGGGGGCCAATTTGAACATTTATTACAATTCATTTTCCTTTTGTTTCTTAACATCTTCTGATTGTATTATTTTAAGAATATATTTTGTTAAAAAATATGTATTTTATAATACTTAGGGCCGCATCATTAGGCCTCTGACTTGAACAATTAAAAATTCGACAATCCTCTACCAACAACAATGTAGTATTACATTACATAGACCTAGGTTGTTCTCTAGGCCTGGTGTGAGGCGTCCGCAAGTGTATGACCGGCTTTCGCTGTTGTTAGTTGACCAACCATTTTGTATGTAAATCTCATCTGAAAGCTGTACTCGGCTGTTGGAACCTGTATAATAATTGATTATATTACAATAAGTGATTGAGAAAAAATACAATTAAAATAATGCAGGAAGTTCCTTTATATCAAGTAGGTGAATTGTAAAAATTTTAAAAGTATATATATTTTTAGAGAACTGCCTTCATCACCATCAACTTCATCTACTACATCTGTTGATTCACCAATTAAAATATCAACAGAAGCAATGCATCCTTCATCGGTAATGGAGAGAACTGAAGATGCTTGGCAAAGTTCTTCGAGTACAATTACAGTAACTGAGCCAGAACGTGATACTGAAACGGATTCATCTGTAAAAAGGTAAATTTCTGTACAGAATGTATCTTGAGCAGTCAACTGCAAAAAAATAAGGTATTTGAGATATGCTCGGTGAAAAGTGTTTCTAAACTTAGATTATATTATGGTAATGTGTATTAATCCTGTCATGTTGCAAAGTTTGTTTGAAATTATTAAATAAATAGCAATTGATATAAAGATTATTGTATTCTAGGAAAATTCGGAAGCCTAGATATTTTGGTGATATTGATGAGTTGGACATGCAGTATACAAAGAGGATCATGAGAAATTGGAAAACAATTGACCGCCAGAGAAAGAAAATTAATCTTCTTCAGCGCAGGAACAGAAGAATGCAATGTAGAGTGTCTTGCTTAAAATCCTTACTAGCATACTTAAGAGATCTGAATTTAATATCAGAGACATCTGAATCTGTCGTTAGTGTAAGTATAAAGTTTTTAAAATGGTGTTAATTTATTTTTGTTTTATTTTCTAAAATATAAAGGTAGACAGTAGTTTTTATAAAATATATTACTTAAATTAACACTTGCGCTGCGGCTGTTGAAGGTTCAGGAGGCTCTGGGTTACCACACACGCTGACTCCCTTTTTCTCGAAAATATTGCATACTTAATTAGGTGTCAGAAATCGAGTAGTCTCAAGAGAGCCATGTGCACCTGGCCAAGAATTTCTTGTTCAGTGCTGACTGACATAATAATAATAATAATATCAATAGATAATATGACCTGACTCACATGAGAGTCGAGCACACTACACTAAGAATGGGACCGACTCTCATGAGAATCATGCGCAGCGAAGGTGTTAGTAATCTAGATTTAGCTAAATAAGAGATACTCATCAGTGTATAACATATTAAAACTATTACAGGAATCTTTAACTGGATCTGCTGCAGAAATAATGAAGAGAATATTAAGAGGACCTACTAAGCAAAAGTACAGTCCTGAATTGCGAGCATTTGCTCTTACTCTTAACTTTTATTCTACGAAGGCTTATAATTATGTAAGAAAAAAATTTAACAAAAGCCTACCATCTACAAGAACATTAACTGGGTGGTATGGGTCTATTGATGGTACACCAGGATTTACTGAGGAGGCTGCCCAAGCGTTAAGAATTAGAGCTGCAGAGGCAGTAACAAAGAATAAGAAAATATTGTGTGGTATGGTAATTGATGAAATGTCCATTAAAAGAATGGTAGAGTGGACTGGAACAAAATGTACTGGCTTTGTTGATTTTGGAACAAATATAGAGAGTGATAATCTGCCAGAAGCCAAGGAAGTGCTCGTATTTATGGTCGTTTCCATCAATGATAACTGGAAGATAACAGTAGGATATTTTTTGTTGGATGGATTAAGTGGGTCAGAAAAGGCTAATCTAGTCAATCAATCGTTACAGTTTTTACATAATACAGGTATTACAATCATTAGTTTAACTTTTGATGGAACTGCTGCAAACCTAAACATGGCTCATTCACTTGGAGCTAACTTCAGTGATCCTGCAAACTTATTAAGTAAATTTAACCATCCGATTACTCAACATAGTATATATCTATTTTTGGATCCTTGCCATATGCTTAAACTTCTCAGAAATTGTTTAGGTAGTCAAGGTACTCTTGAAGATGATAAAGGCAACCTAATCGAATGGAAATATTTTGAAAATTTAGTTGAACTTCAAAACACTGAAGGTCTGCAAGCTGCTACAAAAATAAAAAATCGTCATATCCGCTGGAAACGAGAAAAGATGAAAGTGAAAATTGCAGCACAGACATTTAGTAACAGTGTTGCAGATGCCTTACTTTTTTTATGCAATGACCTAAAATTAGATGATTTTAAAAATACTGAGGCTACAGCTAGATTTTGTAAAATTGTTAATAATTTATTTTATATATTTAATTGTAGAAATTTACTGTCAAAATCAGAATATAGAAAACCATTATCTACTAAAACAGAAGGAAAGATTTTGCCATATTTAGAAGTTTGTAGAAACTATATTGTTATGAATTACACCCCTTGGAAAAGGAGATGGTACGCCTATGCCTACTGATAGTGACTGGGAAGGCTCTAGAAAGAACCAAGGACTTTTCTAGATTATGGTTGGAGAAGATTCTGGATTAATCTAGAGCTAATTTCGGAGTATATAAGGCGCGATTACAAGCGCGGAAGAGGAAGTTTTATGAAGAAAGCAGTTTATAAAAGTGAACAAATAGAAAAGTGGAAAGTGAGGTTAGATAAATAGTAAATAAAGTGAATTTGAAGTATTGTAGTCAGTAAATAGTTAAATAAAGTGTTAGTAGTGTTTAATCTCTTGTTAAAATTATTTAGAACCCACGGATTCATACAGGGTGTTTCCAAAAAGGTGGAAATCCGTAACAATATTTTAAACTTAAAATTAAAAGGCGATTTGGTGATTAAGTCAAAGAGAAAAGTGGGATTTTTAGGATTTTTAGTTTGTATAGAAAGCCTAAAAGGCATGTATAACGATTATGTAAAATGTAATGCTCCAATATTAAAATATATTTTAACTTACAAATTGTCGCAATACCACTTAGAAATGTATTTTGGCATTGTGAGAAGTAAAGGTGGCTCAAATAACAACCCTACAGCCAGACAATTCGAGGCTATTTACAAACGGCTTTTAGTACATTCGGAATTAAAGGCGGTTGACACTGGCAATACAATTGCTTTAGATGATACATCAATCTTGCATATTGGCAATATTAAAAGCAGACATTTTAACGTGCATCAACTTACAGACCACAATTACTCGCTATCAATGAGAAATGATTCAGATGATAGGAATCCAACAATGCTGCATTCTCTTTGTGGGAATTTGATTGAGGATGACACAGCCAGGTCAGAATTAAATTTTGATATACCTTTCCAAAGGGATCATGATTATCTAAGTTCTGAAGTGTGGCATCTAACTCTCTATTCTGAAGACATTCTTGGATACATAGCAGGTTTTGTTGTAAAAAAGATAAAAACGATTATTAAATGTCCAAAATGTTTAGATACATTAGAAGACAGTTCAAACTTTTCACTTCTACAAAAAAGGAAGACATTTGGAAAACTCGTAACGGCATCTAAATTTGTTATAAATGTTTGTAAAGCTGGGGAGAAGTATTTCAGATTCATAAAACATTCTAAAGATGTATTTGAACCTAACATTAATGTTATAAAAATGTTAATTAATAAAACATTATCAAGTTTATTAGCTTCAAATTTGTTTAATGTATTTGAAGATCATATAAAGGGTGATTCACGTAGGCCATTCATTAGAAGTTTTTCAACTTGCAGTTGGACTAGAAACTTGAAATTTGGTATGCAGCCATAATCGATCATGCCCGTTCTATCTAAAATATTTTCAGTCCTCCAACTATACAGGGTGTGCCAAAAATTGATACCAACTTTCTTATTTTAAATGGAAACCTATATTTTTCTTTACATGGTTCGATTGGTCTTCTAATTCTGAGTTTAGAGAACCTAAGTTATATTAACTTATCTATTACAATTTTTGACATATGTCCAATTTTTTGAAAAAAATTGCCGCTGTAGTAGTTTACGAACAAATTTGTATCTCGCAAACGTTTCAAAATTATGAAACCAAATTTGTGAAGCAGTTAGCTGGAAGTTCAGGCTAACTTTTGATGGCCCATCGGTGGTCCCATTTTGTACCATATGGGCACAGTCGATTTTCAAATGTCGCAATCAAAAATTGTCAAAAAGTCAATTTTTTCAAATGGCACCTACTATTTTTTTTCACACCATTCGAAAGAAAATTGAATTTTAGGGTGAGTTACTTAAGTATTCCCTATACCTATCTTCACCCCATATCGAGTTATTCAATAAAAATCAAGAAATACCTTATCTTGCCGAGAGATTCCTTACTTCATCAAGTATGCCATGGAAACAAAAGACAGTTGTAATAATTTTTAAAGAAAAATATGGATTCTTATTTAAGTACACACAACACCAACAAATTATTATTAACGAACAAGAACAATGTTGACGAAATTTTGTCAGTGAAAACGGTGCACACATTGAGCATTTGTATTGAAATAATTATTTTGTTAATCTGTTTATTTGTTGTTATTATTTATTATTGCAATACGATTTTTGAATAAAAATTAAAATGAAATGATTGTTTCCAAAGCCTACTACCCTTGAGAAAAAAAAACAATGTTTTTTTCAAAAAATGCCAATAACTCAAAAACGACTGTAGATAGACATACACAATGTTAATAAAAGTGGCCCTAAAATTCAATTTTGCATTGATTTCTGGCGTCAGAAATGGTAGGTGCAAAGATGTGCTACGCAATCTGTTGAAAGTAGAATAATAGAATATTTAAACAAAAATATGGTGGTCACATTGAACATTTACGTCAGAATTTCGTCAACATTGTACTTGTTCGTTAATAATAATTTGTTGGTGTTGTGTGTAATTAAATAAGAATTCATATTTTCCTTTAAAAATTATTACAACTGTCTTTTGTTTCCATGGCATACTTGATGAAGTAAGGAATCTCTCGGCAAGATAAGATGATTTTTATTGAATAACTCGATATGGGGTGAAGTTAGGTATAGGGAATGCTTAAGTAACTCACCCTAAAATTCAATTTTCTTTCGAATGGTGTGAAAAAAAAAAAATAGTAGATGCCATTTGAAAAAATTGACTTTTTGACAATTTTCGATTGCGACATTTGAAAATCGACTGCGCCCATATGGTACAAAATGGGACCACCGATGGGACATCAAAAGTTAGCCTGGACTTCCAGCTAACTCCTTCACAAATTTGGTTTCATAATTTTGAAAGGTTTGCGAGATACAAATTTGTTCGTAAACTACTACTGCGCCATTTTTTTTCAAAAAATTGGACATATGTCAAAAATTGTAATAGATAAGTTAACATAACTTAGGTTCTCTAAACTCAGAATTAGAAGACTAATCGAACCATGTAAAGAAAAATATAGGTTTCCATTTAAAATAAGAATGTTGGTACCAATTTTTGGCACACCCTGTATAGTTGGACTGAAAATAGATTAGATAGAACGGGCATGATCGATTATGGCTGCATACCAAATTTCAAGTTTCTAATCCAACTGCAAGTTGAAAAACTTCTAATGAATGGCCTACGTGAATCACCCTGTATATGATGATGATCCTATTTCTAATCATTCCATTTTGTTGACGGATCTAATTTTGACTAAATATTTTAATTTACGCATCCATCATGAAACTGACATAAATAGAGATATTAGGGAATATAAAATTCGAAGTCTTTTGACAAAGGTAGTAACTTTTCAGAACCAATAGGAATTTTTATTTATTATATTATTTGTTTACATAAATTTTTTCGTATAATAAAGTTATTACTTTAAATGGTATGGTTGTTTTTTTTCACTCCAAGACATCCACAAGCCCAAGTAGTCATTATTTCGATGGTATATAACGAAAAGTGACCAAATCCAAAAATTGTTGAAAATGAGAAAATATATATATGCTCGTCATGTTAAATAGTAATACGTTTGACTAGTAGAAATGTCTAACTTATCATTATGGCTTAATAGTATACCTATAGAAATTAATTTATACAAGTAAAACTGACTAAATTGGACTTGGTCATTTTTACTTGTTTTAAAAATAGCTTTGGAGAATAATGGTCATAATATGCTAAATAATTTCATTTACTTCAACTACATACAGGCGTAAAGTATGATTTAGATTTAGAAACTATATTAAAAAAAATTTAAAACTACCCTTTATAAATGAATTATTTGAAATATAAATTGTCGTCAGAATCAACACTGGACTCTGGAAAAACCTAAAAAAAAGGTAGAGATAGAACTAAAGTAAAAGTTGTACTAGTAGCTCTTTATTCAAATCAGTTACCTATGTCCGAAAAAAAAAAAATTAAAACTATACTAAAAATATAATTCCAGCGGAATATCAGGAATTGTCATTGCACTCCAACAACACTGTAACAGACCTCTTGCCAGAACCGGATATTGCAGAGTCTAGTGCTGACTCTGACGACGATTAGATTTTATTTTTCAAACAGTTCATTTATAAAGGGTAGTTTTATATATAAAAAATATATATAGTTTCTAAATCTATATCATTCTTTACATTTGTATGAAGTTAAAGTAAATAAATAAATTATTTAGCATATTATGATCATTATCCTCCAAAGCTATTTTTAATACAAGGAAAAATGACCTCAATATTTCCACCAACAAATTGCAAATTTTTAAGTTAAAACTTCAAACTGTTCTCCTGAATATTTACTACATATCTTCAATTTAGTCATAAATCGTACCCTTTAAAACAGTACGCCACTGCACAACTAGGGCCAACAAATACACCCCACCTCACCTCTCTGGGACTAATACTGTGTTGAATCGGGATTGCTCCTCTATCCTTTAAAGCTCGTTGGCAACCACACATACCAGTAGGTACCTTATTAGTTGACTATAACTACTGTAAATGATTTAGCAACATCTCACTTAATTAAACAGGAATACAGTGTGTGAGAAAAATCCAAAATTACCGTTACAGTATTAATACATTTAAAACACATAAGAAAACATGTTGACCTATTCTAGGATATTTATGTATGTTCACGTCGAGGTATACTAATATAAGTATTATATATGGTAAATATTTTATATATTTTAAGTTTAGGTTTCCATTTTAATTTTAAGGATATAGTCGATAAATGTGCAATTATATTGTATTATCTGTTTTCTGGATAAATAAAGATTATATATTTAAATTGAATACACCCAGTGCTCAACAAATACATGTAAATTTGATAACATCGGCTTATCAATTAATTTATGAATGTCCATCCAAGATTTTTTGAAATCCATATTTTAGCTTTCTTTTTAAATAAGATTATCGAGTTGATTTTGCTTATCTCTGGTGGAATGATATTATATATTTTGGTTCCAAGGTCTTTGAGGAATAGTTTCTTCGGTTTTAGGTACTCAAATGGCACTGACTCTATAACGAGCTTGATGTTCTTGATCGATTTTCTCCAAATCACCTTTATTTTTCTGTTCCCTAATTAAAATTATGAAACAAAATAGTTGTCGAGTGTCTAATTATTTGATTTTCAATAAATAGCTCTTCTGAAGGGTAAGTATATGTGTTCTTGATAATTGTTTTTAATACATGTTCTTAAAATTGGATGAAATGGCTGCTGCATCTCCCCATGCTATTACCCAATGAGTTAGGTGGGTTTTCACTAGAGCAAAATATAGGGTTCCTAACTGCGCTGAGATTAATATCTGGGGCAAATATTTGAATTTATGCAATAACCATCTTAACTTAACCAACTTATTAGTTATATAATTTGTGTGGACATCCCATGCATCTTAAATAAGTGTCTATATATCCACTGGACGACCGTTTTATGTCCAAAATGTGTCCAGGATGTCCTTGTATGTGATTTGAATAAAAAGTGGATATCCATATAAAGACATCAACATACACAAAAATATGTTCACTGGATGTCCGCGGATATATTTCGGCAACCGGTGGATGCCCACAGCGACATCTAGTGAATGTTCACACCCAGACATCTAATGGATGTACGAAAATATATCACTGGATATCCCCTGGTAAGCACACAATCATCGATCGAAGTGCGGCTTAATACTAGAACCAATGAAATGATCAAGTGCCGACTATATTACGTCGTTATTGTGGAGGTAATTAGCTAGTTAGAATATATTAGTTATCGCAAACTCTACTTGTCGTTGATAGATTTTTTTTATATTGATAGCTAAGCTAAGAAGATGCATTACTATATCTCTTGTTGTTATGTAACAGTAAAATACACAAACTTCTTTATGTTTTCATTATTAACAAAAAATCTTTTTACAACGCTTATATTATTGTGTTTTATCGATTTCGTTTCATGCCTAAACGTTTAAATTTTCCTCCGAACCATTTGTTTGACCGCTGGTAAAATCATACAATCTCCTGTTTTGATGGCCAATGAGAAAACACGTAACCTCACATATTATATTATTAACGTTTGGGCCGCTTTAGACATTTCAAGTGGTAAAAGATTGCAGTGAATATAAGAAAGAGTAAGTTATACCTTACGGATACGATTTATACTTAAAAAGGTACGTAAGTTTTATTTATATGCAAGTATGGAATAAAGTTTCGCACCGAGGAGCCATTATTAAAAGGCAATTTTAAAGATCTCTGGCATTTCCCGACAACACTATAGACAAGCAAAGGCAGATGCAGAAAGTGCCTTGCATTTAATAACATCCAAACGCCAGAAAGTCTTGTGACATTCAAAATTACCTGAATGCCACTTGTTAATTTTTATTCTAATAGCAATGAATTTTTGTAGTCTTAAACCACAATTCAGTAAACTTATTAATTAATTTTTCAGTTCAATCCTGAATCCGGAAGAATTTGCGTTTATCATTCCAACTTTAAATTATAAATTAGCATACAAGCGCCATCTCTTGCTTCTCTTGATATACACCTACAAGTCATCTGGTACAACAAATATTTAAAAAAAGAAATCTGTATAAGTGAATAAATCCCAAAAATCAGTAAACAAAATTATGAATCGATAATTCTGATTAAATTGGAACTCATGAATGCATAGAAATGATACAGTAGAGTAATTGTGTAGATTTGTATTGTACTTAAAGAATGATTTATGTTACCAGTACCAGCGACACCTCGCGTAATTATGAGTAACTAGGTTTTTAGATCATACACGGTATCGGAACAGGTCGTCAGGGCCATTTTCCTGTCTACTTCGAGCAATACAGACGTATTTCGGACCGATTAACACCTCATCTGGAGTGGTATGTTAAAAGATACTTGATAATATGAATATAATTACCTTCTGTAGTATTTGTTGTACATGTATTTGTAATTTAATTGTTGAATTTATCATAATTAAACGCGATGTTTGTTGATCACAATTTACCTGATTCGCGGCGCGTAGCTTGTAAGATGGAGACCGCGCGGTCAAGTTAATGTATGAACGGGGTATTTCGAGACATGTGTTTAACTCGGTATTAAAATATATTTAGAGGTAAATGTTATTAATGAATGATTGAGGTTTAATAAGGGTTAAAGACAGTTCGAATTTAGTAAATTACGTTTTCGTAACCTTATCCAATAATTAAAACTCAAAGGAATTTAACTCGATATTAGTAGGGGCGAGAAGGGCATGTTAATGTAATTTATTTAGAGAGACACCAGTAATGCATTAACGTGGGGATTTTATCAAACGCACTAAGAGTGCCCACTAGTAAACAAGTAATTTCAAGTGTAGTAACAGATGATAACTCTTGTAGGAATGAGGAGTTATGTTTACCCTTAAATTTGGAGTTTTACCAAAAAATTGGCTTAACCTTGTGCCAAAGAACTGGATTGCTGCTACTAATCCATGGGTTATTTGCCAAGAAGGAGTCTTTGAATCCAAATTGTTGGAGCGTCTTGGTAGAGTCCCCACTGGATGAGAGCACCAAGTTAGAGTTTTGGTAACCGACCACAGAAGATTAAGTTCTGAGAGTCGAGGGATCTCTGCTGATGTCAGTAATCGAGTGGTGGTAATACACAGCGAAGATCCGGTGAGACGAGGACCAGGGTTGGTTTCTGCAGGACGCAACCGGTGGTAACAGTATCACTTGAATTTCTCTTCATTGTTCAACTTTCAACATTCAGCTTTCGATACATTTTCAAACATTTCTAAATTTTTACTATTGTTGTATGTTATATATTGCCTTCAGCTATTTATTAATTTTTTACATTTAATTATTTAATCACAGCTTAACGATAAATTGTCATATTCTGTATTTTTTTGGTCTTCAACCTAACCATAATTATTTAAAATATGTAATTAAACTTTCTGTAAGGAAGTAGCTACATCCAACCATAAGGTGTAACATTTAAATTAATTAAAATCAAATCATTTCCATATAATAGAGTCAATAAACAAGATATATTTAACAGAGTAGTGTGTTTATCTGTGAGAATTGTATAAGTATCTATGACATTTTAATTATCTCTGAGTAGTCACAGTCGTACAGTTAGACAAGTACGTTGTAGATGCTTTTTTAATATGACTACTGGCGCCTAACCTAAAAATAAAAAATTTTCTGAATAATTTCCGAACCACGACCCAGTCTCCACAAACTAAACGAGAACCGGGCAACCTCAACTTCCTAACCTGCTGGGGGCAGAAGTTGGTGGTACAGTCTTAGAAGATTATATTCAGGAAATTGTTCATTTTAATAGTGATGAATCTGATGATTTTATTTCTTCTGTTGCTGATGATGAGACTGCCTCAAAGCAATATGTTTTATAATACTTCTCATATTTAACCAAATATATCTGAATTAAATCATAGTCGAAATAATATTTTGTATGACGATTGTTTTATGACATAATTTTAAGACTAGGATCATTAGCCTAACTCTTCTTGTTCTGAATATGACGAAAAATTCAGTGTCTTCTTAGCCGATCAGGTAGTTAAGCATCAAATAACTCATTGAGCATTAACCAGTTCACTACAAAACTTAAAATCTAAATATAAAGATTTATCATTACCCGGAGATGCAAGAACATAATTACATACTCCTAGAAAAGTTGATGTAAAACTCTTAGATCCCAGTCATTATTCTCATTTTGTTTTACAAAAGTGCATAGAAAACCCTGTCTCATTCTTTTGCAAATATCGATATCATGAGGTTATTGTTAACATCGACCTGTTTCTAAAAGTTCCAAGAGTCAGTTATATCTCATTTAATGTTATTTACTTCATAATAAAAGTTACGTTGACATAGTACGTATATACCATGGAAACGACAAACCTCAAGGTGCCAATTTATTTTTTAAAAGATTTCGTAGATCAGGCTATCGATTTAATCATAAATGCACGCCATTTGTGATTAAAACATGAGACAATTTTACACTCAACATTTTTTGTCTAGACGTGGGTTTACAAATTTATGAGTAAAATTGACAAGTGATTATTATTATATAGGTCTTATTCACCTAGTGAGTTCCTTTTAAACAGATGTATTTGACAACGTGCCATTTAGAATGACAGAATTTCCATACTATTTTGATTTCTAAGTGAAAACAGGACGACAAAACTATCCAATTGCAAAATTTTGGTCCCCGTATCACTATTTTATATCTCTTTGTATCGTCATTCGAGGAATAGCGCCATCCCATCGATGACAAAATAAGGAGTTTCAACCCAGCTCTGGCTTATTTCCTGGCCTAAAATCTTCTTTAATTATCCGTTAGGTTTTCCATTACAAAATTTGAAAGTGCTTTAGTGCATTTTGCGGTACATTTCCTATTCGAGTGAGAGTGATAGTGAAATTTCAGATGTAACCGACATAAGTAGCCATAGTTAAAGTGCTACACCGACTACTGAAACCAAAAGAAAAAAAATTGACGCTTGTGCGATGGTTCCGTGGTATTTCCAAAATCTCAAGCTACAAGTCAAGTAGCAACATCGTCAGTCAAGACCATCTTATCGGCTAGAATCATCCCCCTCAATCTGGACCACACTCTAAACCTAACTTGCCTAGATATTCAAGATCCGGGTTCTATAAAGTGAGTGCCAGGGTTTTCGTCCTGATTTTGGTCAGCTTCCTGCCAAGTTAATTGTTCTTCCTAATTTCGCTTTTCGTAATTATTAAATAATATGGTAATTGCACCAGATTACATTATATTTAAGGCATTTATCGCTAAGTTAAAATCTCCCGTTAAAAGTATAAGAAAGTGTGAATCCTTATCGCACTATTTACGCTGCTACTTGGTTCTTTTACTGGGCGACCAATACGCCGCTTTGTTTACGTTTGTAAACGTATGTTTTATATCCACTGAATATCGCTTACATATCATAATTCGCAAAATAATTCCGACGAGTATTATTTTAACCCTACTCTCTGTTGTTATAAATATATCTTATAAATAAATCTTGATATTTCTCAGTATTTGTGGATTTTTTCCAAGTAATCTCATATAGGATACCGATTAAAACTTTATTTAGTCATTAAATTACCTACATTTTTGGTTATTTTCTTGATAACTTTTGCATGTTGATTGTCCGCTTATTTGGGCCCTTTGGTCATAGAAATAAGTATAAATAGTTTAGTCATTTAGCTAAGACAATACTAATCATTCATTTTACAAACAAACGCATTTTAATCAACATAAATTTGGTATTTTTACCGCATAACAAATTAAACACTTATATAGAACAGTATTAAAATTATTAATGCTGGTACTGTACGTTCACATGGAATTTCAAATCATGATTCTATTGCGAGTTTATCAACAATTAAGATAACATTGTCAAGTATTACACGTACAGAGAATTTTCAGATTTTGGTGATAATCAATTTCTTAATGACCTTAATAAAGTGGACTGGTATAATTATTATCGTTCATCTATAAACTTTAAGGTTGATTTTCTCAACTATGCTGTTACAAGATTATTTAATGCACATGCCCCTGTGGTCACTGCACGCATTGAAAAAAAAATGGGACCTTGGCTAACTGATACAATGAGAATTTTGGAAAAGCGACGTGATGGTGCACAAAATTAGATGCAGACTGAGAATCTTATAAATGTCTCCGAAATTATATACAAATAGTCCAATGAAAAGAGAAAAATATGCTTTTACATATCAAAGTACTAGGAAAAATAACAGTGAAAGTAATAGGAAGGTCATAAAGCAATTATGTTTGTCAAATACAAATAAATCTCAAGAACCTCTCAGAAGTAGATGCAATTAATAATTGCTTTATTGGGGTAAATGTTAATATGCTCTCTTCAAGCTACACGTAGTATATCCGCTTCTGCAGAGGAGAGAAAACAACTAGGCTGATGTGATGCGCATCATATAGCCCATATAGTTAGATCGACATGCGTGGTGAATAGATACATCCGACCACAGGTTACACTATTCCCGCTGAATACGTCGGATCTAGGTGCTACCTCCGGATATCTGGTGCCCCTCCGGCTGTAACATAGCCCTTCCGTGATAAGTCTGCTCCGCTGCGGTAAAGTTTACTTCAGAGCAATCTCGTGGCACAGATCGAAATTTCTCAAAACCTTCTGCGGACTGCACTGCTGGGTCTGTTGGTAGCATACTACAGTAGCGGGAAATGATGATTCAAGCGGCGTGGCCCCTCGTAGTGCGACCTCAAGTGGTAAAGAATAGTGCAATAAAAGTGCCCAATGGGCACAACTGTTGTTAAGTCAAACACCTTCCAACAATACTCCGAAGTACGTGATAGTGAAAAGAATAGACGATGATTTTGGAAGAACAAGCCCCTTTCTAATTGTTAAACTATTACATCGGTAATTAGAAATGTTAAATCAATAAAGAAAATGAAAGAGGAGATCTCTTAATTGAAACGAACAATCCCGCCCAGTCAAAGAAATTGATCACTTAAGAAATTACATTAATACGATGTAGATATACCACCTCATCAAACATTGAATTATTGTAAAGGCGTCATAACTTGTCGAGATCTACTGAATGGTTCAGGAACAGAAATCTCAGAAAATCTTCGATAACAAAGCGTCATTGAAGTAAATAGAATTACGACAAAGACAGAAGGAGTCACTGTTGAAACAGCATTTCTTATATTAACCTTCAGTGCTCCAAAGCTACCAGATAAAATAAAGGCAGGCTTTTATCACTCTCTGTCGGTAAGCCCTTATATACTGGCCTCACATTGAAGTTTCAATTGTTAGAGTTTTGGTCACTCATCAATAAATTACGGCAATGTACCATTATGTATATGTGGCAAAATACTACACCCTTAGTCTAGTTAATGCATTAACTCTGGAACATCATTCCGCTCGTTCTAAAAACTGCCCTATATTCAAAGAAGAAGCAGCCATTCAAAAAGTAAAAGTTTTAGAAAGGATCTCCGATTTATAAGCTAGAAAGGAAGTACCGAACATTGACGTCAAAGAGATTGTCTAACAGCTGATCTCGTAAATTTCAAAAATTCTCGCAGCACTAATCCAGGAGAAGAAAGACTCAGAAGATAAAGCTCAGAATAGGTAACTAAAGAACCTCCAATGCCTCTTCCTATCGACAACTTACTCGATCATACGGTTGAACCTCGTCCACTCAAAGTAAAGGAAAAGCCAGTAATTCCCTACAATTATCCGAATCCGGTCTTAGTTAGTCTACAAGTAGAAGTGTATGGGAAACTAATCCAACGTATACACGGCAAAGACGTACAAAACCATCTCAAGAAGAAGCAGATGAAGGAACCGATGATGTAGCTGAATCTGTAGTTAACATAAGAAAATAAAAAACCAAATTAGGATGGCCAAAAGGTCGGCCTAAAAGGCCACCAGATCCAAATACTGGCCAAGCCCTAACACAACCTGTGATTAGAATAGTCCACCTTAATCAAATTTCACATCATACAAATTATGTTTATTTAATTTGTCTCTTATTTATATTTATTTACTTATATTTTATTCTTCTATTTATTTATTTATTCGTCTATTTGCTTTATTGTCTTTTATTCATTCATCTGGTTGCGGAAATTAGTACATAAGTGCAAATAAAAAAAAAACAATCCGAAATGGTTTCCATAATTCAAACGAACTGCAATGAGTGTAAAATACATTACTGTAAACTAAAAGAAATAACATAATTCTCCTATGCGCGGATGCCTACTCAAAACGCACTTTAAAGTAGGAGAAAACATCTCATGAAGAGGTTATATTTACTCATGTTCCAGAAAAGATGTAAAAATGTTCCAATTGCACTAATACCAGTGCAAACAGAACTACATATTGTAGCCATCAGAACTGAAGTTCCAAAGAAAATGATCATATGCAACATTTACCTTCCAAACTTTGATTGGGAAATTCAGGACTGAAGGGATATAGGAGCGCAACTCCCTAGACTATACATGGGAGACTTTAACGCTCACAGTCCACTTTGGTGACGTGGGCGCTTAGACGTACGCGGTTGTATCATCGAAGATCTAACAGACGAACTGGTACTAGTTATTCTTAACATTGAGAGGACACATATCTAAATTCTAGATCAAATAGTTTTCAGCCATTGGCCTTACTCTATGTTCCTCAGAAAGAGCACATATATGAATGGAAACCCCTCGACGAACAACTATATAAGGATCATTTCTCCGAAAAAATGGCGCTTGAAGCAAGCCAAGTGGGTTAAATTTATAAGTAGATTAGCCCCCATCACATTTGGGGAAACTATCATTTCTCTATACAATATAACAAGTACTGTACTCAATGTAGTTGAATTAAGTATACCTATGTCTGGCAAAAGACGCTCCAAACCAGTAGTGCCATGGTGGAATGAAGAGGAGGAGTCATTGAAGTCAAATGAATTACGACAGAGAGGAGTCACCAGTAAAACAGCATCTTTTATATTAACCGTCAACGCTCCAAAATTACAAGTTAAAATCAAGACAAGCCTTTATCACTCTCTGTTGGTAAGGCCTTATATACTGGCCCCACTTGATGTTTCAACTGTCAAAGTTTTTGTCACTCCGACAATTTGCTATAAAGCATCATTATGTATATGTGGCAAAACACCTTGATTCAAGCATTAACTGTGGAGGACAGTATACCGCTCGTTCTAAAAACGACTATATATTCAAAGAAGATAACAATTCAAGAAGTAATAGTTTTAGAAAGGATCTCCGATTTGGAAGTTAGAAGGAAAGTATAGACTCAGATCATAAAGCTCACAAAATAACTAAGGAACCTCAAATGCCTCTTTCTATCGACAAAGTGCCATTTACTCGATCACACGGTTCAGACTCGTCTACTCAAAGTAAAGGAAAAACCAATAATTCCCTACAATTATCCGAATCTGATCTTAGTTAGCCTATAAGTAGATACACTTCTACTAAAACGAATCTAACGTAAACACGACGGAGTTGTAATAAACAGAGCAAACCCATCTCAAGAAGAAGTAGATGAAGGAACCGATGACGCACTCGAGTCCAGATAAAATAAAGGCAGGCTTTTATCACTCTCTATCGGTAAGGCTTTATATAGTGACCTCATATTGAAGTTTCAATTATCACAGTTTTGGCCAATCTTCAACAAATTGCGACAATGTATGTGTCAAAATACTACACCCTTATTCAAGCTTATGCATCAACTCTGGAACATCATTCCGCTCGTTCTAAACACTGCACTATATACTATACACTATATTCAAAGAAGTTGTAATAGACAGATTAAACCCATATCAAGAAGAAGCAGATGAAGGAACCGATGATGCACTTGAATCCGGAGTTGACATAAGAAAACAAACAACCAAATCAGGACGACCAAAAGATCGGCCTAGAAAGCCACCAGATCTAGATATAGGTCAAGACATAACACAACTTATGATTAATCCACATTAATCAGATTTCGCATCATATTAATATATTTATTTACTTATATTTATATCTATATTTATATAGATACTTATTTTTATATTTATTTATTTATTCATCTATTTGTTTTATCGTCTTATTTACATATTTTGCAACCATATTCATCTTTCAAGTTTGAGGTATTCGATGGGGTACCTTTTTTGTGATGGGAGCTCGGTATATTATGTTGCTCATGAGATTTTATAGAATAAATATCATTTACAATATTTTTTTTCTATTATTTCGTATTGTTTAATAATGCAATTTTCATAATATATTTCGTACCTGGGATATTTTGTGAAAAATAATTTTTTACGGAAAACCTGTTACTTTACTAAATAATACTGTAGAAACAATTTTTGCTTAGAAATGTATGCTCTTTCTGATAATATTTTTTATTTTTCCATACATGGAATCATGTCAATTATTTTGAAACCATACCGATAAAAGACAGTTTTTGATTTCTTTCTTAATGTTGTCGGTCTGAAAATCAGGCAAACTTGATCTCTCATTAAATACTCATGAAACTCACGAAAAAATAACTCATCTGCCTCTGAACAGGTTTGAGATTTATAGGCAAAATTAGCTACACCGCCTGGGTTAAAGCTCAATTCTATGACCCTCTTTTACCATGATAATTTTTGATATCACGGTGTATCAAGATTGCCACACTTGTTCCCATATTTGACAAGCAACATGTAAGCGAATAGTTGGTCAAATTAGCTAGATGCATATTTTCGCTGTTATATTTACGTCAAAATTATTTGCCATAGTTAATGGTCTTGATGTAAGATATTAGTTTTTTAAAATGCGTGTAGAAAATTTATTTGTAAATATACATCGAAATGCCCATGGCAAGTAAGAAAATCTATCATAACAAATATGTAAAACCTGCCTGTGCAACATCTAAACAAATTTTTAAAAACAACTCTGGTCACTATGTTAACGCAGAAGTCAAACCAAGAAATGAATATGTCTCACCAAATTCCATAACCAAAATAAAAAACACCACGAAGAAATCAATAGAAGATACGCTGGACATCTTTGGAGCAAGAAATGAATTAAGAAAAAAAAATGCACCATCAAAACAAACATCGTTCAACAATAGACCGAGATTTCAGATAGTTTCTAATAGTAATAAAAGAACTTTGATAAATAAGTTGTCGGTACAAGTAAATATTGATAAAGAATTTAACCCTTCGACATTTACAGACAGATGATGAAGTAAAAAATATTAAAAATGAAAATTTGCAAACCAATATAAAATTGCTTACGAAGGCCAAAAAAATGCGAACTCGAATATACAAAGCAAATAATATGGAAACAAGCCCTGTTTTGATGAAATTGCCCACAAAATATACCAATACATCTAACACTCTTAACAACAGCGTAGAGCACCATACGCAGATGTACGAGCATGTTACTTTCAGTGATCTATTTTGTTTGGATTGGGTGAATAAATATCTATTCACTGCTAATATGAATCCTTTTAATATCGCTGTAGATGATAAAATTAAAGACATTAGTGAAATAGCCAGCAAAACGACCTTCCTAACTGTTGCTGATATATCTTTATAAACGTACCTTAGTCTTATTTGTACATATTCAAGTCTTATGTCATAATAATTGATATTAGGAATAAATGTGGGTGTATAATCTTGTAGTTTTTTTCCTTACTACTAACACTTAGTACAAGATTTTTACTGAATGGAAATTAGGCGATAAAAAGATGAATGGAGAAAATTGTCTATAGTTCATTTTCTATGAGTTTTACCTCATAAATAATAATAAATAATAATAATAATAAGAAAGACGTACGGAGACACGAACAAGATATTAATAGATACCGGATGTTGCATTAGACGCTGCCACTTTTTGATGCACAAGTGAATATAGAACCTGCACAAGTAAATGAGGCGATATACCATCCGGCACCAGTACCAACAAGAACTGTGTAGACGTGCAAGCAAAGCAAACATGAGTACCTGCATTCAAGTACACAAACTTCGACAATCACGCTCTTCAGAAGGAGCAAGCTACTAGCGCAATCGAGCCGTCCGGAGCTGGTGATGTACAGGGAGTGTCATACTTTAATCATTGAGACAAACAAATTAAATAATTTAATTGATATTAAGCAAACCATTCTAACTACTCAACAATTAAATACATTATTTGAAACCGTGAAGAGTGACATAGAAATCATAAGTACCATACAGGAGTACATAAAAAATATCCTCCTTAAGTACAAGTTTAGTTGGGATCAAAGGTCGTTAATTTGATTTGCAATGGAAAGATACTACTGCCTAAGGAATCACTACTTCCACATCCAGTATAACAGTGTTTCGAATTCATTTACTAGTTGATTATTTAGTTGTTACTACTTTAGCTTATAATTATTGTATTTTATAAAAATGTGTGAACTTGTTATCAGCTAAAATGCAAAATAACTTGCCCAGTAACACGAAAGACGTACGGAGACACGACCAAGATATAAATCGATACCGGATGTTGCATTAGAGGCTGCCACTTTTTGATGCACTGCGTAGATAACATTTTTACGTAACAGATAACTTCGCATATAACAAATTTGTCGTTCATCTCAATCCATCCTCCCTGAAACTCGCATACCCTCCAATCCGACTATGTAACATGGAATGAAATGCACTACCAAAATGTGCAAATTGTGGCGATCAGCACACTACTAGTAATGTTGACTGTGGCGTGTACAAATATAGACGCCCGAATTGCTAATGTAATTATTTTCTGCATGTATGACGTACGCAAGTCATGGGAGGACTCAAAATAACAAAATAATAATAATTCGACTGTTTTCCAAGGGAAGCATTTTCAGCTGGCGGATAAGGGAATGTCCTAACTGGGAAGCCAAATACCGCTTGCGGCCAAATCGGACATGAGAGACAGAAAGGAAAGCATGAGTAGAATACAGATATAGATTTATTGGAGACATGTAATCACAATACCCCGCAGCAGGTTATGGCACTGGACTTGCTGTGTCAAATATGCTACATGTGCCAGTGGATAGCGGTGGAGCTACCCCAGACCATCAAGGAAGGAGCGGTGCCTCAGCACTGATAGCTACCGCTAGTGATATATAAACTAAATAGATCTCAAAGAGGCCTCGAATGGAAGCATTTCAGGTTTATAGTGCTCAGAAAACCCTTCATAATCCCTCACATTTCCTGGATACCATTACATTCTGGGCAGAAGATATTCGCACCTTCCACCCGAGCCCACCAAATATATTAAACAAATTAATTGTCTCGCCCGGAGAACTTAAAAATGTTAGTAAAACATTACCAAATAATATAGCCACTGGCCTAGACAACTTACCCAACATACTTACTCAACACTATCTCATCAAAGGAGTAATTCAATTGCACTATTTTCCCAGTGCCTGGAGAAGGCATAATTCCACTTTTGACACCAAATAAGCCGCCTACTATTCCTCAAGGTTACAGGCCATTATCATCCTGAATACAATGGCAAAACTTTCAGAAAAATTAATTAAAAAATATTAAATAAATATATAAATAAAAAACGACTCATTTCAACTCAACAATATAGTTTCAGAAGTGGTCATAGTACGGTCCCATCATTATATAAATTGTATATAATAAGAAACGGTGTACGGTAAAGTTATTGCTCGATATCGAGAAGACTTTCGATACCGGGTGGCACAATCGGTTAGTTCATAAATTACAAAATATTTACAAATGGCCCATATCTCTAGTTACGCTTATAAACAGTTATATTTTCGGCAGACATATAATGCAATCCACCCTATCCCACTAAATAAATGATTATGATAAATAATGAAGAGCCAACCCCGAAAAGATTGTCAGCGGGCGTAACACAAAAGCCAATATTTTTTTATATCTCTGATATTTCTACCGATAGAATCACTAACTTTCTATTGTATGTGGACGATGGCGCAGTGTACGGACAGCCCTTCTACGCGCAGACCGATACGCAGAAAATAAGATATATGAACAGACTGGCAGACTATTATATAAAAATTTAAAAATTAAAATGAATGCAGACAAAATAGAAAGTATAACTTCTCATCCCTAATTCACAAACTCAAAGACAGACAAGACGTCAAAGAGCAAAAAATAGTTAAGTATCTGAAAGTTTCCCTCGACTATCGACTAGTTGATTATTTAGCTGTTACTACTTTAGATTATAATTACATTATTTTATAGAAATGTGTGAAGCGTTATAATTTTAAATTGATGGTCACAAAGTCTGGAGCAAAAGCAAATGCTCGCACTAGAGGGAAAAATTCAAGCGATAAAACTCAAATGTAGGGGTTCAACTGCAGCACCTGCCGTCCGTGTGGAGTTGCCCGTTTCTAAGAGATTGTCAGCGGGCGTAACACAAAAGTCAATCCGCTCTTAGATATTTCTTAATTTATATATCTATGGCATTTCTACCCATCTAATCACTAACCTTCTTGTATGCGGACGACAACGCACTGTACAGACAGCTCTTCTAAGTTCAGACAGAATGCAGAAAATAGTTACCATGAATAGACTGGATGACTATTATGAAAATTAGAAATTTAAAATAAATGCAAACAAAATAGAAATTATAACTTTTCATCGCTAATTCACAAACATAAAACAATAACCAAACTCAAAATTGATAGACAAGACATCAAGGAGCAAAAAGTAATTAAGTATCTTGGTGTTTCTCTCGACTAGATGATCATTTAGTTGTTACTACACAATCGGGCGGTAACTGAAAAAGTTGCCAACATAACTGCACAACTAGGACTAGGAAATCAGAAATATCAAAGCTAGCACCACCCAACATCTATAAGATAATTCAGGAAAAAACTCCTAAAAACCCTCCTCCGATTTTATTGCACAAAATCACAAAAAGCTCACTAAACAATTTTTACGATTTATCAAAAATTGATTCATTATATAGTGCGGTTCTAAAAGTACCCTACTCTATCAATGATTGAAACGAAATACAACAACTCTAAACTGCTACTAGCTGACGAGAAAGATGTAGCGTTCCGCAAATATACAAAATAAGACACGCATTTGTTTTGAGGGGTCTACAAGGCAGTCCTGCACTTGCAATCAAAGAGGACATTGAGGTTAGAAATACCTTCCTTATAAAGACCAGATTTAATCAATTATATACAGTTGTTGCAACTAATGAAATTCAAATTTTTATACTAAGATAGAATGGAAGAGGAGTGGTAACGAGTGAATTATATAACAGTGCAGGGATGCCAAACATTGGGACGCGTCACATCGAATTATCATCGACAACCCAAACGTGAAAATTGCGGCGGTCAGCACACTGCCAGAAATATTGACTGAGGCGTGTACAAATATAGATTACTACTTTAGCTTAGCATTATTGTATTTTATAGAAATGTGTGAAGCGCTAGTACACAGAGAGACAGCAACTTTCTAAAATAAGCTAGTAATAAGTATAAGAAATAATAATGAATTCTGAATCAGCTACATTTATTCTACAAACATCGCGTTTTTCTTTCAATTCATATTTTTTTAACAATATAAAAACAGAAGATATAAAGGATGAAGAAGATATACTCGTATTTGCTCAATTGGATAATCTCATAAATAATATTACCAACAACAACGAGTATCAAATTGTGCAAGAAGTTGAGTTGTTAATCAGTTGCACCAAGGCCTATTCCTTATCCTTATAAGTAGGCTGTGTCAATAAAGAGGTAGATAATGGGCAATGGGGTACGCCGTTGGTTGTAGCTATGAAGCCGAATGGAAAAGACATTCGGTCGTGTGCGAGGTATGAAGCCACGGTTAACAAACATTTGTAAAGCGTTAACTATCCATTTCTTTTAAATGAAACGATTTTTGCAACGCTACAGGGAGGTAAACGATTTTCAGAATTAGATTATCAAGATGCGTATAATTATTTAGAATCAGATCATAAAACCGGTTTACCACTTGCGTGGAGTACGGACTTAGGTATTTTTAAATTAATAAGATCGCCATTTGGCTCCAAACCCGCTTGTGCATTATTCCAATCAACATTAGAACAAATTTTAGCCAGAAAATTAAATAAGCAAAAATGTCAGTTTCTTAAAGTCATTATTAATTATTTGGTGCACAATATTACAGCAAATGGACTGAAAAAAGCCGGAGATAAAATTTCGGGAATTTTAAATTTTCCTAAACCTAAAAATGTGACAAAGGTTAAGTCATTTTGTGGTATGATAAATTATTATCACGTATCAAGTTTTTACCTAATTACCATTATTTTGGAAGAAGTTTATAATTTAGTAAGATATGGGTTCGATAAAAATCAAATGAGCTCGCATTAAACCGTATTACATAAGAAAAGATGAACTTTCTCTTGACAGAAATATAATAATGTGGTGTTATGGAGTGGTTATTCACTTAAATTAAGACAACATTTTTTAAAAGTTGCATGCTAATCATCAGTGGCGGAAATATAGGGAGCCAAGCGTGTGCGGGCGCACGGACCCAATGGGTCCTGGGGGTCCTGTGTGCCCGGGGAAATACCCAATGCATCTAATTTTAACAATAGGTTTATACGACACCTACTTAAATAACTGGCCCTACAACCCTAATAAACCGTTTGTTACAAATCCTCCAAATTCGACCTTTAATTATCGAAATTGTCTGTTGTTAAAAATATTTAATGATTATAAAACATAATTAAATGCAAATGTAAATTCCCTACAATGTAAGAGTACTCTAAAATAGAATTGAGGACATGAATATATTACTAGAAAAAAATACTCAAACTCTTCGTAAGAGTTTGAAATAATTTATAATGATATTTTTTGCTAGTAATATATTCAGTACCCTACTCTATATCAATGATTGAAGCGAAATACAACAACTATAAACTGCTACTAGCTGACGAGAAAGATGTAGCGTTTCACAAATATACAAAATAAGACACTCATTTGTTTTGAGGGTCCTACAAGGCAGTCCTGGACTTGCAAATATCAAAGAGGACCTACAAGAGAAGATTGAGGTTAGAAATATATTCCTCATAAAGACCAGATTAAATCAATTATATACAGTCGTTACAACTAATGAAATTCAAATTCTTTACACTAAGATAGAATGGAAGAGGAGTGGTAACGAGTGAATTATATAAATAATAAAGAAATAAATAAATAATAGTTTATTGTCTAAAATATACATATTGGACACAAAAGGTTAGCGGTACAGTATGCACTGATGTAAAAACTACAGTGTAGGGATGCCAAACATTGGGACACGTCACGTCGAATTGTCATCGAGAACCCAAATGTGCAAATTGCGGCGGTCAGCACACTGCTAGTAATATTGACTGAGGCGTGTACAAATTTATCTTACTACTTTAGCTAATCATTACTGTATTTTATAAAAATGTGTGAAGCGCCAGTACACATAGATACAGCAACTTTCTAAAATAAACTAGTAATAAGTACAAGAAATAATAATTGATTCTGAATCAGCTACATTTATTCTACAAATATATTTTCAATTCATATTTTTTTAACAATATAAAAACAGAAGATATAAAGGATGAAGAAGATATACTCGTATTTGCTCAATTGGATAATCCCACAAATAACATTACCAACAACAACGAATATCAAATTGTGCAAGAAGTTGAGTAATATATTCATTTCCTCAATTCTATTTAACGATTAATTTAAAACTACTTAAGGAACTCTTTATTGTAAGAAAATTTGTCAAATTTAGCCATACTTTCCATTCAAAAGCCTGGAAAGTAACTATTTAATCTAATATTATTATAATTACTATTACTAATTTTAAAATATTGGCGTTATTTTGTGCATTGTGTAATAAGATTTATTTATTATTATAAAGAATTACGCTTTTGTGATGTGAACTGTTTCACGAACATATTATTTTTAATATTTTAATAATTTAAAAAAAAATCAATATTTAATTCTTGCGTTGGTGCGTTTTTTTATTATTTCATGAACGGCGGAGGGGGGGCCCAAATGACAATCTGCACACGAGCCAAATGGTTTCTAGTTACGCCACTGCTAATCAGGGCATTGTTAAAGAGAAAACGTTAGACTGGTGACCAGTATATTGGGAATTTTGTAAAGAGATGTGGTATTTGCATGATGCAAAGACCCGATCTTCCGAAATCTGTTTTGAGTCCATGGTTATGAGCCACTAAACCTTTTCAAAGAGTACATGCTGATTTGCTAGGTCCGTTCTTTAGTAAAACTGTATTGGATATAATAGACCCGAAGCTTCAATAATAAAGAAACAGAGAAATTTAGGGAGTCTTTTGTTAAATTGGTTTTCTGGTTTCTCTTGCCTTGCTGGTTTCAGGCAATGGGACGCAGTTAATTGAGTTTACTCAATTTTTATAAAAAATCATATAAAGTTCATGAATTGTCTTGCATGCCGCCCATCTAGTAATGGGCATTGGCTAAGCAGAAAATTCAGTTAAAGGTTTCAACAATAGTTTAATGAACTATGCAAGGGATGTTTCCAATAGAACTATGAGTTTTGACACATTGATGAATCGTTTTTTGTTCAGTTACCGCAATAGTAATCACACTTGTACCGGACTCGCTATTTCTAGTTTAATATTTAACTACAAGCCTAGGACCAGATTGGATTTATTAACACAGGTGAACCAATGTGATAAAAGTTAAAATTTCATAAAAGTAAACGTAACAAAACACTTGTGGTAGGAGAGGTAGTATATTGTAGAGATTTCACAAGTCCAAATAAGAAAACTTGAAGGAAAGCCATCATTGATAAGGCTCTTACCCAGTAAACACAACTGTGACATTAACCTCTATGATACAGCCCAAACAAGAAACATCATTATGTAACATAATTTACGGACTTGTACGGTACTGTCCTTGTATACCCACCGAATTACATTTCATTAACTTAAATAGTTCGTCATTATCACATATCTTAAGAGTAACTTACATTAAATATGCAACTTTGCTACTACGTATATACACAAACTGTTTGAAAACATACCCTTTATTAGTAGACAGAATACGATATATTCTCAACATATAGTAAATATACACGTGAGACGTGAAAATGAATGTGAATATGTGTGTTTGCCGCTGTATATATTCAGTATTCTTGAAAACCAGAGAAGAAAAATTGTCAGTTGTGGCAGTGTTAGGACATGCGGTAAGTACACTAATATGTAATATACAAAGCATTCTGGATTATATACAACAAATAATTTAAGCCATTATACGAAACCATCACTACCCAATAAACATCTGTACAAAAGGAGGCCAACTATTTACACCGTCCGCTTATCATTCCTTATCAGATCTAACAGTGTCTCAATGATAATAACTACATGTCGGTACTGTGCACCGCTTGCCTACTACATAGGTTCTAATTTACTGTACAATTGGATACTTTTAATCCATAGCGCCATGACAGATGAAGTATTGAGAATCATGCGACTGGAACTGCAAAACAATAAAGAATTAAAAAATACCATAGAATTTCAAGTGCTAAACATAACCGAATTTACACTTTTTCTGTAAATGTACTTTTTCTATAAATTTACACTTAAACGGAATTGGAAAATACGCTTGCGTAGTATGGTTGGTTGGTTTAGTATTGTATGGCGCCAAAGTGTGTTCAACGTGCTCATGCAATGTGACAGTTAGTAATAGTAGTAGTTTTTTTTATTAGTTACATTATACCATAGATGTAGAACATGTCAAAATATAGTATAAAAATTTTGTAACATTCAATAGAATGTATACATATTGTTGGAGACAACACTCCAACAAAGTTATGTATGTGGCATAAAAAATGTTTATCTACCCGCACCCTGGGCTAAGTAGGTCATAAGGGGTGCGGGTGGAAACAGACGCCACCATAAGGCAGTATAAGTTAAGCAGGCGCCATAAGTGGTTGTTTGCCACACAGGCAATCTATTGTAAATTATTATTAGTAGTCGGTTCATATGTGTATAGTGTATATAATAAAAGTATGTTAAAGCAGATGTAAGTTTTAATATCATAATATACATCCAAGATGAAGCAGAATTACAGTCCACAAAATAAATTAAGAGTTCTTATGTACTTAACATAAATTGGTTCATTCGAGTCGGATAATGCCAGTGCAGCCCTAAATATAAGTAGTGCTTCGATAATAATATTTGGATAAGAAAATATGGTATTTAATTGAAGGTAACCTGATGTAATATGTGTTTAAAAAATGTTGTGGTTCCTGAAGCTACAATAGACTCAATAATAAGTAAAAAGCAGTGCTATAAAAAATATTGTGTATTGTGCGTGAAATGCGAAATGAAGGGAGAAAACAGCCAGTAAGTACCTAAAGACCACTTCAAGAGCATCAGCATATGACGCCACTTGCAGCAACCCCTGCTATGACGGTAAGGCAAGCTATCCTTCTTCCTCTTATGCAAAATATATGCCAAGAGAACTGCGGTTCGCTAGTGCAGTTGACACTAAGTGTACAAAAACTAAGATAATGGTAGAAAATAGTTCATATAAACAAATTTTACACCGATGTGAGTGTGTATATGTACAGAAAACTATGATAACATAATTTATATAATTACTTATTTAAGCATTTATTTATTACGTTTTATTTGATATTTAGATATTTTAAAAAAATCTATTCTATTTTGAAATGTTGTGTTTATGTTTTCTTTCACAATAATGACTTTTTGTACACAATTACTTTGTCTAGCTAAATCAAGAAATGTTTAGTATTTAAATAGGTTATGAAATGTTTTCTATTATTTAATATTAAGCTGAAATATATCTCATTTAAATATCCAAATATTGTAAGTTTGGATAAAATTGAGAATAAAGTTTTGCATTAGGTTTTAAAAAGACAGCTTTCAAAATGTCTAACCTTAAGAAATTAAAGGAAAAAAGAAAACAATGCAAGGGTAGCATTACTAGAATAGAAACATTTGTCATGGACAAAATTAATGAGACTGGCCCAGTCGATCAACAAGTAATTGATCAATTAATAATAAGACAAAGTAGCTTAACAAAGAACTTTGAAGAGTATAAAAATATTCAGTTAGACATATGTGTACTTGATGAAAATGATAAGGAAAGTATAGACGAATTTGAGGATAAATATTACAATATTTTAAGTATGATAAATAGGGTAATAAATAAAAACACAACTCCTCCCGGTAATAGTGCAAGTTCTGAGGGGAAAGTTGAGAAAGGTCTTGGATCCACAACAAAATTGCCAGATGTAGATCTGCCATATTTTGATGGAAAGAACTTAAATGATTATAAGTAGTTTAACAATGATCTACGTAATATGAGAGATGGACTCACAGCCATTAAACAGGTACATTGTACTACAAGGCATCCTAATGATAAAGCAGCTTATATCACTTATAAAAATTTATATAAAAAGGAAATAATCAAAGCCAAAAAAACCGCCTACGACTTATTCATAAAAAACTCTGATAATAAATCCAGGGATAGCTGGAAATTAATACATTTCGAAAGTAATACATGCCGGAAAAGTAATAATAATGATACTAATGTTGGCCCCAATAGCTTTGTTGATTTTTTTTCTACGGTAGCAGATACAATCATAAATAGTCTACCTGCAACTAACGTAAATGCCTCGAACTTTTTAGAATATGTTCCGACGCCGAATGTTTCTTTTTTTCTTGAACCTGTCACCACTTTAGAGGTTATAGACGCAATACATTATCTGAAAATTTCAAACAGTTTAGATATTTACGACATAAATAGTAAAATTGTTAAAGAAACAATAGATTTTCTAGTTCTCCCTTTAACGCGTATAATAAATGAATGTTTTAGTGAGGGTTGCTTTCCTGATATCTTTAAGGTGACTCGAATTGTGCCCATTTTAAAAAAAGGCGACTCAAATAGTCCGGATAACTACCGTCCGATCTCAATTATCCCTGTGTTTGGCAAGATAATAGAAATTATTTTAAAAAACCGTTTGTCGAAATATTTCGAAAAGTATTCCCTATTGCATGCTTGCCAATATGGTTTTAGACAAAAATGTTCCACAATAGATGCAATCTGTAAGATTGTGGGTGACATAGTTGGGGGCCTTAAAGAGGGTAAACACACTGCAATTACGCTGTGTGATCTCAGCAAGGCTTTCGACTGTGTCTCTCATACTCTCATCATCGAAAAACTTAGTTTTTATGGAGTCAGGGGAATACCGTTGTCTCTGATAAAGTCGTATCTGGAGAATAGGCAACAATGCGTCTCACATAACAATATGACATCTCATTTTAGATCAGTAAAACATGGAGTGCCTCAGGGATCTGTACTGGGACCTATTGTTTATAATTTATGTAAATGATTTATTTTATTACTTATTCCCTAGCAGTATAGTTATGTTTGCTGATGACGCAACTCTTACAGATAGTGCCAAAAATATTACCAGTCTACAAAATATCATTGATGAAACTGAAAGTCGAGCGGAACTCTGGTATAATGCTAATGCACTCAAACTAAATCGTGACAAAACACAAAGACTAATTTTTTCTACTAGGTATGACGTAATGAAGGGAGATAGTGTCAGTTTACTCGGTATAGTTATCGATGATACCTTAAGTTGGAGCCATCATATACAACAACTTAGCAACAAGCTATCAAGCTATTTATTTCTTCTACGAAGATTAAGAACAATTCTACAACTACACACTTTGCTCTCAGTATACTATTCACTAATCCACTCCCACATAAGTTATGGGATAATACTCTGGGGAACTCAAGCAGCGCTGCAAAAATATTTCGACAACAGAAAGAGTCTATAAGAATCATAGCAAGAGCAGGTTTCAGGGAACACTGTCAACCACTATTTATTAAATATGGTATAATGCCCATTCCTTGCCTATATATTTACTACTCTCTTTTAGAGATTCATAAAAACAAGAATTCGTATGTAACTCCATCTGAGCTACATAACCATAACATAAGGTCGGCCAATATGTTAAAACCTCCTAAATATCGCTTAACAAAATCAATTAAAAACTCATTAAACTTGAACTTATATAATAGACTACCCGAAAATATAAAACAATACAATTTTCACAAATTTAAAACTGTTATTAGAAACCATATCTTGAAGTTTTGTTTTTATACAACTGAAGATTTTATGACTACCCCCATAACTGTTATATAACATGCTGTGTAACTTACGCAGTACGCCTCTAGGCGGTTTTTATTTATTATGTCTGTTTATTAATTTATTTCACATTGTACGACTCATCTTTATTTATGTGTATATTATTCTTAGGTAATAACAATGTAATGACCTGCTACAAATGTATTTGTATATGTAAAGTAGTCAAATAAACGCCTATCTATCTATCTATCTATCTATAAACCTGTTTGTGAAATGTTTGCAGCAGTAGTTGAAGCTGATAAAAATGTATCAAATATCCAAAAATTATTTTATCTGAGAAAGTACTTAAAGGGAGAGGCCCTTGAATTAATTATTAACTTACCTTTTATTAACGATTCATATCCTGAAGCTCTAAAGTTGTTAAATAAGAGATTTTACAACGAAACAATGCTCATTAATTCCCACATTTATTCTTTATTAGACGTTCCGAATTTACAAAAAGGAACTGCAGCTGGTATACGAGATTTTGTATCCAAAATTAGACAACAGGTAAGTGCTTTAAAAAACTTAGAGCAAGATGTTGATAAGTGGGACATGATATTAATTTGCATTTTGTCTAAAAAACTAGATTCCTACACTAATCGTTCTTATCAATTAGACAGAGATTCCTCATGTTTACCTACTTTAAACGATTTTTTGCATTATTTAGAAAGTAGAGCTACTGCTCTGGAGGCAGTAACATTGCCTGATCATAATAAAAAAGAAAGAGTATGCCATATTGCCACAAAAAATAACAAATCAAAAGAGCATAAGTGCCAATATTGCAATATTCCAGGGCACAAAATATATAATTGTTCTAAGTTTAAGGCAGCAGCAGTAAACGACAGAATAGCTTTTATCGAAACTAACAGACATTGCAAAGTTTGTTTAAATAATCATGCAGGGAAATGTAAATTTTCTTATAAGTGTTCAGTGTGTAAAAGTGATCACAATAGTCTTTTGCACAAAAATAATCAAGAAACAAGTAATGTTGTGTCTACTCATCATTGTTTATCAAAAACCACTTCAACTAATGTGCTATTGCCTACAGTAAGGGTTAAGGTGAAGGCGCAAGATGGTAGAGAATATTTCGTAAGAGGACTTCTAGATAGTGGTTCTCAAACTTCATTTATTTCTTCGGAGTTGGCGAGAAAATTGAAATGTAAAACTTTTACCAATAATCTAAATATTATAGGTATTGCAAAAAATATTACGAATATTCAAAAGTCAACAAATCTGCATGTTCATTCGTGCATATACAATTACGCAATAAACGTAGAATGTGCGATCGTGGATAACATTACCACAAATTTACCTCAATATCAGTTTGATACGTCAAATATTAGTATACCTAATAATATTACATTATCTGATAATGAATATAATATCCCAAATAATATTTCGCTTCTACTAGGGGCAAATATTTTCTTTCAAATATTAGTAACGGGAACTATAAAATTGGGAATAAATAATTTAGTTTTACAAAATACCCTGTTCGGATTCGTAGTTAGTGGAGAAATACCTGAAATGTCACAAGAATTGTGCCATACCTCAGTAGTTTCATTGCACGCCACTGCCTCAAGCGAAAATTTAGAACAATTGATATCAAATTTTTGGGAAACTGAAAAAGTTCCAGAAACATATCAAGAAGTTGAAAGTGAAGAGGAGGCCTGTGAGTCAAGTTTTCAAAATTCAATTGAAAAAATTGAGAACAGATTTCAGGTAAAATTGCCGTTAAAAAAGTCTTTGTATGATTTGCAACTGGGAGACCCATTCTCTATAGCATACAAAAGATTTTTGAATTTGGAAAAGAGATTTCAGCGTGATCCCTCATTGTTTGATCAATATAATAATTTCATAAAGGAATATCTAGCCTTAAATCATGCAAGGCAAGTTGATTTAAATATTTATCATGAACAAAGGCAAGAAGCATATTTTCTTGCACATCACCCTGTTATTAGAGAGGACAACAAAACTACAAAGTTAAGAGTCGTTTTTGATGGAAGTATGAAAACTAAAAATCAGATTTCTCTCAATGATTTGATGTATAATGGGACAGTTGTACAAAAAGAACTTTTTGATATTTTAGTATTATTTAGAACATATAAATTTGTACTTTTAACCGATATCAAACAGATGTATCGGCAAATTTTAATACATCCCAATCACAGACATTTGCAAAATATATTATGGAGAGAAAGCCCCAATGAACGTATTGAATGTTTGCAACTTCAAACTATCACATATGGGCTAAAAAGTTCACCATTTTTAGCAACGCGATGTTTAGTAGAATTGGCTCAGATTGAAGAAAACAATTTTCCATTGGCATATAAGGCATTGTTAAATAACACGTACGTTGATGACATTATCTCAGGAGGGGATTCAATTTCGGAAGTAAGTCAATTAAAAAATGAGCTAATATGCATTCTTCAAAAAGGTTCATTTGAATTACATAAATGGTGTTCCAACTATCCCGAAATTTTAAAAGATATTCCCATTGAAAAACAACAGTTAGATGATGTTAAACAGTGCATTACTCTTGTCAAAACTAGTTAACAGAATTCATTATTTGCTTAGTTCAAAAATAAACAAAGTTCATTTATATTCTGATTCGAAGATTGCGTTAGCATGGATGAAACAAAATCTTCTTAAGTTAAATGCGTATGTTGCAAACCGAGTTATTCAAATTCAGACTTTGACATCAAATTTTAGCTGGTCATATATTAATACAAAAGAAAACCCATCAGATTGTCTGTCAAGGGGGGTGGAGCCTCATACGTTGATATCAAATAATTTATGGTGGCATGGCCCTGCATTTTTATCTAACATAAAGTTCGTTCATAAGCAGCTAGATATTCAATTGCCAGATCAGTTACCTGAAATGAAAGTTCATGTGTGTACGCAGGTAATAGAAAAATTACCAATTTTTAGTAAATTTTCTAGTATTTCAAAAATGCAAAGAATTATGGCCTATATCTTAAGATTTTATAATAATTTGAAAAATAAAAAGAGAAATTCTGGAAATTTGTCTGCTCGTGAACTAAATAATGCTTTATATGTAATAATTAAATATGAACAAAAATTTCATTTTCAACAAGAAATAAAAAATTTGAAGTCAGAAGCAAATATTAAATCGAATTTAAAATTACTACATCCATTCTTAGATAGTGAGGGACTCTTGCGTGTAGGTGGTAGGCTGCAGAATGCAAGCATTGGTTACGACCAGAAGCATCCCATAATCTTACCAAAAAATAGTCACAACAAATAATTTAAGCCATTATACGAAACCATCACTACCCAATAAATATTTATACAAAAGGAAGCCAACTATTTACCGTCCGCTTATCATTCCTTATCAGATCTAACAGTGTCTCATTGATAATAACTACATGTCGGTACTGTGCATCGCTTGCCTACTACATAGGTTCTAATTTACTGTACAATTGGATACTTTTAATCCATAGCGCCATGACAGATGAAGTATTGAGAATCATGCGAGTGGAACGGCAAAACAATAAAGAAGAATTAAAAAATACCATAGAATTTCAAGTGCTAAACATAACCGATCAATTTAAGTCCTAAAGTACGGAAGCGCTGAGCTGCCATATTATTCCAAGATGTATTTTTCTATAATTTACAGATTTTCTGTAAATTTACACTTTTTCTGTAAAGTTTTGGTAAATTTACACTTTTTCTATAAATTTACACTTAAACGGAATTGGAAAACACGCTTGCGTAGTACGGTTGGTTGGTTTAGTATTGTATGGCGCCAACGTGTGTTCAACGTGCTTATGCAATGTGACAGTTAGTAGTAGTAGTAATAGTTTTTTTTATTAGTTAGATTATACCATAGGTGTAGAACATGTCAAAATATAGTATAAAAATTTTGTAACATTCAATAGAATGTATACATACAGATAAAAGCACGAAATACGTAAACAAATGAGAAAAGTAAAAAAACATTTCAGTAAATGATATAAAATTAACAAACAAGAATATATATAAAACATTGTTCCAGCACTAAGTTTTCTTTTCTTTTTTTTATTTTCTTATTTAAATTGAATTTATATTAGTGTCGGCAAAAAAATTTTCCATACTGTAATATGCTTTATCGAGTAAGTAGTCTTTTAATTCTTATTTGAATTGTCTTTTGGGAAGTTTCCTCACGGTTAAAGGTAATTTGTTCCAAGTTTTTATAACACTATGATGGACGTTTCTTTCTAATTCAGGGAATTAGGGAACTTGAAATTTTATATTATATTTTTGAAGTTAATATCATTAAAGATTTATTTGATTTCAAATTTTTTGTTTATTAAAATTTATTAATTATTCTCACATATACTTATATATGATTGACAGAATAATTGGCTGCTGACAAAGCGGAGCAGTCTAAAATTTAGTATCATAAAGACAGTTTTTTTTCTGTGTGTGGATGGAATTGCGTTCTGGTAAAATAAACATGGACCAATCTCATGATTTACCAGAACAAGGAGATGTTGCACCTGTTCAAGTTTTTGATCCTCTGTTGCTCATGCAACAGATACAGGTAATGACAGATTTGTTAACCAAAAAAATTGAAGACACGAGTACTTCTCTAAGCAAAAAAATTGATGAAACTAATACAAAAATTGAACAGACGAATATTTCTCTAAGCACGAAAATTGAGGAAGTAAATATAGAAAATAAAAATTTAAGAGAACAAATAGAGTCGAGTCGAAAAAATGGACGCCATTGTAAATAAGTTAGATAATAATCAAATCATGTCCAAAACTAATTTAGAGGTAGACAATACGGTTATTATTATGGAAGATCAGGTAGAAACGAGAAGCATCATGACTACAGAACGAATTGATATTAAGATAGTTGAAAATAAACAATTAGAGGGGAGGAAGTATGTGATTGATCATAAATATAAAATTAATATCGACATAAACAGAAACATAAATAAAGAAAGTGTAAGCTTCACTAATAAGAAATATATTCATAAAAGATTCAGTTATGTATGGTATTCAAAGCAGAGAATATTTGAGAACAGAACTGACAGATATTTTGGGGGATATGTTTCAGATAACATTAGGGATGTTATACGAATAGATTATGTAAGAAATAATCATCTTAAAAAGTTACACGTGCATAATAAATATAAAGCAGATAAATTTGGAGATAATAGACGATATAGTAAAAAAGAAAATAAAATATATAATAGAGATACATACGACAGGGGAAAAGTTACTTCTGAATATACTTTTTAGTCAATTTTGCAGCCAATGTCAAAATTATTATTATTGATGAATTAGAGGGGGAGTATTAAGCAGGGTTTTATAATTAAAATATTTGGAGAACAAAAAGGTTATGTTATTGATACATTTTTGTCTACACAGATAATTATTGACTTACTTATTAGATTTGGACAGAGCGGTATAAGAGAAACGTTGAAGATATGTAGAGAAAGTTTATGCTCAAAATGACATTATAATTAATTGTCAGTGAATGTAAAAGTATTTGTCAGTTGTGTTGCTCAGAGAAATATAAAAATCATGACAATTAAAATGTTATAGAAACCATTATTATTGTTGGAAGGCCAATAGAAATAATTGTTATTGGTGATATTTCCAGTTTAGTGCAAGGTTCAAATATTGAGGATCTATGTGCATGAGCAACATGTCTTATGGACTGAACAGATGGAACAACTTAAATATTATAATTTAGTAATGAAATATATGATGAGAATAGGAAAATAAATAAACAGACATTTCACACTAATCCTACAAAATTTGTTACTTAGATAAAAAATATATATTAGGTTTAAGAAGGTCTAAGTGAGTGAAGTTCGTGAAAATCGACAGAAATTAAAAATAAATTTGGAAAGAGTTGGCGGTGCAAAAGAAAAATGGAGAGAAGAAAAAAATAATCAATAGATATGAAGAATGAAAGATTGGCAAAAAGTATTAATTTTGGTGGATAAAAAAAATCAATACATTAATATCATCGTTGAATTAACAAAAAAATAATAAAGGTGAAGAGATACAAAAGAGAGTAGAAGGTGATTTCCGGATGATGTAATCAGTATCAAAGGATCAATGAAATAAAAATAGAGTGTAATATATTGAGAAAAGTGTTTGTTAACGAGGACAATTCGGAAGAATGATCTGATCTATATATGCAACAAATTATTTTTATTCAAGAGAAAATAAGCAACCTACAAGTTGGAAGAAGCGAGTAGAAATAGAGAAGGAAATGCTTGAGTGTGGAAAAGAAAAGAAGATAGAGGAATAAATAATTAATAAATTGGACAAATTATGAACTACCCACTTGATGAAGCCTCCTTAAATGTCCTAGCAAGAGGATTTAATTTCGCCATCGCACCAAGTCGTATTCCAGTAGAAGACATCATTTGTGGAGTAGAATCAGCAATTTCCGATATTGATATCAACACGGTTGAAACTATACGCCAAGACGCATCGCGTATACTAAGAACAGCAAAGGCACCAAAGAGAAATATACCACAGGAAGAATTAAAATCACTGAAGGCATTAAGACAAAACCAGGACATCATAATCTTACCAGCAGACAAAGGCAACGCTACGGTAGTGATGAATAGCGAAGAAGCACGAAAACCTAAAAGAAGCATCTCTCAAACGCCTACACTTTCCATCCGACGAAGACAGAAGGAGAACAAGAAGAAACATCGCACAAACACCTACACGCTCCATCCTATACTCTTACCCCATGCGTCTCTCGCTGCTGACAACAAGCATGTCCAATGCCCAATCCAGCGTATGCAGCCGGTCCGGCGGTATATAAAAGCACCGGGGGTTTGTTCCGGCACACGGTGGGATGATCGGCGGGCGATCCGGCTGCGTGGTGGGACAAATCTCCATGCACCGGAATCGGCAGCAATGCCCACCTTACGCTGGCAAATCAATCAATCAATCAATCTTACCAGCCTACTTTACTTATTTTGCCTCATTTACCCCTATTTAACCCCCAACCCTTCAACTGAATCATCTCAAAATATAATCTAGTTCCAGATGTCGTTATAATACATACATGCATCAAATTCCAAATGAATATCTCAATTTCATTTTGTCAACCCCTTTAATAATGGAGTAGGGGTGGTCGGGGGTTGAAAAATATTATTAAAAATCCGAGGCTTTGGCTTCTAGTACATGCACCGAATTTCAAGTTACTGTACTCCTACCAACTTGCTTTACTTATTTTCCCCTATTTACCACTATTTAACCCCCAACCTTTCAACGGAAACATCTCAAAATATAACCTAGTTCCAGATGTCGTTATAATACATACGTTTACCAAATTTCAAGTGAATATCTCAATTTTATTTTACCAACCCCTTCAATAATGGAGTAGGGGTGGTGGGGGGTTGAAAAATATTAAAAAATCTGAAGCCTTGGCTTCTAGTACATACACCGAATTTCGAGTTTCTGTACTCTTACCAACTTGCTTTACTTATTTTTCTCTATTTACCCCTATTTAACCCCCAACCCTTCATCAGAATAATCCCAAAATATAATCTAGTTCCTGATGTCATTATTATATATACGTGTACCAAATTTCAAGTGAATATCTCAATTTTATTTTATCAACCCCTTTAATAATGAATTGGAGGGGGTGGGGTGGATGAGAAATATAAAAAATTTTGAGGCCTTGGCTTGTAGTCGATACATCAAATTTCAAGTTTCTGTACTCTTACCGGCTTGCTTTACATATTTCCCCCTATTTACCCCCCAACCCTTCACCGGATATCTTCAAAAAACAATACAGCTCCAGATCTCGTTATAATATATACGTGTACAAAATTTGAAGTCAATATCTTAAACCGTTTCGGAGAAAGCGTGCGGACAAAAAAAGTTACAGACAGACAGAAAAAATTTTTTCGCTCAAATTTAAAATCTCGACGTTTCATGACATTCCAAACCCATTTCAAGAAAAAAACAATTTGAATTTTTTTTTGCGATTACTATAGTTCCAATCCACTACGTGGATGTGGAAGTAATAGTAGTCCGGAATGGGAGAGAAGAACTAAGGAAAAATAAACTAGATAGGCAAGGAAGAGAGGACACAAGAGGATGGGGGAATGCTGGCCAAAAAGGTAGCGGATGCATTGAGCAATATACAATAAGGGAGGAGGAAGGAAAATTGTCCTTCAACAGAGCAGAACAGCACCAAGTAAGATTATCAGTAGAATTCATACATAGAGAACTCACAAGGCTAGCAGGAAAATGTGCCAGCCAAGAAAAAGAACTAGAAATGTTTAGAAGAGAAAACAAGCAAAGAGAGCAGACTACAGGATTATCACAGAGCAAAGAAGGCGCGGGACGGCCAAACTACAGAGAGGATAGAATACATTAGTATTTCTAATAGAAAAAACCGCTGCCTAAGGAATCACTACTTCCACATCCAGATTCTTCATCCAAGTCACTTTAAAGGAAACATCTTTACTATATTTGCACTCTAGTATGTGGAAATTATTGGTCATAGAATTTTAATAACATTCGGGGCAGATGTAATAGAAAAGTTTGGTTTGAGGAGTTGGTTTCTACCATATACGCTAAAAATGAAGTTTCTAGTTTACCCTACTTATTTTCCACTATTCACAACCTACCACCTCCAACTCCTTCAATGGAGTCATCTCAATCAGATGTCACTACAATACATACGTGTACTAACTTTCAAGTGAATATCTCAATTTGATGTTATCAATCCCATTAAAAATGAAGCGGAGGTGGTGGAGTTTGAAAAATAGAAAGAAATCTGAGGCCTTGATTTCTAGTATATACACCGATTTCCAAATTTCTGTACTCTTGCCAGCTTGATTTACTTATTCCCTTCTACGCAATCATCCCAAAATATAATCTAGTTCCAGATGTCGTTATAATACATACGTCTACCAAGTTACAAGTGAATATCTCAATATTCAATCAACCCCTTTAATAATGTAGTAAGGGTAGTGGAAGGATTGAAAAATGTTGAAAAATATTACGAAAAAATCTGAGGCCTTAACTTCTGGTACATACACCGAATTTCAAGTTTCTGTACTCTTACAAGCTTGCTTTACTTATTTTCCCCTATTTAACCCCTAACCCTTCACTGGATATCCTCAAAAAACAATCCAGTTCCAGATCTCGTTATAATATATACGTGTACAAAATTTCAAGTCAATATCTTAAACCGTTCCGGAGAAATCGTGCGGACAAAAAAAAGTTACAGACAGACAGAAATTTTTTTTTCGCTCAAATTTAAAATCTCGTCGTTTCATGACATTCTAAAGCTATTTCAAGAATAAAAATTTTTGAAAATTTTTTTTGCGATTACTGTACTTCCAATCCACTACGTGGATGTGGAAGTAAAATGAGGGAAATGAAAAAGAGCTAGAGGAAATAAAAAATGAGAGAATACTTACAAACAAGGTAATAAACGAGCTAAATGAATTGAAGAAAATGGTGCTTGAATTGAAAAAAAGAAAGAAAAAAGGGGCGAAGAATGGAAGAAAAGAAAAAAGAGCACAAATAAGACGAGAATCAAACGCAAGAACACTTATGGGATACAAGAAATGAGGATAAATGGAAGAAAGGCTAAACCAACGACACAACAATATAACAAAGAAAGAAGAGGAGAAACAACAAGTTCCAGACATGAGGACACCGTTAGTGACAAGCAAACAGATACAGAACCGGAACAAGAATGGCAAACAAACGTAAACAGAAGGAAGATACAAAGAAAAGCAAGAACCCAAAACAGAACATATGCAGAAGTCACAAACAGAACATGAAGAAGACAGGAGACAGAGGACCTAGACATCGAAGGTTGGAAAACGCCCGAGAAAGACCCTGAGAAATATGAACTGCTGGTATCTATACCAAAAGTGAAATACGCAACAAAACCGATCAAGGCGACAAGAGGAGCATTGAGAGTGAAGGAAATAGAGGGTAACCTAAAGAGAATTTAGCTCAGTGGTTACGTCGATCCTACTCTACGCTGCTCCAGCATGGGTGGACGGCCTGAAGACACAGGTAAATAGGAACAGACTACTTAAAACTCAACGGAGTACGCTTATCAGAATCTGTAGCGCATATCGTACAGTCTCTACTGTAGCCCTGCAGGTAATTGCCGCAACTCCACCCATAGACTTACTGGCCAGGGAGCGCGCATATAACCACGGAGAGGACAGCGCAACTCGTGCATACAACCGCACCTGCCTCATGGAACGCTGGCAGGCACGCTGGAACAACGCGGCTGAAGGTAGCTGGACCAGGTCCCTAATACCGAACATACAACCATGGGCAGAGCGCAAACACGGACAATTAGGGTACCACCTCACACAAGTCCTGAGTGGACACGGTAACTTTGGCTCTTATCTGGCAAGAATAGGCAAAAGACCAACAGACAGCTGTACATACTGCCCCATGGCAGACTCTGTGACACATACAATTTTCATATGTCCCCGATGGAGCACGGAACGTGAGAACGCCACTAGGATCCTTGGGCAGGATCTAAATGTAGACAACTTAGTCACGATAATGCTAAGCTCTGAGCACCAATGGCGCGCCGTCAACGAACTTTGCGTTGCCATCATAGGATGTAAAGACGAAGACGAAAGAACGGCCTAACACATACGGCCAGTCCTGCACGGCACCTGTAGTAATGCTTGCGCGGTTCCGGGTGCCAGTGCTGAAGAGGGAGGGGTTTTAGCCGGTAGAAGTCCGGCACTACCCGGCGCGGCAGACCTGTGCGGCGGGTGTCCATGAGGATTTCCCCTCCCAATCATAAAAAAAAAAAAAAAAAAAAAAAAAAACCTAAAGAGAATTAGACAACTAAAAAGTTGATCGATAATAATCGAACACCAAGACAGAGAACAAAAAAGGACGATCAAAAGAATATTGGGAACGCAGGAGCATATAGAAATAAAAGATATGGAAGGACTGGAACCACTGACAACAATAACCGGGGTACAAAAAGGATATAGCAAAGAGGAGTTTATAGCAGGGCTCCTAATGCAGAATACAGACATTACAACAACATATGGCGAACAGACTGGAGACAGAATAAAGATTATTTAACTACATGATGCAGAAGGGTTATGTAGTCATGGATTTCATGAGACTGAAGGTCGCAGAATACCTGGAGCCGACAATCTGCTACAATTGCTGCCTATATGGACATGTGCTTAAACATTGCGAAAGCGACCCCGTGTGCTACAAATGCAGTGGAGCACCCGACAGTAGGAAATGTCAGGAGAAAAAACCGTTAGTGTGCGAACTGTAAAAGAGCGGGCCTGAAAGAGAGAACACACACAGCAAGAGATCTCGAATGCCCCATAAGGAAGAGGAAAATAGAATTAATGATCAAGGAAAGGATATATAAGGAAGACAGAATAACAAGAGAAAGCCCACGCAATGGAAGACAAAACCAAAGAACAGATCAACTTGGGAAGAGGAAAAACAGCAGGAGAAAATCTACTAAGAATAAACAAGGATAGAAGGTTGGACATTATATTAATTCGAGCCACCAAAAGAATTAGACGAACCTAGGGGATATAGTAAAATAGGCACGTGCAAAGGGAAAACGGTCACATTAGTGAAAAACAGCATAAGACATACAGTAATCACACAAATGTTTAAGGTAAACTGTAAGACCATAGAAGAATTGCAAAGAGAAAAGAACAACATATTAACAAATAGTTATGACTAACCAGGATTAAATGGAAATAAATTTGAGAAACCTCCTTAACAGACCAAACAAAGATGACAAAGTAGGAATCCTAATTGGTGGGGACATCAATGCAAAGAACAGAATATGGGGAAGTAAAGAAAACGATAGGAGGAGAAGAGATAATCGAGTGGACAACAACCAACAACTTCATTATTGAAAATGATAGCGAGGACCCACCGAGTTATTATTCCAATAGAGAAGAAGGCTGGATAGATTTGACACTGACAAAAAACGGCATGGTAACTGGGAGAACGGTACACGTAGATATAGAAACAATGAGCCACCATAGACTAATAACGTACAACATAGAAAGCGAAGAAAACAATAAAGGAGAAAGAAATAAGGAAAATACACACAGATATGAAAAGAATAGACTGAAAGAAGCTACAAAACTACAATGATAACTAAGATACACAGATAGTATGGGAAAATATAAATGCAGAGGAGGAGGTAGTAAGATTCCAGAACTACCTCGAAATGGCAATTAAAAAATAAACAAAGAAAAAGAGAACAAGAAACAAAGTTGATCAAGAATGGTGGGGTAGGGAACTAGAAGAGACAAGAAAGAAATGTAACCGGAAAAGGAAAGAATATCAAAACGAACACAGGAACGAAGTTAGAAGAAACAAAGAAAACAGGTACCACGAGGCAAGGAGAGAATGCAAAAAACTCAAACAAAAAACAAAAAAAGGAAGAACATCTAAGACAACAACCAACACCCAAGATCCATGGAAACTGGCTAATCGAATCCTAAACTTCCCAGAAGACGATCCTGCCCAAGATGACCAGAAGCAAAGAGGAATGGGACTAATACAACTCGAAGGTGAACGACACGATTTAAGCTTTACAGAAGACGAAGTAGAAAAGACAATACAAGCGTTAGAAGACAATAAAGCATCAGGACACGACGGGATTCCGAACGAAATATTGAAAAGAGCCTTCAGCAAGAAAATTATATAGCACATAACAGCGATGTATAGTCGATGTCTAGAAACGAGTAAGTTCCCCAAAATGGAAAGTAGCACGAATAACATGGATCTCGAAAGGGCCAAATAACTGGAGACCAATATGTTTAACACCAGTAATGGGAAGGTTGCTGGACAAATTAACAGCAATTAGGATAAGCCACCACATGGAGCACAATGAACAATTTGAAAACAGACAATACGGATTTAGGAGAAATAGGGACACCACACAGGCTTTAGAGAACTTGATTAGGACCATCGAAGACAATAAAAGGGAGAAGAGACACAACCTGGTAGTAACATTAGACATGGCTAACGCATTGAACTCGGCATGGACCCCTGCAATTATGAGACAACTACGACAACAGAATATACCAACAAATATAGCAACACTAGCCGCAGACTGCATAACAGAGTGGTATTGACTGGAGAACAGCAACATAAGACAGAAAGGGGATGCCCCCAGGGATCTAGCTTAGGACCAGTCCTGTGGCTGCCAATTATGGTTTAAAAAAAATCGACAATAACGTTGACGAAGGGAGAGAGGGAGAAGACCTGTTCCAGGCGTTCGCAGACGATCAAGTACTCGCAATAACAGAACACTCACTTAAAATTATAGAAAATAAATGGGAAAGTACATTAAAACATGCCAAGACTGGGCAAAATAAAACAAACTGAAATACAATGGAAGCAAGACCGAAGCAATATTTATAGATGGGAAAAAAGAATACTAGAAAACCAAGAATTAAAATGGCAGAGAGGACGGTCAAAATAACACAAACTGTTAAATATCTAGGGACAATAGATGACAAATTGAATTGGACCGAACACGTTAAAACAATAGGTAGGAACGCGATGGGGAAAGCAAACAAGCTATATGCAATTGCTAGAAGAAAATGGGGAACCAGTAGGAAAGCACTAAGAATGATCTATGAACAAGTAGTCAAACCCATAATCCTATACGTCTCGGAGGCATCGGGAAAGAAAGCAAGGACAGCAGGATGGGAAAAAACCTGGGAAAGATGGAAAGACCTTTCTTACTATCAATCACCAAAGCATACCAGACATTGCAGGCTGTACGCCGTTGGAGATCGAGGCAAAGGGAAATTATGATTTTAGGGAACAATATAGAATAGAAATGGGAAGAAGCAAAGTGAGATACCCAACAATAGCACACCCGGCAGAAGACACAATCGAACAAGAGCAAGAGGAAACAGGCCAAACCATACAAGTATACACGGATGCAGCGAGGTTAAGAGAAGGACAAGTTGGCTATGGTATAGCAGCCAAAGTAGAACAAAATAACTGGATAGGAACAATGGGAAAACTTAAAACCAATACAGACAACAATGGAGAGGAGGAATGGGCTTTCAGAAGAGCACTCAAAAAGTATAGTACAGAATTCCCAACAAACAATGTGATTATACATACAGACTCGAAAGTGACAACAAATAGTATATACAGCAATAGGAGAACAACAGATCCCGTTATACATAATATAAGAAGATATATAAAACTGAGAAAAAAGGCAGGGTTGACAACAACCATACAATGGAGAACAAGGAACACTACAGATGGAAATCGAATCGCAGGACGATTTGCTAAGCAAGGAGCAATGCAAAGACATTTGGAAACCGAAGACGCAGGTTTGACTAGAAATCAGCTTACAAAGATTAAGGAGGAAAAAAAGCAACAGGAATGGCAGACTAGTTGGAATCCCGACAGCAAGGGGAGGAAAACATATGAAATACTCAATCCCGATGATAGGGAAAGACTTAATAGAATTGAATTGGAAACTGACACAGCTAGTCACAGGACACGGGCACATGAAAGAGCATTATAGGAGATTTCAACTGAGAATAGTAGAAGAGACATGTGAATGCGAAAGGGGGGATGAAACCAGACAACACAGTATAACGACATGCAGACGAGTTGAACGCGTCGAGGCACGCGGAATACCCAGAGATTACTTAGAAAACAGAGGAGAAGACTACCCCCTCTCCCCCAACTAATACAGAGAAGTCACAATAGAGCAAAACTAGAGAAATGCTGATTATTATAATTTTAGACGACGAACAATTGGAATAGAGCCCAGAACAGGTGCTGGACGGCGAGACCTGCATGGCCCCGCCTCCCCGCTAATTTTTAAACAGGCGAGAGAAGGGTGGGTTCCCCTTGTGTGGGGATCCGTCAGATAGCGGGAAAGGGTAGCAAATGACCTAATGCCGAAAGGTGCGAGGACCTACCCATAGGGGTAAATCATTCGTCGTGACCCAGGTGCTGACGGTCCATGGTAACTTTGGTAGTTACCTACGGCGAATTGGTAAGAAAGTGAACGACACGTGGGAATCTGTGGATACTCGCCGGACACCCCGAAGCACACTGTGTTCCAATGCCCAAGGTGGGAAGAAATCAGGAACAGCGCCAGCAGGTACATAGCCAGGAAATTACTGTCCTAACCTAACCTAACCTCACTATAAACATGCTCGCCACTGCCGAAAAGTGGGTAACTATCTCCAACATATGCTGCGCCATAACGAAGACGAAAGACGATGACATAAGGACGACCAACACATAGAACACCATGCCTCCGAAGCAATGTTCACACAGTTCCGGAGAGGAAGATTGGGTTTGTTAGTGGGTAAAAATCCTACATATCCCTGCACACCCGACCAACGGTGCAGGGAACCTTTTGAAGGTATTTCCCCTCAAAAACAAGGTTACATCTAGAGAGAGGAGAGTGACACAGGTAGGAATCATTTGTGCTAATGATAATGCCATCCCACCAGTACAGATTTTCCAACGACATAGGTTTGATCATAACAGAATGTGTGACATTCAAAATTACCAAAATGCCACTTGTTAAATTTTATTTTAATAGCAACGAATTTTTGTAATCTGAAACCACAATTCAGTAAACGTATTAATTAATTTTTCAGTTCAATCCTGAAGCCGTCCCTGTCTCACTGAATCTGGAAGAATTTGTTTTCACCATCCCAACTTGAAATTAGAAATTAGCATACAAGCGCCATTTGTTACTTCTCTTGCTATACACCTACAAGTCATCTGGTACAAGAAATATTAAAAAAAGAAATCTATATTAAGTGAATAAATCCCAAAAATCAATAAACAAAATTATTAATCGATGAATTCATAGAAATGATACAGTAGAATAATTGTCCAGATTTGTATTGTATTTAAAGAATGATTTACGTTACCAGTATCAGCGACACCTCGCGTATTTATGGGTAACTAGATAATTAGATATTACACGGGACCGAAAACAGAGCCATTTTTCTGTCTACTTCGAGCAATACAGACGTATTTCTGACCGTTTAACACCTCTCAAGTCTGAATTAACATATTACCATACTATAAACTAAATACTAAAAATTACTAAGAATTTGGGTCCGCGTTGTTCTATGCAACCCACAATACTTCCTGCAGTATATTTGGTTTAACCAATAATTAAGAAATAGGTGCTGTGAAATTTATATCTATTATTCGATTGAAGCCTCTGTGTTCTACGAGAGCTGTTAGCAAAAACTGAAATACAAAAAGAGTTAAATGGTTGAAACATGAAAATATAATAAATGTGTACATTCTAATGTCTAATGTCTAGCGTTTTAGTTACTAGAGTATGGTAAATACTTGTACATATTTCTCAAAAATTCATTTTGTTTACAAGAATTTAATAAAATTACTTAAAGTTGCCAGATGTACGCAACAATGCAGTAGGTGAAGTTATACGCAGCCAATTATGTAGGGCAGAGGCAGCTTTAATAATTGTCACAGTAGTTTCAACTTTCAAGGGAATTGGTTTAAAACAAATACGAAAACGACTTGCTATAATTCCAAAACCAGTTTCTACTACTCTTTGTGCCCTACTAGTCCTGTAGTTATATAGTTTTTCATGATGTGTTAGATTTGGTTTCGAATAGGGTTTCAATAAGTACGGTTTTAAAGGAAAAGAATCATCACATAGTATTATTCCTCCTTTAGGAGGTAATGATTCATTTTCCAACAATGGATATAAGCGGCTTTGCTGAAACACTCCAGCATCGGAGTTGCGTGCATATGACCCTATGTCCACATATCTAAAGAGGTAATCATGGTCATGAGAATGATGCTGTTGAAGCTTTTATAATTAAAGAATTCATTTCCTGAATTAGGAGGTGCTTGAATCGCTATATGCTTTCCATCGATCGCGATCGCTCCACAACAACCGTGGAAATTCCATTTATGATGAAATCCAACTTGTATCTGTGGCTATTCTTCTAAATTAGGTACCTGTAAAAATTATATGCATGCATATTAAAACAATATTTAATTGTTTAAACTACAGTTTAATAAGCACAGTTGTCAAAAAATATGTTTCTTATTGTTGTAGGAAATGCAAGATAACACAATAGAAGAGCAGCCTATAACTGAAAGTAGCCAAAGCGACGAGGTAGAGGTTGACAACAGTACTTTAAGTGAATCCCCTTCTCCAGAACCCGTCTCTAAACCTAAAAAAGTAATACACCTAGAACATATTCAACTAGAAGGGCTCGAGTACATGCAATAACTGCAGCGGTACGAGAACTAAAAGATTTGAATACAACTTTGTGAAGTGATACTTCAACAAACATACTGAAACAGAAGATGAGTGTTCTATAATGGGCAAGCATATAGCAATGCAACTACGAGAACTACCCATCCGACAGAATCACAACTAATATTGAACTTCAGCAGATGTTAATGAAGTATAGGCTTAAAAACATTAATTCGAGAAACCAAACACCAGGCATTGCAACATCCTCATATTCTTCGCTTTCTTCACCTTATTCTACTTCGTTAAGTGCATCTGACTTCAGGGAAAATAATGTGACCCTTAAACGCGATATTGTAAATACTGCAATGTCATATGCAGGTTTGGAATATGAAACAGATAGTAGTAACTCAACTTTTGTTACTTTAGATTAGTAACTTAACTTCTGTTAGTTTAGGATAATAACTGATTTTGATATCAATAAACCTTTAAGCATTTGTGAAGTCTACATGTTTTTACTTATTTTCCGAATTGGATGTTTAACGCTACTGAAGTAAACCGCAGCTCTGTATCCCGTTTCGTCTTCGAGATATAGCCTCGGGAAGAGGTAAACAAATTCGATTTTCACCTACCGGTGACTTCGAGCGACCATAGCCTTCAATCAAGGCACGCATCGACCTCAGATTTGCGCCAAACGATTTCTTACATCTTTCTACGTATCCCTGAATTTTTTCAGATATTTGCTAACTTTTATTTGGCAGAAATGGCCCTCGAAGCTGGGCCGTATTTTTCGAGAAGCGAAATCCTGGTACCTCTCATTTTGGTGGCCGATATCTCACTAAAAAGCGCCTGAAGAATATCTTGCCCCACATCACCGGATTGGAAATTTAATTTACAATCGAATCGCTTAAATTATGGGTTTTTTGAGATTATGACAAAATCCGGATGTGATGGACTCTGCTAGCTTCGGATGCAGCGACCCCAAAAACATATAATGAGCTTGGTCAGATCCCCAGGCCACAAAAAACTTTTTTTTTTAGTAAATTATTTCAAGAAGATAAGGATGAGATTGATATTCATCTTAACTTAATAACACATTACTGGCCAGTTGATTACGATCGGTAGCCCAGATCAGTTAATGAACTACAATGATGGAGGGCAATCGAATTGAGGCAAATTTTACTATACATTGGCCCTATTGTTCTTAAAGATTTATTGGCCAACCATGTATATTTAAATTATACATTATTTAATAATTTTACTGAGTGAAACAATAGATTAAGTAATCAAGTATAATAAATATGCCAGTGAATTATTGGCAATTTTTGACACGCACTCAATACACATATATAGAGATGAGTTCTGTCTTAATAACACACATGCATTGATTAATTTAGCCAAGGATGGTAACATATTTGGAAGCTTAAATTCTGTCAGTTGCTTTCCATTTAAAAATTGTTTACAAATCATGAAGAAATGTTAAGAAAGTCAAGTTTCCCATTAGAACCAATCATCAGAAGATTTTATGAAATGATAAAGATAATGTAAATTTTAATATAAAATCTGAAATAAGTGTTCTTGGAAAACCAGTCTCAATAGGGAGTGAACCTGACAAAATGTTCCTCAAATAACAAAATTTCAAATGTTATGAAAACGGTGTATAATGTTACCGTCCGATTAAGACTTCTGGTACCCCATGAGAAAACTATAGTGCGTGAATAATTTCGTTTGAACGTATACCGACCCGTTTTTTAGACATCTGCCGTGTGTTTTGGCCATAAAAACGCAGTGTTCAACTAACGATCAAGTTTATGTCGAAATTACTAATTGTCGGGTCGTTTTTTGGTCATTGATATTACGTACAGTTTATATTATTTTCCTTTTGTATGTCCGTATGTAATTTAGTTGAGCTCATTTATGTTAACGTTTCATTATTTACTTTATACGGATTCCTATTGTGTACAATTTTGCTTTATATTTTGCTATATGTCAGATGGGCTTTTAATGATTTTTTACATTATTATTCTGACGAAAGTTTTTTGTATAGTTTACCTGCACCCTGATGTCACATGCATTATTATTGTTTGTAAACTATTAAAGAAGTTAAATTTAATTGATTCGTTTTATTTCTACTTAGGAAATTTTAAAGTTACATTGTATATCTTGAAAATTCTCATAAGTGTTTTCTGGCGTGATGACACCTCTTCGTTAATATGGTCGCCGTCTGATAACTTTTGGGAGCGTGTCACTAGACTCTTTACTACTGAATTTAGTTGCGCTGAATGATGATGTGATGTTGTATTTAGATATCTGTCTGTGTGAGTGGGTTTTCTGTATACCGTGTGACCTAGTGTTCAGGCTTGTTTCTTCTTCACTAGTAGGTGTAGAAATGGGAGATGGCCTTCTGCTATCTCCATCATGAATTTGATTTTGTCGTGAATGTTGTTCAGATGGTCTAAGAAATTATTTAGATGTTCTCTTCCATGAGTCCAGATTACGAATGTGTCGTCGACATATCTTAACCAAAGTTTTGGTTTGAGTGGTGCAGTTTATATTGTACGAATTTCTAAAGCCTCAATGAAAATATGTGATATTTAGATAGTGTGTAGTTAGACTAAAAATATGCTCTTCTGAATTGTACATTTTTTTTATCAATTCGAGTGATTTCTCTACTGGTACGTACGTGAACAGTGACACTTCATCGAAGCCACTGGAAGATGTTCTGGTTGAACAAATGAACAGTCTCGTTGCTTATGGGACAATAACGAAGGACCCAATGTCCCTGTTGATTATGACGAAGATAGGATGTCTGCTAACTTACAGCAATAGCCAACGTGATTTGAACAAAGTAAAAAATCGAACATCATACAGATATTAAGACATTTTGGTCTCTCTTCAGGTCTAATAAATCTAGCGCCTTTTACTACGAAGACCATAGGACATTAAAAGAGAGCTGGCAAGCGAAAATCAAAGAACAATAACGAAATCCTCAAGGACTCAATGTCCCAGTCGATGATGAGGAAGACGGGATGTTTCTACCAAATTAGAAAAATAACCAACGTAATTTAAGCAAAGTAAAAAATCGACCAGTATATTAAAGAATTCTGATTTCTCTAGAGGTCGAACAAATCTTTCGCTTTTATTACATTAAGGCAAAAAGGCAATTAAAAAAAAAACGATACAAAATTGTCATAATTCTGGTAAAAAATGAAAATAGAGATGAACTGGCTAAAGACAAAGAACAATAACCAAGTCGAAACTCTCAAGGATCCAATGTTTCAGTCGATGATGCAGAATTCAATATGTTTCTGCCAAATTACAGCAATAGCCAACGTAATTTGAACAAAGTAAAAATCGACCAATATATTAAAGCACTCTGGTTTCTCTTGAGGTCGAATAAATCTTTCGCCGTTTACTATATTAAGGCAAAAAGCAATTAAAGAAAACTTGAATTCTGATAAAAAAAATGTCATAATTCTAAAAGAGAAGGAAGATAGAGAAGAGGTGGCTAAAATCAAACAACAATAACGAAGACAGTATATTTCTACCAAATTACAAGAATAGCCAATGTAATTTGAGCAAAGTAGAAATAGACCAGTATATTAAAGCATTCTGGTACTTACGGTCAAACAAATCTTTCGCTTTTTACTACATGAAACCAATAAGGTAATTAAAAGCGAAACTTGGACTATGATAAAAAATTGTCATATTTCTGAAAGAGAAGATAGAAAATAAGCTAAAAACAAAGAACAATAAAGAAGTAGAAATCCTCAAGGAAACAATGTCACAGTCGATGATAACCAAGACCCGAAGTTCCTACCAAAATACAAAAATAACCAATCAATAGCAAAGTAAAAATCGACCAGTATATTAAAGCATTCTGGTTTCTCTTGGGGTCGAATAAATATTTAGCCCTTTGCTACATTAAAGCAAATATTCAATTAAAAAAACTTAAATTCTGATAAAAAAATGTCATAATTCTAAAAGAGAAAGAAGATAGAGAAAAGTAGCTAAAAACAAACAACAATAACGAAGTAGAAATCCTCAAGGATCCGATGTCCCGGTCGATGATGATGAAGACAGGATATTTCTACCGAATTACAAGAATAGCCAACGTAATTTGAGCAAAATAGAAATCGACCAGTATATTAAAGCATTCTGGTATCTCTTACGGTCAAATAAATCATTCGCCTGTTGCTACGTGAAGCCAAAATAAAGTAAGTAAAAGAGAACCTTGGACTATGATACAAAATTGTCATATTTCTGAAAGAGAGAGAAGAAAGAAAATAAGCTAAAAACAAAGAAGAATAAAGAAGTAGAAATCCTCAAGGATACAATGTCACAGCCGATGATGACAAAGACCAGATGTTCCTACCAAATTACAAGAATACCCAACCTAATTTGAGCAAAGTAAAAATCGACCAGTACATTAAAGCATTCTGGTTTCTCTTGAGGTCGAATAAATCTTTGGTCATAACTCTGAAAGAGAGAGAAATTAACAAGCTAGAAACAAACAACAATAAAGAAGTAGAAATCCTCAAGGACCTAATGTCACAATCGATGATGAGGAAGACAATGTTTCTCTTTTCAACTTTAATGAATTTCTTCTTTTACTGCACGAAGGCAGTAACGCAATTAAAGATTCTAAGAAAATATTGTCATAATTCGGAAAGAGCAGGAAGATAGAGGAACAGGCTAAACACAAAGAACAATAACGAAATAGAAATCCTCAAAGACCCAATGTCCAAAATCGATGATGAGGAAGATATAATGTTTCCACCAAATTTCAAAAACAGTCAACGTAATCTGAGCAAAGTAAAAATTCAACTTGCATATTAAGGCATTCCGATCTCTCTTCAGTTTGAATAAATATTTCTGATTTTACTACATGAAGGCAGTAACGCAGTTAAATATAAACTTGGACTCTAATACAATAAAACACAAAGAACAATAATGAAATAGAAATCCTCAAGGATCCAATACCCCAGTCCCAGTAAAAATCGACCAGTATGTTCAAGCCTTCTGGTTTTTCTTGACGTCGAACAAACCTTTTGCCCTTTACTACATTAAGACAAAATGGCAGTTTAAAAAAAACTTAGACTCTGCTACAAAATTGTCATAACTCTGAAAGAGAAAGCAGAAAGAGAAGAACTGGCTGAAATAAAAATCAATAACGCAGTAGAAATTCTCAAGGACCCAATGCTTCAGTCGAGGATGACGAAGACAGGATGCTTCTACCAAATTACAAGAATAACCCACGTAATTTGAGCAAAATAAAAATTGTAATGTGCCACTTTTATATTCTTTGCATTATTTGAATTTAAAATCTAGTGGTTAGCATGACAAATGTTCAACCAATAGTGAGCGAGCTGAAATCTAGAGAAGGGGGGGGGTGCCACACATCTTTAAGCTTTGGTTGTGATAGAAGTTGGGCAAACATGGATACCTATTAAAATCGCGTATATATTTGAACAATACTCGATGGTATTTTGCAAATCTGAAATGATGAGTTAGAAATGTTGAATTTCCAGCAAACCTGTATGAGTGTCAATGTAGAATTGTTTGAGGCCGTAATTTTATTAAAACAATAAAATTAAGTTTGTACATTAATTTAAATAAATTCAGTGCATCGTGTTCAGAGTATATACTCCATAAATTTGTGAGTGGTTGAAGAGTTTTCCCGAGAACAAAGGAACCTGCCGCCATTTTGGTGCTACGCCATCTTTAATTATTTGGCGAGACAGAAATTCCGTTTAAAAATGAATTATTATTTGTTGGCTTATAATTGTATTGAAACATATTTTTTATAGGATTTCGCAAACAGCAGAAAAAATAACTATCTATAATTAAAAGAAAAACTTTGTGCAAAAATATTAATGAATCTTTGCATTCTTTCGATAACCTGAATTCTGGTTATGCTAGCAAATTAAAATCCTAAAATGAATTTGTCTAATTTCTTATTTGACAATTCTCATTCTAACACTAGGATCCACACAGTCCCCTACGGCCATGCAGATTAAACTAGTATCTACATAACCCCCTGCGATCATGAAGATTCAGTTAAAAAGGAGAACAAAGGAATAAAATGAATTTATTTATCTACCTTGTCTTAAAAATTTTTTCAATCTAATGGATTACATTTTGAAGAAATCTATCATTCTTTTTCTTGAAGTTTTCATGAGTGGCGAAATATTGAAACGAGATAATTTCTTGAGGGAAAATAAAACGAATCATTAAATTTAACTTACTTTATGACAGGTATACAAAAAATGCACAAACAAAGTAGAGCACTTGCCATCAGGGTTTGTGAGTAAACTTTACAAAAACATTCGTCAGAATAATCATATAATCCAATCATTAAAAATCTAGCTGACATAGCAAAATACAAAGCAAACTGTACACAATACGAATCCGTATAAGGTAAATAATTAAATTAAAATAGATACGATCTCCCCAGAGCGGTAAAACAAATAATTCTTACTTTAACATAAACAGGCTCAATTAAATTACATGAAAACACACAAAAGGAAATACTTTAGACTGTACATAACACTATTAACAAAAAAGGCCCGACAATTAATATTTTCGACGTAAACTGGTTTATGAACACTATATTTTTATGCCCAAAACACACGGGAGATGTCAAAATATGGGGCGATATAGTTACGTAAACATAACGTTCACATGAAATTATTCACGCACTATTAGTCTTGTCATGGGGCAAGAGAAGTCTTTACCGGACGGTAACACTGGATACAACAAAGAATATTACTTGCCAAACGTGGAATGAGTTGTTGAGAGCCGTCAATAATTCTGCGTTTTCGCAACCGGCTTCAAACAGGAAAATTAGCATCACGAAAGGCATACATAATATAAAAGTCTACTTACAGCTAATTCGACAACAACATTGCATTACTATAGTTATGGGCAATGGAACACAATAACACAGAACATATAAACTTATAATAACTACTTTACTGATTCTATTCGCAGTTATTAATCACTATATAACAGCTATTTACAATAAATGGCGGCTTTTTAATTCTTACGGCCCTACACGGGCAACCGCATTTACGCCATCTTTTTAACGTCTCTCTCTTGCCGACTTGGCGTAGGAATATGCCTGCGTACTACCAGCTACTCGCTATTGGTCAAGTATTTGCCATGACTAGCCGATACAATATGTAGTGGAAATAAGATCGCTACGTTGTACTGTTTCAGTTTATTTGTTGATAATTAAAAAAGTAATTGATTTCGTCGTATTATTAAATTGGTTACCATAGGTTTATTATAGTAAATGTGTTTATCAGGTTTAACTTCTGTACTTTGTACAGGATTTTCTGTTAATTTAATATATTGTTTTTGCTACAATTCCGTATTTGAATTCCTTGACAAGTTATGTTTCATTAATTTAAACGATTTTTCCCTGGCCCTTGCGGTGAATTTAATAAAGCCAAGGTGGCGCCCTTCTACCTTTTTGTGTTTCTTTAAATATTTTAGTTATATAAAAGCAATATATAGTAAGCCTATGATGGCAATCGACTATATTATATTTTGATTTAGTAAATTGGCTGTCAGAGTATTGGTCACCCCTTGAGGTAAGTTTCTATGCTCGGTTTTATGAATTTAGGATTTAATATAAAATAACCAAAAGTAAATTTAAGGTTTTAAAATCGACCAGTATATTAAAGCATTCTGGTTTCTCTAGAAGTCGAATAAATCTTTCGCTTTTTACTACATTAAGGCAATTTAAAAAAACTTGGACTCTGATGCAAAATTGTCATAATTCTGAAAGAAAGAGAATAACAAGCTAAATACAAAGAATAATAAAGAAGTAAAAATCCTCAAGGACCTAATGTCTTAACCGATGATGAGGAAGACAGGACTTTTCCACCAAACTTCAAGCACAGCCGGTGTAATATAAACAATGGATAAATCGACCATTATATTAAGGTATTTAGTCTCTCTTCAGGTCGAATAAATCGTGGTCTCTCTTCAGGTTTAATAAATCTTTCGCCTTTTATTACATGAGGACAATTAAAGGAAATTAAAGAGCCAGCAAACAGAAAACCAATAACGAAATCCTCAAGGACCCAATGTCTCAGTTGATGATGAGGAGGACAGGATGTTTCTACCAAATTTCAAGAAAAATCAACATAATCTAAACAAATTAAAACATCGACTAGAATATTAACAATAGAAATACAAAGGACAATAACGAAATGTCCTAGTTGATGAGGGACGCAGGGTGTCTCCACCAAATTTCAACGTAATTTAAACAAATTAAAATATCAACAAGATTATTAATAAACGAAACACAAAGGACAATACCGAAATGTCCCAGTTTTAATGATGAGGAAGACAGGATGTTTCCTCCTATTTACTATTTTATATATTTTACTATTTTTTTTTTAAAAGGCTACTATTGTTTGGTTATTTTGGGAAATGCTGTCATTTTAATAACTTAATTTTAGGAATTATTAAGTATTAAAAAAATTTCTTTTTGAGAACTACTTTTACTTTTTGTTCATAAAATATTTGAAAAAAAATCCACTAATTTAGTAAAATATCAAATTATTTGTGAAATACCCTGACAGGAAATAAGTTTTTACATATTTCTTAAATTATAAATAGCACCGGGACAGAAGGAATCACTCTCTTTTGTTCCAGAAAGTTTAACGAATAACTTGTCTAGCGTAATTAAATCAATATCCACTTTACGAGAATCGATAATTAGTATGGGATACAGATTTTAATTCCACTTGTGATTGTAAAATATTTTTAAAATAACATTTCAATCCATTGATTATTTGACGGAATTATAAACAAGTTATCAACGTCCAGGTAAATCTGGGTAAGTTATAATTTTCTTCACTATTCAACCATGCGCTAATTTTCAGGTTAGCTTTACATTAATAATAATTTATATTTTATCGTAGACGTTTTTGTATGGATATAGTTCTTGCACGATTTTTATTCTATTGGGGTTTTGCCGGATAAATTACCACGTGGCCAACCTTGTTAATAATCATTCTAAAACTTTTTGATAAACTGCTAGAACTGGGTTTATGAGAACAGATTTGGCATTGGGAACATTGCATTTAGTAGGAGAGACGTATTTTCTATGAGAGAATTCACTTTACCTGATTATCAACTGAAATATTGGAAGATACCTAACTGTTTCCTGGAGGCAACCTCTTCGTGGCGTCGTCAGACACCACCCTAGATCCGGAGCACCTAGTAATTGGTGCCTCCTCGATTATTAAAAAGATAAGTTCAATTGTTTAACTCTAACATATTTTATGTCATACCGAGCGTAATTTAACAAATTCTACATTTAACTATTTAATTTAACTTTAGTATATTATAAATTTCTTTAGATAGAATATTAGCGTAGATATTTTGGTTATTAAATTTTGTTAGCAATTAATTATTTCATATTATTGTAGTAGCTTATAAATTCTCATTTTTTTTATCTGCAATTTTCTTATACAGGGTGTAAATTGTTTCATGTCATTAAAAAAACTAGTGGTAGGGAATGACAAGACGAATAAAAAAACCTTATATAACATGGGGTCTGAAGGTCACAGTTTTGGAGAAAAAAGTAAGCAAAAATTTACAAAATACTTAATAACATAGTTTGAGAACTGCCGGCATATTGGGGTAGGTTTTATTGCCTCGCGTCTTGTCGCACGTACTCTGACATTAGTGCAAATAAGTATGCCGACAAAGCAGTTAAGAGCGACCGACAGGACAACGCCATGTTTTTTGCTTCTTCGCGGCCAAATTACCTTATTACGCGTGCTATACTCAGATACTCTCCCTTGTAATATTACCAAGTAATAATTTCAGTTTGTGTCTTTAAGCAACGTACACACGACGCGACCTACAGGTTCCTTGGTTTTGTCTGTTGCTTTTGTTATTTTTAAATTTTGTGCCACTTATGTTAAGATTTATTTTATTGACTTATCGTTAAGTCGTTAGTACTTGGTTACATAAGACACTACTTCTCGTTCGTGCTGTTTGTGTTACTTTTTGGATTTTGGACCAAGTTTTTCTTTTTGTTTTCTTTGTTGATAATGTTAATTCTCAGTTTAGTGTGGTATTTTAAAACATAGATTTTGGACATTATGAGAGATTACACTTATCCAGAGCTCGCGGATAAGCACTTGGTGTATGGAGAAAATGGTAGAAATACAACTGGTGCGGAAGAGCTTTAGAAAACTTGCAACAACGTATTTTAATGTGCATAGAAACCATAAAAAATGATCCTAATTTACCAAATGTGTAAACGTAGAGATGGAGGTCATTTCGTACAATTTTTGTGAAAAATTCAAAAGAATTGTTCAGTTATTGGGTGTTATATTGGGCATTAAAGGTATGATTATTATTATTAGTATTCGCTGTCTTGCTTTGATCTGTTTATTATTGTTTACACTGATTTTCATAGAGACCAAAGACTCAATTTTTTGTTTTTGATACCTGATTGGGAAGAATTATGCGCTCAATTCGTTAAAAAATCAGATTTTTTCCTAACTTAAAATACAGAACTATTTTCTGTTATCGTATCTCGGACGTCTAACTGTTTGTTTTCCAATTTCATAAAATAATTATTAATTTTTTAAGCTTTTAACACAGTGTTACAAATGTTAATAAACCACTTTTAAATTTTATAAATTCTTATAAGCGACAAGAAAAGCCACAACTTAACTGTTCCAAATTAAGAAACACATGTAAACAAATCCAATTTCAACCCCTACAGCCATGCTATGCTTGCGTTGTGCAGAAAGAGAAGGAATTGTTTAATTTTCATAATTCGTGGTATAAAAAGTTCGGTACAAGTAATCCCATCAAAGTGCTGCACTTCCGGCAGGAACACAAGTCGGGTATTACAGTTTTTTATTATTTCTAATATTCGGAACTATAACATCTATTGACCCTGAAAAAGAGTGGTTCTCAAATATTTCCTACTTTAATATTACATTTTTAAACCTAGGTCAGTTTTTTCCAAAGTGCCCCTAGAGGAAAAATTCACATAGGTTTTTTGTTTGTCTAGTCGGTCCCTATTACCAGTTTTTTTATGGCATGAAACTAATTACACCCTGTATATATTTTTCATACATATTTTCTTGATAAAATATTTAATTATATATCTTTTTCCTAACTATCACTTGTATTTGTATACTGTGTGTGTGTGTGTTTTGTGATATAATAAACACGATTCTATTTTAGCATTTTCTTTTTATTGTCACCCCTCTCGCACTCACTAATTAGGATTTGTAATACTCAGGACCTTTTTTTATCTGTAACCCATGTTCGATCTTACATTTTAGATCGCAACAAAACAAGGCAGACATCCTCAAGGACCTAATGCGCCAGTCGATGATGACGAAAACAGGATCCTTCCATCAAATTACAAGAATAGCCATCGTAATTTGAGCAAAGCAAAAATCGACCAGTATATATAATTAAAAAAAAATTGGGCTCTGATGCAAAACTGTCATAATTCTGGAGGAGAGAGAAAGTAATCAACAAGTTAAAAACAAAGAACAATAGAGAAGTAGCAATTCTCGAGAACCCAATGTACCAATCGATGAGGAAGACAGAATGTTTCCACCAAATTTCAAATGCAGTAAACGTAATCTGAGATAAGTCAAAATTGAACCTGTATATTAAGGCATTCCGATCTCTCTTCGGCTTGAATGATTTCTTCTTTTACTACATGAAGGCAGTAGCGCAATTAAAGATAAACTTGGACTCTCAAACAGAGAGAAGATAGAGAAGAACAGGCTAAAAACAAAGAACAATAACGAAACAAAAATCCTCAAGGATTCAATGTCCCAGTCCCAGTAAAAATCGACCAGTATGTGAAAGCATTCTGGTTTCTCTTGAAGTCAAATAAATCTTTCGCCTTGGATTCTGCTACAAAATTGTCATAATTCTGAAAGAGAAGGGAGCAAGAGAAGAACTAGCTGAAACAAAAACAAGGAACAATATTGAAATCCTCAAGGACCCAATGTCCCAGTTGATGATGAGAAAAACAGGATGTTTCCACCGAATTTCAAGAAAAGCCAGAATAATTTTACCAAATTAAAAAATCCACTATTATATCAAGACATTCTGGTCTTTCTTCAGGTGGAATAAATCATTTGCCTTTTACTGCGTAAAGACAATAAGGTAATTAAAAAAGAAACTTGGATAAAATTCTCGTAATTCTAACGAAATCTTTTCGTCTCGTTGCCTAAATTGTCGGTACAGTGCCCGTGCTCCCATGCTCTACGTATAATCGGATAAACATTGCGTTATTTCAGTCAGGCATGCTCGGAAATGACATATGTCATTTCAGCGACGCGAAGAACTAACTCACTTTGGTTTTCGGTGTCATGGGTGAGTCGTGATAACAATTGAAATTCTAGATTCTATATGTGTAATCACTTAATAATTTGTGGAAATTTTGCTGTCTTTGTTTATTATATAATTACGACTATAACGTATTTATTTTTGGATTATTGATTAGCATTGACTATATTTGAGAATTTTGAAGGTGTCATGTGGGTCCATGCAGCATTGTAGAACACGTGTGCTGAAATTAATATAGTATTAATTTTGCGGCAGACCTGTGGTATAGGTCCATGGCAAATTCGTTTAGGAGAGGTCTTTCTTTTAGAGAAATCCACCAAAGGTGAGTAAACTTATTGTTGAATTTGTTCATTTGTTCATTCGTCTTGAATGTGGGGTTCAGTGTCACTCAGAACCGTTGCAGGAGTCCCCTGATTCCCTATACAATGCAATACGTTAAAAATGCTAATTATATCAGTGGTTTAACAATGTCGTGTAGAGTAATTTAGAATTTTTGTTACGCAGGCGATCTTACTCCATAGATTGAGTTTTTAAAGCATATTTTGTACCGCTTATCTTGAGTAGAGTTAACTTCTTTGTCATAAACCAGTAATAGTAGCTTTGATTAAAGGCCTCAGTGCCGAAGTTTTTTCCTATTTCTTAACACATACTTTAATTTTAAATTTCTTTAAAGTCCTAATAATTAGACACAATTTAGAGACGTTGCCTTTTTCCTCTCAAATTTGCCCCTCTCTTATCAACTGGTCCCTCATATGTCAATGTTTTTCATGTAACAACCTGGACCAATTAACCACTGGATCAAAGCTCAGGATAGAACTTGCTATTGACTGGATAAAGAAATCACAATTGGCTGGACATCTTCCTCGATGTGTGGTCAACCTGGAACCTCCTCGTTGATAAGAACCAGTACTGAAGTCCGGCCAAGTCCAAGAAGCGACCACGTCGGAATTCCACGCCATTCACAAGTTACGTAAACCCAACTATCTTTATGCTAAAGCCACCATTTTGGTCAGAAAATTTTAAGTCATTGTAGTTGTTTGATATTTCATAAATTTCGAAATTTTCAAATATTTGCCTAGTTAATTAAAATAAGTTACTGTAAAGCTTTTATAAAGTTAAATCATTATTGTTTGTTTCAAGTTTATTTTAAATTGTTTCCTCCTGAGAAATTACAGGAATATCAGTTAGCCGTTTGTTTGGTAGAATATCTCTGTGAAATAATGTACCTGTTATTTTCTCACAGGTACAAGCTGACTGTTCCTTGAAACAGGTATGCATCATAAAATGTAAATGTAAAATGATGGAATGGTTTGCTCCGCGTCACAGTCATGGTATAGGTACCAACGTTGATCTCTGCCACAGTCGCAGTTTCAATATACATAAAGTGTATTTGTTTGACATTCGGGAATCGATCCCGCTCGATCCAAGTGAGCGAATGATTATTTCTTTGGGAAAGTAGACTTTACCCCTTCCATGACAGTTTCCGATCATTTTTAAGTCACCCTGCGTTTTAGCCGGTTCAAATATATTGCTTTTAAATCAGTACGTCATAAAATTGGGTTATGGGTTTGTTTATATTCTATATTTGTTAATGTTTATTATATTTGTATGCTAAATAAATATATAAACGCAATGGAAACAATAATATTAAAGGATGGAAACACAAACCAAAATTAATGTTTACATGTAGATAGGAAAACAGCGGAACAATGTAAAAACGGTAAGTCTCATGTAAATGCAAAGTTTGTTACTTATTATATAATTTTTAAAACGTGAACTATGAAATCCAAAGTTAAATGTGATCTTTCAGATATAGTATTTGCGACAAATTTGCTACAAAGTTATCTAATGCCTGATGGTATGAGGATAGTTCTTCCCAACAATGTGAAAGTGAAACAGAGACAATTGTAAAATCTGCTTCAAATCCTGTGGCAGAGTGGACAAGAGCAGAAACTCTAGCTTTGATTCAAGCTTATGAATCACAAAGAAAATTTTGGTCACGCCAAAAAAAGGAGAACACTGTGGGAAGACATACACAATGTTTTGGAAAGTGAGGGAATTTAGAAAACTGTAAAAGCTATAGAGGCAAAGTGAAAAAACTTATTGAGAACATATAAAAATGTAAAAGATTCCAATAATAAGGCAGGAAGGGGACCTAAAAGATTTCAGCATGTAGACGAAATGGACGTAGTAATGGGCAACAGACCATTAATTAGTAATGGCCATACGATTGGTGTAGGCGTCACAAAATTAACAAAGTCTTTAGAGAAAGAAAATAATAATAATGTTAACAATAAAAGTGAGGGGCATACAATGGAACTGGAAGAACCTAATTATGAAGTTAATCCTGGAACTTCCGTTACAGTCAAACCATAAAAGGCGTTGCCAAGCAAAACGATTTATATCGTAAAGAGAAATTATTTGAAAAACAAAATAGAAAAAATGGCAATTAAAACAAAGCACCGAGAAGAATATTACCAAATACTCAAAGAAGAAAAATTGTTAAAAAGGGAAAGAGAAGAAAGAAAGTTACAATTAAAGGAACCAGAATTAGAAATGGAGGAAAAAAGAATTAAGTTAATAGAAACTTATTTGAGAAGAAGCACGTAAATTATATCATAAATATCATTACAGTAGAAATAAAAAATGTCTACCATTAGTAAATCCTGCCTCGAAGTTCACTATAGGTATTCTCGGTGATCCAGATGAATTTGAATAGATTGACATCAAGCCACTGCAATTTTCCATCCATTAAAATCAACCCAGATTTATGGACATCGATGTCTAAAATCGTCTTAATTTTAAGGGTAGTCCCTCCATTCTTCAGTAATTTAGTTACTGTAAGTAAAATACTCAAGACTACACTCAACATGCATTTCTCAACTGTGTTGACCCATCTACATATGAATAAAAATCAGTTTTGTTCATCACCAAATGAGTTCATGATGGTTGCATAATATATGAAAAGCTCGAGTTTAGTGGTCAATGTTTTTGTGTTTGTGGAAAACTGAGTAATGAGCAACATGCATAAATTTTAGAAATGCAATAATTTCTTATTTCGTCATTATATATGTTATATAAATTGAGAAAGTAATGAAGAAAAGGTATAAAAAAAATGTGTAGCCTAAATAAATGACTTTGAAATTCAAAATTTTATGGGAACATATCCACGTGACTGAAAACCCCACGCCATTGGTCTGACGTCGTTCGGCATAATGTCATTAATGTCTAATGGTCGTCTATCGGCAAAGCGTTAAATCGTGTTTTGTAAATGTATATTGTTGATATTTTCATAAAATAAATCATTCATTTATTTATTTAAATTATTAAGTGGTAAAAATGACGGACAGTGGGTTTTTACGAGGCCAGAGTGACAATTTGCCCGTTGTTGATGTGTTCATGATGACAAACTTTTTTGCTAGTAATACTGATTTTATTAGTGCAGAAATTAGAGGTACTAAAGCAACAAGGTATGTGTCATTCATTATTCTAAACAGTAATTCAATTGTGCCCATTTTTACAGTTTTACTGTAGTTAAATATAACAAATTATTTATGTACCTAACCTCAAAATAGGTAAACAAAGCAATGTTTTAATGTTATATTAATTAATATTTTTCATCTTAGAATGCTTTACTTTTTTATATAATCAATACCTCCCGTCACTTACTAAGTACATACCTACTTATAGGTAGGTAGGTACATTAATAGTAAATAACTGTTGACATGACCAAAAACGTTATCTATAAAATGTTTTTTAGGTCCGGACGAGAAGCTTATGGTGACAATGCCATTGGATATGTACAGGTGAAAAGAGAAGGCGATGTATGCATTGTAAAGGCAAGAATAACACCAGAACATAGTGTTCATAAGAAAGCTTATACAGTTACTTTTATATGTAACGAAGCCGAAGGTGCTATAACTTCTGTACAATGTGAAGACTGTGCTGCACATTTAGGTAATATATTATCTTATCCCTTAATTACATTTAGCCTGTTAAAATATTTTCTAATTATTTGTGACATCCTCTTAAATTTTCTTTTTATTTTGGTATCTGCTACCACGTGAATCCTTTTTTTTTTAATAAACGTTAGGTGAATCTACAAAATAATAGAATTAATCAGTGTATACTACTGGGAAATAACCTGTGTTCAAATTAAAAAATTGATGATGATTTTTTTTTAATTTTAAATTAATTTATTAATTGGTATTGTGATACAAATGTTAAAACATTTTTTTGTTTTGTTTATTATGATTATATAAAAACTTATTTTTTTATAGGTGGATGCTAACATGCAGTTGTATTTGTCGCTTGATTACACAGACGAAGTGAGGATGCACCTACAACATCTGTGCAATGTTATTGGAAAAAGTCCAAACTTTCAACAGTTGGAACGTCGTTAAAATTTATAAAAGGTAAAGATCTTGGAAAATCACAAAATTTCAACTTATCACCAGGAGATGGAAGTTTTTTAACTTCTGTCATAGATTACAGTAGAGAAGTGGGTAGACTTGACAGCTAGGTTACAAAATACTATAAAGAACTAAGTAACGTTGAAAAATTATCATTGCATTATTTAGTAGATTTGTTTTTTTCATCATGCAGTGATTGGTCAGCTGCAAATTTAGTATCATATCTGCATCAAAATATGCCAAGCGAGGTATGTAATGAGGCATTTGAGGCAACAGTTGACCAAGCTTCTTGCTCATTATGGTTTGAACTTAGATATGCGCGCATTACAGCCTCTAAAGCATATGATGCAGCACATTGCAAGACTATTGAAGGGGCTCTAGTTGAAAGTATTTTCGGTGCTTCGAAACTAAAAGACACCGCTGCAATGAGAAGGGGTCGATCGTTGGAAGCATCTGTAATAAAGGAGGTACAGAAAATAATGAACATCAAAATATCTAAATGTGGAATAATGCTAAATCCCAATTACCCGATTATTGGAGCTTCCCCAGATGGTGAATCAACTCAATTCACAATTGAAATAAAGTGCCCAACTTCGGAGAAAGCTGCAGGAAGGTACATAAGTAAACAAAATAAAATAACCTCAAAATACATGGCACAAGTACAACTACAGATGCACTTTAATTTTTAATTTTAATTTTTTTAATTTTAATGCCTTATTTATATTAACGTCCTGGCGGAGTTCAGCTAATTGCTGCTCTACCACTCAACCAGGACACGTACACATAGACATCAACACAACAACCATTCCCTGCGATATTGCCATCTACCGCAGCTGAGACTCGAACTCAGGAGAGATAACAGCGACTAGACATGTTGTGCCACCCAACAGCGGTCTAGGTCACTGCTACCGTCTCGGTAATACATGAAAAAACGCCACCAACATCCATACCCTTGCCAGGATTCGAACCCGGGACTCCGTGGTCGCAAGCCAAACACCTTCAGCATTGCGCCACCGAGCTGGTGGCAACAAAAAGCAAGCATTATTCTGTGTTGCTTGCCCTGACTTTGAAACATAAAAAAATGTAAATATTTTGGTGATCGATTATGATATGGAATATTGCAAAAGTTTATTGGAAAAATGTACTGCATTTTGGAGTCGAGCAATATTTCCCATTTTTAAAAGAAATTTTTGAATAATACTTTTTTCTTAGATAATTTCTATGTATATGTTTAATATTTAATAGGATAACAAAGAATAACCTATTCTTTATGAATATTGTTAATCTTACTAACTTCTTATCACTCTGGTATACTAATAAGGTCAGTTGAGTAAGTGCAATTCTTTGAAACAAGTTCCATTGTTTGTAAACAAATTTAATCAGACATCTCCAGCCCTACTAGAAAGTTACTGAATTAAACAAAAAATATATAGTATCTCTTGCCTTATTTTAAAATCAAAAATAGAAATATCAGTTATAAAAACATTTGCTTACTGTATTTTTAATAAATATGTTTCATCTAATATCACAAGATTTCTAACTATCGGTAGGCGGATTTGTAAGTAATACATTTATTTTGCATTTGAAATGTAATTAGTTTTATGTTTGTAATATGTTTCTGTCACACAATGAAGTTTTTCCTAGATATTTTGTTTTATTAATCCATTAACTTTGTGATACGGCTTGAGGGCACTCACTTGTGTAGTAATATCGACCACCCTTTGATGCAGTATACGTACTTTTCTCCTTTTATCTTAGCAAAATTATAAACTTTCTCCATCTTTTTTACTTTTTGACCTAAAAAGTGAAATGTCATGAACTACATTGTAATACATTGTTCTATCGCAGTAATATGTAATACTTGTGAAGTACGTAGTACGTTGCCCACCTTTTTTTATAAGTGATTGCCCATTTGGTAGCACTGGAAGGATCTGGTTAATTTTCTTTACAAACAATGATATTGTGTTTAAAAAAATGCATTATTTAAACTTTGTATAGAATCACATTTTTTATACGATTTTGCAAACATCAGAAAAACTAAAAATAACGATTAAAAATGAAAACTGTCTATTACACTTTGTATTTTATCTGATAACCTACATTCTGGTTATACAAGGAAAAACAAAGAGCTCTAAAACGAATTTCTTCACAAAAAATGTAAATTTTTCTTTGCATGCTTCTAACAAACCTACATCTGGTTATGTTAGAAACAAAGTTTTCTAGAATAAATATTAGTGTGCTAGCAATATGACCAGTATACATAAAGAATAGGTTATTTTCTATTTCTTTATTAAATAATATAAAATAAATTAAGATAGTGCTTAGTTTTGTTATCTTTAGGTTATATTGTAGATATCGTAGGTAAACAGGGCTATTCCATTATTACAAAGTGTGACGGATGTATTATTTGTACAAATAAAAATTCAATCAAGTTAGACGATGCATGTTAAAAAGAAAATAAATATTTTCTCACTAAAAAATTCAGCTAACAGTTATAACGTCACATAATAATACAGTGTGAACTGTTGCAGTACCCTTTTTAAAGCCAAGTTAATATTGGAATTTATGATCATGTAACTGAATAATGATCAATCACACCATATACTAATATTTGAAAAATAAATATATTTGTTATATCGTGGTAATATAATAGACACCATTTTAAATTATAATTGCCTACAATTTACTCCTATAAAGTCTATTTAAATCTATGACAAGCATCGACATACACTTTGACACGCATGATGTGAAACTGATATTCAATTCGCGAAACAAATACGGCTATACACTTCATATTGATGATCCACCAATCGAGGTCGACTTGCAGGTCACGCTTGTAATTGTAGCGACGCGGACTTATCAATCGAAAATTTCTTATTTACTATTAATCGATACCTATATAATTTTAGATTTTAAACTATTTGGAGGATGCCCGTAATGACAATGCATGGGGAAAGGATATATGAACATACATGCAATTTCAAATATCTTTGTACTTATTTATGTACCTAGTATAACTTATAATACTTTAGTTATTATTATTAATATTAGGCAAAAGGATAAAGCAAAAATTCATTATATCTTAATTGAAATATCCTGATCTCAAAGAAAAACAAAAACATTTCCTCGGCAAGAAAGCAGGAAACCATATTTATTTTCCTTTTAGGAAATGTAAGGAAATAAAACTAAAATATCAAATTTATTACATCTTAGTTAAAATATAAAATAATAATATACTTAAAATAAGCGAAAACAATTTCTTTGGTAAGATAAAGGACTAATGTATCATCATTTTCATATTATATCCCTCCTTAATGAACGGCAACGTTTCGTGGATGTACAGTAACAGCCAGTGCCAGTTCCAAATTGTATTCTGTATGTTTAATGTGTCTGTTTTTTATCAGTCACAGTTTGGAGCAAGGACAGGTATCTGGAACAGGTATGAATTTGTCACAGGAACAGGTTGGAACTGCAAGAGTTAACAAACAAAAAGTCGAGAATAATGAAATTCTCAAGAACCCAAGGTCTCAGTTGATGATGAGGAAAACAGGATGTTTCCACCAAATTTCAAGAAAAGCCAACGTGATTTGAACAGATTAAAAAACTGACCAGTATATTTAAGACATTCGGTTTCTCTTCAGGTCGAATAAATCTTTCGTATTTTGCTACAAAATATAAGGCAATGAAGAAGCTACATCCGAGAAACGATGAACAATGACGAAGTAGAAATCCTCAAGGACCCAAGATCTCAGTCGATGATGAGGAAGATAGGATTTTTTATCAAATATCAAAAGCAGCCGGCATAATCTGAAGAATAGAAGAATCGACCATTATATTAAGACATTCTTGCCCCTTTTCAGATCGAATAAATCTTTCGCCTTTTACTGCATAAAGGCAATAAGGTAATTTAAAAAAATGGACTCTGATACAAAATTGACATAATTCAGAAAGAACAAGAAGAGAGACGAACAAGCTAAAAGCAAAGAACAATAACTAAGTAGAAATCCTCATGGACCCAATATCCTAGTCGATGATGAAGAAGGTAGGATTTCTCCACTAAATTTCAAGAACAGCCGGCGTAATCTGAACAATGAAAAATGGCCGTACCTGGATTTACTTCACTAAAGTATTATCTTCTTGATGCTTTTATGCTAAACTTTTATAAATTTAGTTTTAAGTTTTTGCATTTCACTCGGCATTTCATGTTATATTTTAACAATATTCTTTTATGTTTAAAAAGTTTATTCTGTATTGTTTTAACTAGGACAATGATCTCCAAAGTTCATTTTCTTATTTAA